>JAJGOT010000578.1:0-511645 GCA_022457155.1 Cladopsammia gracilis
GTGATCGATGTTTTCTCAAAATTCGGTTGGATTCGTCCCCTGAAAGACAAACGAGGTCAAACAGTGGCTGATGCTTTCCGAGATATATTCAAGGGGCGAAAACCGAAAATGCTCTGGACTGACAAGGGTGAATTTTTCAACGCAGTGATGAAGGATTTGCTTGGCGAAAATGGGATACAATTGTATACAACGGAAAATGAAGAAAAGTCATCTGTTGTTGAGCGCTGGAACAGGTCTTTTAAGGAGAAACTCTTCCGGATGTTTAGCGTGAACAACAATACAATATACTGGGACAAACTTGGCAAATTACTGGATGAATATAATCATCGTTTTCATTCGAGCATTCGGATGAGTCCCGCAGAGGCGAGCAAACAGGAAAATGAGAAAAAGGTTTTCGCTAATCTTTTCGGAGATTTAATTTATGCTAAACATGCCCCAGCAAAATTCAAAGTCGGCGACAGGGTGAGAATTTCAAAGTTTAAACGAAAGATATTTGACAAAGGTTACACGTCGAATTGGACAGAGGAGATATTTGTGATTGATGAAATAAAGAACACAAACCCTCCGACGTATAAATTAGTTGATCTGTTGGGAGAAAACATCACTGGATCATTTTACGAGGCGGAACTTCAAAAGACAACGCAAGATGTGTTTCGAATTGAAAAAGTTATTCGCCGCGATAATAAGCGAAAACTCGCGCTTGTAAAATGGAAAAGTTACCCTGACAAATTTAATTCTTGGGTTCCATTGAGCGATGTGGGAAAGATATCTTAACAGTTTCGAATGTTAAACTATATGTTATTCCAAACTTCCCTATCATTTTGACAAACCTGTTTGATAATTTTTAAGTTTTTAGCAAAAAATCTCTGCGGCAACTCACACATTAAAAGTCTTGGGTAAGTTGTAGCAAGTTCATAAAAAGCCATCAAAAACTTCGCGTGGGAAGAAGAGATATCCAGAGTTTTTCTCAAGTGGAGTCTAAATCCTTCCGGTGTTGAGGCTGATCTTAAGGCCACAAGTAAATCGCCTTGAAGTGCTGAATAATACAAAATA
Organism: Cladopsammia gracilis; assembly: GCA_022457155.1. NCBI lineage: Eukaryota > Metazoa > Cnidaria > Anthozoa > Scleractinia > Dendrophylliidae > Cladopsammia > Cladopsammia gracilis. The sequence goes on from JAJGOT010000578.1 coordinate 1,054, forward strand.
TCACGATGCGAGTTCCCAATCGCCTTCGATAAAAGATTAATCGAGTCAACACAGTTCTCTGGCGTCTCCCTCTTGATTTCGATGCCATGATAACACTTCATTCTTTCATGGTTAACTGCTAACTCCAATGTCTCCTTCACTGCAGCATATTGATCACGTTGTGGTTCTTTATCGCTTTTTGCCAATTCAGGAAATCGGTCAATCATGATTGCCTTCTCTTCCCCAATAAATTCAGCAGCATCTGGAAATCTGTGAACAATTCTTTGAGTAAATCCCTCGAGATAGTCAGCAAAAACTGTAAATCTTTTCTTGTTCATGATGACTGTAACACGTTTATCACTTTTCTGATTTTATGCAAGACGCAAGCCAATTTGTGATTTTGTTGATAGTGGATTTCGGCGTAAGCCAATTTCTGATTGGTTTGGAGTGACAGGTTATTCTGAGAAAATTTATTCGTCTTTCCGAGAATGCCGCCTGTCGCCAGAATATGAATGTTTGTCATTCATATTCATACAATTGATTCCCCGAAAAACTGGCTAATTTCCCTCAACCAATCAAATGGTGGACGATGCAAAATCCACTTGCCATTGTTCTCTTTTGTTAACGCATTAGCCACAAAATTGATTCCCCGAAAAACCCGATTTTGATTGGCCGCCATATGTCAATAACCGGGCAGCTGGGCAATGTCAGAATATGAATGTTTTACATTAATATTCACAGTCTGTTATTTCAAAACACCGCTTAGCATCGCTTTCGTTTCGCTTCGCTTGACCCGTTTTGCTTCGCTTGGCTTTCGTTCATTTCCCGGTGGATTTCCCAGAGAAGACCGCTTTGCTTTTGGAGTTCCTTTTTGAGAATCTTGTGTTCCTCCTGGAGATTGACAAAAGATTCAAAAAGGAGTTCAATTGAGTCTTCGATTTCGTCGCTTCGCTCAGCTTCCGCCATCTCCGAGTCAGACACAATAAATTCATCATCCGATGTTGTCGGAGTCTCATTCACGCTTCTTGTTTCTTCCTCTGAGCATGTGAAACAATCGTCATGGTCACTCGCACTGAGGCTCGCTTCGCTTTGCTCGTCTTCCTCTGAGCATGTGAAACAATCGTCATGGTCACTCGCTTCGCTTTGCTCGTCTTCCTCTGAGCATGTGAAACAATCGTCATGGTTACTCGCTTCGCTCGCACTGAGGCTCGCTTCGCTCGCTTCGCTTTGCTCGTCTTCATTGAAAAAAAATTTTTTAAATGGATCCATTTTAATTCCAATTACATTTTTTGAAAATGGTTTGGATTATTTTTTCTTGTTCCGCCCGTCTGGATGAAAGTTTGAGCAGTTTGAAATCATCTTCATTGGGATTGAAACCGTTCTTCTGCAACAGGGCGAAAAGAACTTGGTGGCAATTGAGAAACTTTTTCCTGTTGAGATGAAGATCGTCATATGCTAGGGAAAAATATTTGAAATCGTCGATGAGATATTTCTCCAGATGTTCATAATCATTTCCGTCGTGACCTGTTATGTGGTTGAAGATTTCATGAGCGTGGTCATTTGCTTTCTTTCCCCATTTGGCAGCTTTGGCGAAATCCCTGACTTTTTTTCTTGTGAGTTCACCACGGGGAATCTGGGAGAGAATTTGTGCTTGATAAAACTCGAGATCTTTGAGTGGAATTTGATTTTTCCCCTGATTTTTTCGGATGATATCTTTGAAATGTTCCAGTCGGGGATTTTTGGGAGTATGGCATGTTGTGTGGGTTTCCTGAACGAGTTCAGGAATGAAATCGATTTCTTCTTCTTCGGAATCAGACATTTTTCTTTCAGGAATAGATTTCTAGCTTCGCTTTCTGAAATAGATTTTTCACCTTAATAGTAGATAATAATCGCTGGTTCTGGTGGGATCCGAGGCCACCTTAATTCAAACGTATTCGAATTGATTAAAAACATGTTCAACATGTAGCAATTGGTGAAACATGTTGCAATTGGTGAAATTGTGGGGAATTGTAGGAGAACAATGGAGAAGTGAAACGTTGGAAATGTTTGTGGAGAATTGAGGGGATGTGAAACGTGGAGGATTGAGGGGATGTGAGAGACTGGAAGTTGTGTAGGAAATCATGGGAAAAAGTTAGAGGTGAAACGTGTGGACTTTTGGGGGATGATGTTACGTGAGAAATGAGGGGAAGGAAGTTGAGAATGTTGTGCTGGATTGAAGAGAAAAAATCAATGATTTTTACGTTAAAATTAACGTGGCCGAGGATTGCACCAGAACCAGCGATTATTATCTACTAATAATGCTTTACAAGGTGGTTCTAACTTTTGAGTCCATGGAGAAAATCCTAAATTGTGACCATTCAAATAAAAGCTATTGAGCAGTACTTTCCTGTGGTACTGCTTATTATGCTGTGCAGGGTCGTTCTAATTTCAGTTTGAATCGTTGGATAAAACCCTAAAGTGTGACCATTCAAATGAAAGCTATCAAACAGTGCGTTATAGACCCTTTTAATAAATACCAGAATGCATCACATTCCGCTATCGATGTCAAATGTATTCTTTTGAATTGCAAGAGAATTCAAAAGAATATGTTTGACGTCATTAGCGAAAAATGATGCATCGTGGTATTTATTAAAAGTGTCCATTGTGGTACTGTTTATTATGCTGTACAAGGTGGTTCTAATTTTTGCGTCTGTGGATGAAATCCTAAAGTGTGACCATTCATACAGTATAAAAGCTATTGAGCAGTACTTTTCTGTGGTACTGTTTATTATGCTGTGCAGGGTCGTTCTAGCTTCAGTTTGATCCTAAAGTGTGAGTATTCAAATGAAAGCTACTGAGCAGTACTTTCCTGTGGTACTGTTTATTATGCTGTGCAAGGTGGTTCTAACTTTTGAGTCCGTGGATGAAATCCTACAGTGTAACCATTCAAATGAAAGCTACTGAGCAGTACTTTCCTGTGGTACTGTTTATTATACTGTACAAGGTGGTTCTAACGTTTGAGTCTCTGGATGAAATCCTACAGTGTAACCATTCAAATGAAAGCTACTGAGCAATACTTTCCTGTGATACTGTTTATTATACTGTACAAGGTGGTTCTAACTTTTGAGTCTCTGGATGAAATCCTACAGTGTGACCATACAAATGAAAGCTACTGAGCAGTACTTTATTGTGGTGTTGGTTATGATCCTCTACAAGAGGCGGCTGTATTCGTAGGTTCCGCCAAAACCGGGAACAAAATCAGTGGCCGATAGGCTTCTTCCAGTAAACTTGTCTTTCTTGTTGTTTTGTAGGAAAAAGAAGGACCGAAAATCGCTGGAGAAACCTTGCTCGTCAGAGGGGAAGAACATCCAAAATTTCTAAACAGTTTACAGTGATAATTGATATAGAAATTCCAAAGCGAGAGTTCTATGAAACTTTGTCAAATATTTGAGAAGTTTTAATCTATTTAACTATTACCATCGTTGTTTTTTATTTAATTGTTGAAGTCAGCTTTTAGAGTGGTTTTCATATTATCATTAATTTCAATAGAGCAGTTTTCAATAGACCATTTGCACGATGGCGTCATTTGACTACAACTACCAGAATTCATTTCGTTTTTCCTTTCTTATTTAAATTTTGTAATCTCAGTGCGGTTTAAATAACAAAAGCCCTAATTTGCACTACAAAACAAAAAACTGAAGGATTCTGGTAGTTGTAGTCATATGACGTCATCGTGCAAATGGCCTATTGAGTGTAGTAAAACCAAAGTAATTACTCTGACCAATCACAGCAGTCGTAAACAATCCAATGAGCCAATCAGAGCTCGAAGCAATTACATGTCGGCGGCGCCAGGCGCGGGAATACGCGTGCGAGCAAGTCACGATTGGTTTTGGTTTTACTTCTTCTGATTGGTCGAGAAAGTGGTGCGAGATGTTTTAGCCAATCACAAAGCGTACCAATGCAAAACCAAAGCAATTGTGTAATTACTTTCGACACTCAATTGAAAACTGCTCCAACACACGAAGCCATTTGAATGGGCCTCCTGTTCAGTTTGACCTTCTGAACGAGAAAAGTTTATCTTCCATGGAGAAACTGCTCGAATAGATGTAACTGAGAAGTAAATACATATGTGCTTAGAGATAGGAAATTTCTCTCCTTGCTCGTTGAAAGCAAGTTGAACTCGAGAAGAGAAATTTCATATCTTCAAACAGCCATGTATTATTAAATAGACGACACTAATTACTTCACTGATTACGAAGATTTTTCAAAATGCCCCGAGCACTGTTCGAAACTTGTTCGAACGTTTCCGATCATTTTCCGAAAATTTCCGAAGATTACAGAAAATGTCCGACGATTTCCGAGGAAGATCCGAAGATGTTTCGGTTGTGCACCAACACCTTTTAGCTCTTTTAAGTCGCTCTTTCGAAAAGATATTGATATTTTCACTCTTCACAGTGATTTAATGAACTAATCAGTAATGAAAATAATAAGTAATGAAAAAAATTCGTTTCAACGAAATACGAATTAGCATTCCAACCAGAGCGGTTTTCATTTGAGTGTTGAATAGAATTTCGCCATTGCTTTGGTTTTGCACTGTTGCGCTTTGTGATTGGCTAAAAGTCTCGCGCCACTTTCTTGGCCAATCAGGACCCGGTTGTTCGCTAACCCAGGATTAAAATTTAACTGAGGATTCAATTTCTTTTGTTTAAAAGCTTTTCAAAAGCTAATTTTAAGCTGCATATAAAGATAAATCAAAACCGAAGCTGAAGGACAAAAATACTGTAGAAAAACCTCTATTGATTAATTATTTAACTGCAATTAAAATTGACGCTAACTCTGGGTTAGTTTAATCGCATTTTGAACTACCCGGCCCAGAAGTAAAACCAAAACCAATGATGACTTGCTCGCACGCGTTTTCCCGCGTGTATTTGCTTCGAGTTGTGATTGGTTCATTGGATTGTCTGCGTCTGTTCTGATTGGTCAGAGCAATTACTTTGGTTTTGGTTTCATGACACTCAATATGAAAACTTCTCTAACGGCCCGGTATCGAGCAAATAAATTCGGTAGCCGGTCGACGGACCCTGCTATAAAAGTACTACTTATTAGAAATATTGAATGAGAGTGGGGGGAGGGGGAGTTTGAATTATTTAAATATTTAATTCGATAGTCGTTTTATTGTTTTAAAGGCTGGTTCTCATATAATCGTCCCGGTCGTCCCGGTCGTCCGAGTCGTTTCAAAAAGTGTACGGACGACCGGGACGATTATATGAGAACACTTCTGAGACGACCCGGGACGATCGCAAACGACCCGGACGACTGGGACGATCGCGGTCGCTTGGATAGAACTGTGTTCTATCCGGACGACTGGGACGATCGTGAATAATCGGGGACGATCATTTGAGAACTACTCTCAGGTGACAGGGACGGCTGAGGCGATCGAAGCGACCCAAATCTACCCCAGAATGCAGTATTATTGCCCAAAACATGTTGTCGGACACAGTTTACGACTGCGCTATTGACGTTCGAGACGACCGGGACGATCATATGAGAACCCAAATCGCTTGAGTCGTCCCGATCGTCTGAGTCGTTTGCAAAAAAATTTTGAAACGACTCGGACGACCGGGACGACCGGGACGATTATATGAGAACCAGCCTTTAGAACTGTGAATGGAATATTAATAAAATGTCTTAAGCTTTAAGTCACTCCTTTTCGTTAAAATACATTTTAACACTTTTTTTACACTTTATTGATTACAAACCTTTAGCATAAAATTTCTTTAATTTTAAACAAAAACACTTGGTGTTTTCTTCTTTATGCAGTTTATGTTTAATACGGCTTTTGAAACATCATGTTTACGGTTATTTGTGGATCCGGCAGTTTAAACCTTCTTTTCTCGGCGTCAATGTAAGCCATAAAACATAAGCAACTTGGTTGTTGTTAGAGCACGATGTCGAATTTTCCATGCATCTCAAGGTCGTTGGTTCGAAATGGTTCGAAATCTGCTGTCTCGGCTAATAGACAAATTCGGTTAACGTATTGTTGTACCCAATTCAAACCTTTTGGGATTAGAACTCTTTGTTCGTCATATTTCCATATCAGTGAAGCATTGACATGGAAATTATATGGAAATATTGTGAACAAAGAATCTTATTCCCAGAAGGTTTGAATTGGGTACAACAATGCGTTAGCCGAATTTGTCTATTTCTTTGTTCACAATATTTCCATATAATTTCCATATAATTTCCATGTCAATGCTTCATTGATATGGAAATATGACGAACAAAGAGTTCTATTCCCAAAAGGTTTGAATTGGGTACAACAATGCGTTAGCCAAATTTGTCTATTGAGATAAGCGGTGAAAATCAACAGAATTGAACCAGTTTAAAGTTATTTTTGCATTGTAGATGCTTTATAAGCCGATTTAATGGAACATGTAGTGAATCCAATCTTTTGTGATGAGATTTTTGGTGTAATTAAGACTGAGAAGTTTTTGACGCCATGTTGGTGCACCAAGATGGCCGCTCCTTACATTATTACCAAAAATATCTAATACTCGTTCGCCTAGAACTCTTGAACAAAATGCTTTTGAGCTTCAAAATTTGGCTCAGTTGTGTAGCTTTTAACTCTCAACAATTCCATAATCATTATGGTATCAAAATCTGTTTTATAATGCTTCTGAATTTTGATATGACTAAGTTCAAAACGGCAAGAATAAACTGATACGGAGGGAGACAAACAACGGCAATTTGCGCCAATTGCAGTGGTCCTGAATCGGCAAAAGTAACATAAAACAGCAGGATATGGCGTGGCCGATGTCGCAGGCAGTGCTACATTTAGTATAGATAGATTTCTATGTGCGAGTTTGTTTCTTCACAGTAAAAAAACTCTATTGATAAATGAAGATGGTAAATGTTAAGCTCGGTAATGAAAATGATAAAGATGTAATGTTTATCACGTCACGAGCGTGAGACAGGAAAAAAACTGACGCTTTCGACATTTCTGATCCTAGCAGTACGCAGGACGCATGTCATACATGACCCTAGTATTGTATATGGTCAAGCCCAAATCCAGGCAAATCATACCATCCAGAAGGACGTCGGACACCTTATTGAGACTTATATAACGGAGTAACTGGTTAGCTTTCATTTGAGGTTAATAGGGGTAGCAGTTTCTACAGTTAAATTTAGAACTAAGCAACCCGAAAAGCTAGGTGGTACGGTAGGCTCTGTAAGCCTAAGCCTAGCTGAGGTCACAGATTCAATCCTGAGTGGGGATTTTAGATTTTCTTTTTTACTCTTAAAAATTTATTGAAAATAAAATTCTAAGTGTCGACATTACGTTATACAAGTCTCAATAAGGTGTCCGACGTCCTTCTGGACGGTGTGATTTAGGCACAACCATTGTATGTGGCCTAACTCGCCATGAGTCTCTCGTAGCTCAGTGGTTAGAACATCCGACCGGTGTGCGGAAGGTCATAGGTTCGATTCCTGTCAGGGGCTGGGATTTTTTTCCTTTCTCCCACGCTCGTGATATGATGAGCATTACATCCGACCGGTGTACGGAATCATCCGACCGGTGTACGGAATCATCCGACCGGTGTGCAGAATCATCCGACCGGTGTACGGAAGATCATATGTTCGATTCCTGTCGGAAATTCAGATTTTTTTCTCAAACTCGTTAACAGATCTATTAAGCCCTCGGGGGAGGATTAAAGAAATACATTCGATTTCTAGTAGTTCGATTAAAAATCTCAATTAAACATTCTCCTAGCGTTCCGTGTCTCGCAAGAGTATCGGCTAAAGGCACGCACAAAGTTTCCTTCGCTGGCCAGGGTTCGAACCCGGTCTTCTGTACAACTTGTATCCCTGCTTGTGCTGCAAGCATGCCTACGTACGCATCATCGATTTTAAATATTGGCAAAAAGTCGAATAGCTCGACAAACAGAGCTATTACATCGTAAGAGAGAATAAATGCAAACCCGGAGCAATAATCGGGGTAATATTTCTCGGTATACTCTGCGTTAGATACGTACCATTTACCTATGTTTCTGGAAGCCTTGACTTTGCGCATCACGTGGCCTGCATAGAATTCTCGACGTGGCGTTGCAGGCTCGCTCAAGAACGATATCACCCTTACAGTGTCGACAAAAACGTCATCGTCTGTTTTTAATAGAAATGAGAATTCGCAATATTTAACTGCCCACTCAAATCCCATTTGTATTTTGTATGTCTGATTCCAGTAATGTTCGACATAGTTCCCTCGTACAATATCCCCGAAGGCTTCATCTTCTTTTAACAGTAAATGCGACACGTTTTGAAGTCGCGTTTGACCCAAAAGAAAAAATGTCTTCCATCGCGGCCATTTCAGCTCATTATCACGAGCCCACGTTTTACGAATATCATTTCTCCTTTTAAAATTATCTGGCGCCGACGAAACAAGAACGATAAGATAACAGTATTGCGAACAAGTCCTGTTTGTGATTAGAGTCGTTTTGTGTAGGTATAATTCTCGCTCCAGTGATGTATTAAAAAATCGATGAACTCTTGTCCACTCTTGTTTGTTTTCTAACTCAAATGAAAATATATTTGATCCTGTTGAAGGCTGGTTCCAATAAACATAACACGAGAATCCCACAATTGCACAGACAAGGATGAATAATCTGAGAATCGTTCTTAACTGCCTTCTCGTTTGAAGTTTAAGGTTCGTTGAAACAAACCGAGGAAATAAAGTATACATTTGGAAGTCGCAGCAGCTGCTAAAATAATATATACATGTTTTAAGCTCGATGATATAATGCATGCATAATTCTAAATATTGACCAAATAAAGCCATGGCTACTTGCCGAGCACCGTTCGCGAATTTCTTGTTTCTCACTCTCTATCTCTCTTTCTGAAAAATTATCAAAGTTAATAGCATGATGATTTTCTTATCTTGCCTCCTTCGATTTTGTTTCTCGTATCTGAAGTGTTCTAGATTTTCTTCAGCTCGCTGTAATCTCGTGAAGCCGTTTATGCTATATATACACTGCACTGAATTAATTTTGTATATACGTAAAAGCAATATAATTACTGGGCACTGCAATATATTTTTGCCTCAGAACGTTGAGTTTCTAAGGTTTTTTTATCGTTTTATTTCAATGTTAATTAGAATTATTGCAGGCCTGCTTAGCCAAAACAGGATATTTTAAAACAACCCTTTAGAATAGCTGCCGCTGTTCTTTTTGCGGGTCCGCTGAGTGAAACACGAGTGGAAATAAAGCAAAGATTATGAATAATTATTTATCAGCTGGTGGTTAGGTTGTAGCCGCTATATATAACACGTGCTCTGATTGGTCTTCGAAGAAAACAATGACAAATACATTTTCTTATTTTAGAGCGATTTTCAATTGAATGTCGTAAAACTAAAATCAAAGTAATTACACTGACCAATCACAGAACTCGCAGACAATCTGACGAACCAATCAAAACTCGAAGCAAATACATGCAGCCGGTGCCAAGCGCGGGAAAACGCGTGCGAGCAAGTCACGATTGGTTTGGTTTTACTTCTGGGGCCGTTTCTCGAAAGACCTGGTAATTACCGGGCCCGGAAAGCTGTATTATTTTCATTGAAGATCGAGGTTTCAAAAGTTTTTTAGATAATACGATAAAACTATCAGTTAGCAAAACTAAATGGACTGGTTTGTTCGCTAGGACCCGCGCTTTTATTCTTTAGATTTTGATTTCAATATTTTGCTTCGGGCCCGAGAAGTTAACGGGAGTTTCGAGAAATGTGATTGGTTAAAGCGGCGCGAGATTTTTGAGCCAATCACAAAGCGTAGCAATACAAAACCAAAGCAATTGCAAAATTCTATTCGATACTCAATTGAAAACGCTCTAATAGGAATCCTAATTCCTCTTTCATTGAAATACACGTGTTTTTTTTTTTTTGCATTACCGTACTTATATTTGGTCATTTTCTGTAATCTTCGTTAATTTTCGGAAAATGATCGAGCTTCGCACAGTGTTCGGGATTTTTTTGGAAAATCTTCGGAAATTACTTTAAACTTCGTAATTAGTGTCGTTTATATAATAAACAAAACAATACATGGTTGCTTGGAGATATGAAGTTTCTCTTCTCGTGTTCAATTCAATATCACTCACTCGTGAGATATTCAGTGGCACGACAAGCCGGAGAAATTTCATATCTTCAAACAGCCATGTATAATCGTCTTCATAACATGACATAACATAACATAATATTTTATTCAAGATGATGTGACTAAAGTAAAATCACAAATTAAAACATCTTGAAAAGGAAAAACAGTCATAGGCTTTGTACGATATAAAATATATAAAAATGGGACATTTTAAAATCTATGTAGGAAGTATACAATACCATTAAAAATTATGGATAAGTATAGCCAAGGTGTGATGCCGAAGCCGAGAACCCAGCGCATCACGAACCCCAACGCCCCGCCAACAATTCATTTAGTCATGCAGGTCGTTCCTCCGAAGAACATAAATGCTTCCGTCATGTTGAAACGTGAACCTTAACAGGAGTCCATTCAAATTCATTCATGTGTTATTGAAATTTATGCTAATATAAATTTGTTATATAAATAAATCTTTAGTTCTTGAAGAACTTAAACAACTGTACTTGGTTGGTACGATTCATTAGTCGAATTGACGGTTCTCCCACGCCAGTGTATTCTTTGCCAAATTTATGCTAGTACATATTAGGTCTTTCCTATACGACTCAACCAAGCTTTTTTAGTCTTCTTTCTTTCTTTATTTTTTCAGTCGTCAGGGACTAAACTAACAGTATTCTTCATAAGAGAAATGAATTGCAAAGAGTTATCGTGGATTGTATTGTTTTTTCCTTTCTTTGTAACAATATGTCACTCTGCTAACAACGACGAATGTTTGCGCATCGGTCAATTTGAGAATGTTGAAAAAGGTGAGATAAATCACATTTTACAGCTTTTTCTTCACTTTTAGTTTACTTTTATTATAAACAATGCTTCGACTTCGTATTTTCTTTCTCTTCAATTTGTTTCCCTGTTCCAATTTGAAATAGCAATAACGATTCTGAAAATTTTCTAGAAAACACATCGCACTTTACGAAACTGTTTAGTATCTTTCACTGATTAAACAAAATGCAGTTGTGAATCCTCGAATGATATAGAAGATACAATGTTTGTAACTGCGTTAAGGCACCAAATGATGAATATAGGTTATTTTTAGCTCTTGAGCTGTAGAAAAGTTTCATTAAGCTATTTTTATAAGCTTGCTTTTAGTTTAGAAATGAAGTTAACTTTTGTTAAACATTTCAACCACAGTTTACATATTCAAGTATATTCAGAATCATATAATCAAAACTCGTATTCCTTTCTTATCAGCCATAGGCACAAATGGATCTCAGTTCTTGATACTTACACCAACATATAACTTAGCTACTTTTCTAAACTTTCTCTGCAAATATACGTTCTTTAAAATTCCGCATGTTTGATTTTAATCTCATTTTACATATAATATTATTTTAAGAGTACGCCGGCAATTACCTTTGATCAACTTCTTGCATTTTCACGATAAAGGTCATCGTTTCAAGTTCTTTTAAGTTTTAGAATTAACTGGAATTTCTTTAGCTCTTTAGGATGCTTATTTCACTTAATATATTATTTATATCAAGCCATTTGCAGGGGTATCCGGGAATAATGCAATAATATACTCAATTCGAAATTATATACATAAAGAAATATTAATGAATTGAAATAAGAAAGATATAAATGTTAATCGTGTCTAGAGCGTGTGACAAAAAAAATATTCTGAGTCCCTGACGGGACTGACGGGAATTAAAGCAATGACCTTCAGACCGGCGCACGAAGGTCATAAATTGGCGTATCATTACAGCGAATTCAATTAATTCTTGTTTTGGTAACCATCCACGTAAGTCGTTACCTGCATGTTAATCTATTGCTTTACACAGCCAGACAGACGCAGCAAAACACCACCAGCTTTAACAAGATTTGTAATTTGTTATAATCTTGATTGGCATAAATTAATATTTTGCCGGCACTGTACGAAAAGATAGCACCACAACAAAGGTCGGGGTACGTGGTCCCCATTTTTTCTCAATAGCTGTTTTTGGGGGGTCTACGTGACCGGTTCTGGTGAGATTAGACTTTGTGTAAAAATTGTAGTGCTGCGCTTTCAAAATTAATGAAAACACGAAGAAATTACTTGATTTCATTTTACAAGTTGAAATTCACCACCCACTCCACTCCAGAAACTATACGGTCTATTGGGGCCCAGACACGAACAAGGAATTGTGGGATCTTTTGGGGGCGAGCACAATTGCAATTGCACAAAGAACATGTCCAAAGTTTTTGTTGCTTTTCGCGTGATTTTCAATACTTATTGTTATTATAATTTCAACCCGTGAGGGATCTTTTAGTCTTTGACGTCACTTTCTCCCATTCGCAACTAAGCCTTGGAACAAGGTTGATTAATGGCGGCCGTAAATTCTCGGGAATAAATGTTAAAATAAAATGACTTCTGATGTTCGTAATGAATTGAAATTTGGCAAGATGAGAAAGAAGGTCTAATTGTACACGAAAATGTAAAAAAATCAAAATCAAAATTTTGATCACAGGGGCACTTTAACCAAAGAAGATATGCTGGACTATAACAAGGTAACGCCGAAGAATGCACTGTACTTCAGCTAAGAGGTTACTGGTTTTGCTTTATCACTTTTTATGTTTTACACAATCATTAATATGATGGTGGAATTTACTTCGGCAGGGTTCGCGTTGACCAGCCACATCATCTCCTCGCTCCATGTCCCCGATCTTTTCGACTGCTCGTTCGCCTGTCTTCAGGAATACAGCTGTTTATCTTACAACTTCCAGGAGGCTCGAAACCCACTCCATCTTTGCCAGTTGAGCTCTGAGAGAAGAGATACGAAACCTGCAGACTACCAATTACAAGCTGATATGACTTATTATGACGCAAACAAGGTATAATTATACATCTGAAGTGTGTTAAGGCTTGACTCAACCAATAATTTGGTGGATTTTTATTTCAAGTAGAAGCATTTATCTAATCTTTATGAAACTTGGCAAGCAGTTTGGTATTCGCATTTGTATCCATTTGATCAACCTTTTATTGTCAAGTTTGAGTCACGTGACTTGCATTTGCCTTATAACGGTTAAAATCTTTCAACGAAAATGGGGAATAGATAGTCACATTACATTCATCTTTTTTATTCCTTTTTCTGTGACTCCTTGTAAGGGCTTAATAATGCCGCCTTTTAATCGTGTCCATGTGTCAACGAAAACCGCCAATTAAGGAAAACAGGTCACGTGACATAACAAATGTCAAAATATCTGACAAGACATATGACGGATACCGCCTTAAAAAGGCGGAGTTACATTGGAAAGAACCTTTTGGACATTTAGAAGGCGAAAGTTTTCAAACTTTCCGATTGCAACCGTTCCCCATTTCAAAAAACATGTTTTGTGACGTCATCAATCAGGGAATATCACGTGATGGTCGATGAGACTTTCATTTGATCGAACAAGACGATTATTTATTCCCTTAAACTCCATGATCGAGAAAAGTTATTACATCAAGAAAGGATGGGGGTTCTTTGAAATCGCTGCAGGGGGTCCTTTTATAAGGTTAAAAAAATCCAAGCCTTAAGTCACTTGAGATTGGTGTCACTAGCTCGAGTTTGATTGGCTATAAGCACGCAGCTAATTATTGCTTGCTGTTTCTGTTACGTCATACCTACACACAATAGTTTTATGCATGCAGAAGTGACGTCATACCTACAGACAATAGTTTTATGCATGCAGAAGTGACGTAAGTTGTTTACTTACAAGTTGACTGCTGTGCATTGATCACTTTTTTGTGCGCGCTCTTGTCTTTACAAGTGCAGCTCAGGAATATGCATAATAAAACAATTATTGGATTCGGTTTTCGCATGATAGCGATAATTATCAAGGCCTCAGTTTGTGTTATCCGCCTCAGCCTTCAGCTTCGGCAGATAACACAAACTTTGGCCTTGATAATTATCGCTATCATGCTCAACCTCATCCAATAATTGTTAATTGTTATATAGCTGGAGTTTTTGTCAATACAACGAGCGCGTTGATTGGTTGATTCATCGTCACATGACATCTAACAAACTGTTTCCCGCCAATTGTGCTGAGCGGGCAACATTTGCGAAAGCGGGCAACAATTTTGACGTCAGAGGGTAACATTGCACTGTTGCCCGCTAGCGCACGTGATCAGACCGTGACAAAAGGTGGCATGATTATGATGGATCAAGTGCTCGGCGCGTTTTTCAAATTGTCTTGTGTTGTGTTTTTTTTTTGTGTTGCTATATAACAAATCATTAAGTGTTAATTAAAGGCCCACCCTCACCCAAAATGTTGTGCAACAACAATTTAAAAGAGCACTTTACCAATATTATTTTGCTATGTTCTCTTTCTCTTAAAAAAAATTGTAATTTAATTATAGGGCATATAATTAGTTTACCTATATCTTGCTCTTCGCCATTTTTTTCTTACCTTGCTAACTTCAAAAAGCGTTTTAAAAATAATAAAAAATGCTGCGCGCGCCGTGATCACGAAATTCACGCTTGAATGCGTGCAACCAATCAGATCACGCATATGAACAATGGAGCATTTCAAAACAAAAACAAACGACCGCCACGTCTTTTGGGTAATAAGCGCACGTTAACAACAACGCGGCTATTGTTCAAAGCACTTGAGTTCAAAAGCAAACGGTTATTCAAAGAGTGTAAATATGTATTTTGCTTCAAACCAACTGAATTTAATCTACTCATGAAAACCAATATTTTTTAGTTTTAAAAAATCGTATTTTTCCTTATTTAGCTCCCTTTCTAAAACGTTTCCGATGCTTAGTTTGCCAAAAGTCACATCGCATATCTACAGTGAAAATTAAAGTGAAACGAGTTTGAAAGCAATTCCTGACTGTCTGTTTGATATTTTTGTACTAAATTCATGATTTAAATCATCTCGGCGAACAAATGTAACAAAACTTATGGCGTAAGAGCAGAAATAATAATTATGATAATTAACTTTTTAAAGTGCTCATGAAGTGAAATTTCACTACCGTTTTGTTTTAGGGTTTTATGTTGTTTATATCATCTTTATTTCATTTTCTGTCCTTTTCCTTTTTTGCGCGAAGAGTATCCACTATTTTTAGCGTTTTGAAAACTCCCGCCGGGGCCTGAAAATTTTGAGCACGGCCAAAAAGGTTCAAACAATGTATGGTATTTGTGACATCGCTTGTTAAAATATGTCCGCACCACTTCAAGTGACTCATTTATCCATCAAAATAATTCTTTAAACGCCTATTTTCAGATTCTCGAAAAATTCATTTCATGTGCACTTTAACGCACGTGCAAAGCTGTTCTTTTCAGTGCTAATTGGGCTTTTTGCGCAGGGGAAAATTGTTGTTTTGCAAATTAAACGCACGTACAAAAAGGGTTTTGCAAATTTTTCCCAAAAAAAGGAAAACGTTTACGTTGTCGCTACGTTTCTTTTTCTATTTGTATTAAATTGAGAGATACGAAAGAGATTTCAAATATAATTGCGTGATTTCACAAAAATATAGTATTATACATTCAGTATCATCGAAAAGTTATTATGAAGAAAGGATGAAAAATTAGGTTCGCTTTACTTCAGTTACTGCCTTTTTTACCTTAAAGCCGCAGGAAGGTCCCGGATGTGCATCGTCGCCGTGTCGAAATGGCGCGAAATGCATCAGCACGTGTCATCGTATTCCGTTCAGTTTTCGGTGCGAGTGCAACGAGCCTCACTTTGGCGAGCTTTGTCAAAACTGGAAAGGTAAGCATGCTTATGGTAACATATTTGAGACCGTAAAAAAGACATGGCTTCATTTTAGGGCATTTAAAAGATGTTTGGGATCCTATCGACAGCAAAGAAGATGTCCATTACTGCCCGTGGAAGATTCAAGGCGTGAATGAAGCGACAGCTTATGCCGTGTTTACACTTACCATTTTAACTCGACTCAGTAAAATAAAACCTCGGCAAACGCTCAAGTGTAAACCCCATAACTAAATAATCAGTCCCCAGCGACTTCTGATGGCGGGTCAGCGTAGAAACCCTTGGAATAGGTAGAGTCTACATGCTATAGCTCAGAAGGAGGTCGGACACCTTAATGAGAGTATATAACGGAGTAACTACAGTCGAACCTCCGGTTGCGACCACCTCTCGTAAGCGACCACCTCTCCTCAGCGACCAGTTTTCCAAAATACCAAAAGTTTCCAAGTCAAATCACTATATTTGGAACCTCTTGTAAGCGATCACCTCTCGTAAGCGAACGCGACCACTTTTAGAGCTAAAAGTTTGACATTTTCTTTTGTTTTTAACCTCCCGTAAGCGACCACTTGACAGATAATAGAGCGAAAATTGGATAATGATGTGTTGTAACATTTTCGCATTCCTGGGTAGTATAAGAGACGGAAATTTCTCAATCAGAAGAACCGATTTTTTTTTTCGAAATTGACTTTTCACATGAATAGAACATTAAAACAAAATGTACATACACTGTACTCTATTAATCTTAATAGAGGCGACCTTAAATGTCTTATAATTACAGAAAATTGGAACTGATTTCCTGATTTCCTGTTCTCTCAAGAACAGTCAACAGCTTAACGGAACTGCAGTATATAAATCGACATACAGTATTCGGCGCGATCAATCCATTCCCTATTCAGTCCAAGTCGTGAGACTTGTTCCGTTCGCCGTATTAGGCAGTTTATTAGAAGCGAACCATGAAACTATGAATAAGTATTTTGGAAAGCTTAAATATTTTTGTGGCTACTAAAAGTTATTATATGGGTTTAGATGGGCATTGGCGTATGGGGTAAGTCTCTGCAGTTACCATATGCTAATGAGGCAAAATTTTGGTCTGAACTCTCGTAAGCGACCACCTCCCGTAAGCGACCACCTATGCTTGACATTTTGGTGGTCGCTTACGGGCGGTTCGACTGTAGTTAGCTTTCAGTTGAGGCTACTTTCAAGATGGCGGGTCAGGCATAGAAACTCCTAGAAATTGCTGCCAAAATACTCAAAGGTCCTCCAATAATCGTGATGTATTTTGTCACGTGAATACGCTAAAGTGGCGTTTTCGGAAGTTATTTAGCCGTGTTCGTTGACTGGCAATCAAAACCGTTGTTTAAACGAAACGAAGACACTGCATGGCAGCCTTGTGAAGGGGTTTCTTCACTCGGACCACCATTTTTAACTAGTGAATAGGCGCATGCTTAATGAACGGGTTATCGGTAACGGAGACAGATATGCAAATGAGCACTCGCTCGCTCGCTCCCTCCCTCCTTCCATAAGCTGTAAACTTAGTGACGTAATGTTTGTTACGAATGCGTTGTGTAACAAGAATAACGTGAATCCAGCGATAACAACAACTAAATTGTTGTAAACGAATATAAACAACAATAAGCTTAAAGATATTTCGCAATTGGAGTCTTTAATGCAACGTTAAAATTAATATGAAAGGATTTTTCAACCGAGACACGCGTTTTGATGCGTATCTACCTTGAAGTAATTAAATTTATCCTATTCCAAGCCAGTGATCACGATGGCCGAATGGTGTAAAGCGCGGAAAAACAGTCGAAAGACCCAAGGTTCAAGTCTCGCTCGTGCCGTTCTTTCTTTTTCTTTTTTTTCTTTCTTCTTCGGACTGAATATTATGAAAGTGATTAACCGTATTTTTCTTTTTGCTTTTGTCAAAAATCCTTACTTTTAATTTTAAAAAAATATTGAACCGTGTCAGTGTGAAAACATAAGCTTTCCGCAATATTGCGTTACGCGTTAGCATTTCTTATTCACGGGTTGGCTCTTAGGAGCCTTTGATTAATGTTGAAAGCGCAGAAGAGCCTGGGGAGGAGGTTGTGCACCAGTGGACAGTCTAATGAAATGGTGGTGACTAGAATGGATACTCCAAAATCAGGTTGGACCACCTCGGACGCGTTATTGAGACTTATATAACGGAGTAACTGGTTAGCTTTCAGTTAAGGTTGGGGTCAGCAGTTTATATAGTTAAATTTAGGACTAAGCATCCCGAGAAGCTAGGTGGTACACTGGTACGGTAGGCTATGTAAGCCTAAGCCCAGCTGAGGTCACAGTTTCAATCCTGAGTGGGGATTTTAGATTTTCTTTTTTACACTTAAATTTTAGATTTTCTTTGTCGACACTTAAATTTTAAGTGTCGACATTACGTTATATAATTCTTAGTAAGTGTCCGAGGTGGTCCAACCTGATTTTGGAGTATCCATTCTAGTCACGACCCTAATGAAATTGCATTGTATTGTGTTCTCAGACAGCTACGACCTGATATTCCCAACAAGTCACGTGTCTAACTATGTAAACAGCAGTACACTGAGTTACAACTTCACAGCGTTTACTTTGTGCATCTGGTTCCAAACCACACAAGCGGGTGCTTTTGGCCTCGTGACTGGGCTTATAAACATCTTCTGCCATGATTCTGGGCAGTGTACGTTTCAAATTGAAGGAGGCAAACGGTGAGATCGTTTAACAGAGAGTTAATGGGGAAGTAACACGGGGAATTCGTGTCTAGAGGGTGGCAAAGGGTTTATGCGTGACACGTGATCAGGGAAAAAAATCAGTGCGTGAAACTTGAAAAATAGTAAAATGGAAACGTGATTCGTGAATTTAGGAACTACAGTCGGACCTCTATTAAGCGGCCACCTATTAAGCGGCCACCCTCCGTTAAGCGGCCACTTTCCAAAATCCCAAATTATTTGTCAGTAAAATTCTGTATACGATACCTCTATTCAACGGCCACCTCTATTAAGCGGCCGCGGCCACCTTTTTGCTGTTGCAAGTTTAGTATTTATTGTTTTTTTACCTCTATTAAGCGGCCAGCAAATTATCTTTTCAAGCGAAACATTGGTGACAGATAATATGAAGGTGATAACTGATAATAACAAGAACTGCAATTTAATCTCCACTATAATGACAAGTCACAAGCCGCAATACAAAATACTGTACTTATGAACTACATGCTCTCTGTGTTAGACCTAGAACTTTGCACGGACTTAAAATGCCAAATACAGGGCCCTTAATTTGTTGTTTCAATGATTTTTGCATTTATCTTCACATATGTTCACTTTTCAATAAGCGTTTTGCTATATACATGCAATAAAATGACGTTGACTTCCATTTGCATCCAATTTTTATTGTACCTCTATTTAACGGCCAACCTCTATTAAGCGGCCAGTTTTCAAAGTCCCTAGGGTGGCCGCTTAATAGAGGTCCGACTGTAATATCCTTGTAAGGAACCAGACTATTAAAGGAATTTAACGAATATGTGACACGTGAATTTCGTAAAAAAAGGTACGTGAAACAGGATCGCGAATCCTCCTTTGTTACCCTGTGTCTGATGGTTCAGTGGTCTGATGTGATAAGCTACCACCGAAGAGTTCCACAACTGTCAATGAATGTCGCTAATTACAAACGAACTGGGTCCGAATGAATTACAACTTGAAAAAAGTTAGCCTAATATATTTTTCAAGTTCGCACACATTTTCTTCTTTAGGCCATAATATGTGCCTCTTTGTAGAATTGGTCGGTTTCTCTCTCTTGGTGTTTTAGCATTATTTTGTAAATAAGATAAAGGAATTGTAGCATGGTTTGACCAAAAACAGTTCAAAATTCCCGTGGCACTTCCCCTGTAATCAAATACATCAACGAGGAAAGAAATAAAATTTTCTTAATTTAATGTAACGTTTAATTATCCACATTTTCGCAAACAAAATTGAACTACAACGCGGTTTACAAAAGACGGAAAAATACCAAACTTGAAAGAGAATTTACATTTCATTATTGGGACTGATCGAGTTACACAAGTTTTAAAATATGAGATTATAACTTACGTAATAATTATATACTTCAAGTTCTCGGTTTGGTGATCCAGAACAACTGAAAATGAAAAGATGATATCAGCGAAGTTCTCCAAACGCCTTCATACCCTCCGAGTTTTACGCCGAGGAGGTGTTCCCACTAAAGACCTCCCTCCCATCTATTCCGCGCTCAAATGATCTGTTTTGGAAAACTGCTGTGTAGTGTGGCATCATGTCTTACCCTCCTACCTATCTTACGAGGTAGAGCGAGTACAGAAGCGCGCACTTCTTGCACACAGTGTTTAACTCGATATCTCAGGAATGAAATGAAACGAATTGAGGTCAAATATAGATGCACTGTGATTACAAGACATCAATCCATTGTCTCGATATATTGAATGATATTTTGATATGCACATGCAAACTTCGAGTAAGTAAAAAGTTGCGGTGGATTCACTAATGGATTAATAAATAACGACCGCACCATCTGACTAACTTTAAGAAACTGACTAACTAAGTTACTGACTTTCAGCTTAGTTCATGAACTGACTAACTTATTGGAGGGGTTTTTCCTAAACCGTTAAATATATGCTAAGCTAGTAGGCACTAGTAGGGACTATTACACACTAATTCCATTGTTTTCGTTTGTTTAGTTTTTACTAAAAGAGCAGTTTTCAATTGAGTGCCGAAAGTAATTACACAATTGCTTTGGTTTTGCGTTGCTACGCTTTGTGATTGGCTAAAAAATATCGCACCACTTTCTCGACCAATCAGACGTGAAACCAAAACCAATCGTGACTTGCTCACACACGTTTTCCCGTGCTTGGCGCCGCCGACATGTAATTTCTTCGAGCTCTGATTGGTTCATTGGATTGTTTACGACTGTTGTGATTGGTCAGAGTAATTACTTTGGTTTTGGTTTTACGACACTCAATTGAAAACTGCTCTATTGGCTAATTTTGATTAATTACTAGATACTGCTTCACGGTCAAAGTATATAAAATCACTTTATTTAACTCACAATAGTTGAGTAAGTGACATCACGTCTTACCCTCCTACCTCTCTTACGAGGTAGAGCGAGTACAGAAGCGCGCACTTCTTGCACACAGTGTTTAACTCGATATCTCAGGAATGAATGAAATGAATTGAAGTCAAATAGCTGCACTGTGTTTATTACAAGACATCAATCCAGTGAAGGTTTCTCGATATATTGATTGGTATTTCGATATCCACATGCAATTTTCGAGTAAGTAAAGAGTTGCGATGGATCGACTAACGGACTAGTAAATAACGACCGCACCATCTGACTAACTTTAAGTAACTGACTAACTAAGTTACTGACTTTCAGCTAAATTCATTAACTGACTAACTTATCGGAGGGGTCTTTCCTAAACCATTAAATATTTACTAAGCTAGTAGGCACTAGTAGGGACTATTACACACTAATTCCATTGTTTTCTTTCGTTTAGTTTTTACTAATTTTGGCTAATTTTGATTAATTGCTAGATACTGTTTCACGGTCAAAGTAAAATCACTCGATTTAACTCACAATAGTTGAGTAAGTGACTAACTGATTAACAGACCAATTGACGAACTGACTAACTGACTGACTGACTGACTGACTGACTGACTAACCGACAAATTCTGACTGACTGCCTTTCTGTGACTGCCTGCCTGCCTGACTGACTGACTGACTGACTGCATTCCGTCTTGCCTAATAGACTGACTGTCTGCTGCCTGCCTAACTGACTGCCTACCTGCATACCCGACTGCCTGCCCGCCTGACTGCCTAACTGACTGCCTACCTGCATATCTGACTGACTGACTGCATTCCTTCCTGCCTAATAGACTGACTGCCTGCTGCCTACCTGACTGCCAACCTGCATACCTGACTGCCTGACTGCCTAACTGACTGCCTATCTGCATCATCTGACTGACTGCCTGCTGCCTGCCTGACTGACTGCCTACCTGCATGACTGCTTGTCTGCCTGCCTGTCTGACTGCCTACCTGCATGACTGCTTGTCTGCCTGTCTGCCTGCATGACTGTCTGCCTGACTGACTGACTAACTTCCTGCCTTTCTACCTACCTGGCTGCCTGTGTACCTGCATACAAAACTGCCTCCATACCTAATTGCCGGCATACCTGTATACCTGACTGCCTGCCTCTCTGGCTGACTGACTGACTGACTGCCTTTCTGCCTGCTTAATTGACTGATTGCCAGCCTGACTGCCCGACCGACTGCATGCCTGACTACTTGCCTGCCTGCCGGCCTGACTAACCGAAAAATTCTGACTGATTGTTTTCCTACCTGCATACCTGACTGCCTGACTGCCTGCCTGCCTGCCTGCTTGCCTGCCTGCCTGCCTGACTGACTGACTGCCTGCCTGCCTGCCTGACTGCCTGACTGCCTGACTGCCTGCCTGCCTGACTGCCGGCCTAACTGACTCTCTAACTGACTGCCTGACTGCCTGCCTTTCTGCCTGCCTGATTACTTGCTTGACTTACTACCTGCCCGACTGACTGCATGCCTGACTGACTGACTGACTGACTTCTTGACTGCCTAACTACATGACGTTCTGACTGCCTGTCTGCCTGCCCGCCTAACTGCTTGCCTCCCTGACTGACTGACTGACTGACTGCTTGACTGACTGACTGACTGACTGCTTGACTGACTGACTGCTTGACTGACTGACTACATGTTTGCCTGACTGCCTGCGTGCGTGCCCGCCCGCCTGACTGACTGGCGGCCTGTCTGATTGCCTCCCTGCGTCCCTGCCCGCCTGTCTGTCTGTCCGGCTGCCTACCTGACTGACTGCCTGACAGTCTGCCTGCCCGCCTGACTGCATGCCCGCCTGACTGCATGCCTGCCTGCCTGCCCACCTGACTGCCTGCCTTCCTGGCCTGACTGCTTGACAACCTTCCTGTCTGACTAACTGAATGACTGCCTTAATAGCTCACATCAATTGACGGAATAATTCCTGACCGACTGACTGGCTAAATGCATAATATCGATTGACTGACCAACCTCGTCCCCAGGGTCTTCTCCGCGTGACAGGAGGAGAAACCCTGGACAAGGCTGTCTTTGTTTTAATTGAACAGCGGTTACAGATAGAAGAAAACAAACAATCTGCCAAACAATCACTGAAAATTAGCAAAAAGGTTTCTGGAGGAATTGGCGCGCTGAAAAGAGTAAGGCATCTCGTTCCAAATGAAACCTTGACTACAATGTATAATTCCCTTGTGCTGCCATATTTTGATTATTGTAGCGCAATTTGGGGAACATGTGGAAAGAGATTGTCTGATACACTCCAGTTTAAGGTATTTTTCATTAAATTAGGTAATTTATAGGCACGGCTCTCTGGAAGAGCAAATGTAAAGTATGAAGGAGAAACCGTGGATAAATAAAGATGATGTATGTATGTATGTATGTATGTATGTATGTATGTAGAATAACGTCCGATAACGGCATTTCTCAGGTCACGTGACAATATACCCCACGATTATCAAAGTACTTTGGAAGCATTGTCCAGGGATTTCTTCGCTCGCCCCGCCAATTTCAAGGCGGGGAGGGCACTGGCGAAGACGTTGCTGACTGACAGGAAGACTGTCAATTAATGATGGATGACAGCTGATTGACTGACCGACTGATTGATTGATTGATTGATCGAATGTCGTCTTTGTTGTCTAATGTCGCAAAAGAATATTGCAATATTATTACTCCTTACTTCACAAAATG
Source organism: Cladopsammia gracilis (assembly GCA_022457155.1). Lineage (NCBI taxonomy): Eukaryota > Metazoa > Cnidaria > Anthozoa > Scleractinia > Dendrophylliidae > Cladopsammia > Cladopsammia gracilis. Next base: position 24,662 of record JAJGOT010000578.1, read on the forward strand.
TAATATTTTCTTGTTGCAGGTTGTTCTATGGGGCCCCGCTGAATGATGGGATGTGGCATAGCCTGTGCATCACGTGGAAGAGCGCCGACGGTATTTGGTCAGCGTACGTTGATGGAAAAACCAACCCCAGACGTTCCGGCAGTAAATTGAAGAACAATCGCGTTATTCAGTTTAATGGCGAACAACTGGTGCTTGGTCAGCAAGTTCACGATGGTGCATTTAAAGAAGGCCGTGCTTTCACTGGAAACATAAGCCGTGTTAACATGTGGAGTTATTCCATGACCGAGGAAGAAGTGCAATCCATAGCGACAAACTGCTCCAGCCCCGTAGGGAACGTTCTTAAGTGGCGGGATTTTTGGAAGGGTTTGCAAGGGGGCGTTGAATTGCCAGAAGAATCGCAGTGCATTGGAGCAGGTGAGCTAATAATACCACAAATAATAAAACATTAATGATGATGATGATGGTGGTGGTGGTGGTGATAATGTTGATCGTGACGGTGATGATGTTAATCACGGTGGTGATGATGATGATGATGATGATGATGACAAAGTTGATGACGATGATGGTGATAGTGATGATGATGTTGATATTGATGATGATGATGGTAATGTCTAGTCTGTGTCTGATCTAGAGACTATTACGTCACCTACAAATAACTGCCGACGAATAATAGTCTACACATGCATAAAACAGTGCATGGTTGTTTTACTATCAATAATGTTGTACTCATGCGCAGATCTGTCCCATCACCGTCCTCTTCGATGGCAGCTTGATTTCCAGAACTATCTGAGAGTGATCTTAATTGTCTCCGATCGAACAAAAAATCCAAGATAACACCAATAAATGAATACTTCACTTAAAACCAAGCTTACTGCTTGAATGATGAAACAATTATTGAAAAAGATGTTCGCAAAATAACGTGATCGATGGTGATGATCAACCTCGTACAAATATTGTTGTCGTTTATTCGCTCTAATTCTCTCTCCTTCTTTTTTGTTTTAGATAACTCATCTGCGATCTCATTGAATTTTACCGGTCTAACAAACGTGAATTACGTTAAATACTCTAAGCCACTACCCTCTATCCAACATTTCACGCTGTGTCATTGGACGAAACTATCGCAAATGGGAGATGATTTTGCAACTGTGCTCAGCTATGCTAGTAGTGATACTACAAATGCCATAATGATTACCTTGAGGAAAGATGTAGGCGTGATAATTTACTTAAATAATGGATATATGTAAGTGATACATTAAAAATACACACACAGTACTCACGAGCTTTGGAAATGATATTATCGGCACTTTAGCACTCCCCCCCCCCCCCACACACCTCTCTCTCTCTCTCTCTCTCTCTCTCTCTCTCTCTCTCTCTCTCTCTCTCTCTCTCTCTCTCTCTCTCTCTCTCTCTCTCTCTCTCTCTCTCTCTCTCTCTCTCTCTCTCTCTCCCTCTCTCTATTAAGCCTCCAACACTCTCAAAACGCGCTTGAAAGATGAAAGTCAACGGAGGGAAGGGGGGGGGGGGGGGGGGATTTTCTGGCCCTCCCTCAGCTAAGATCTTGCAAATATTATTATTTCTCACTAACCTCTCCAATAAAGCATATATTTTCTGAATGGTTTGAACCCAGGAGTATCAGTAGTCCCGTCCACACGTATCCGGATATTTTTTAATCCGTAACTTTTTTGTTGCGGATGAGCCTTCCGCGCCCACACGTATCCGGCGAATTCGGCTTACGAATCCGCAACTTTTTGAATCTGCTCTCCAGAGTGGAAATTTTTTAATACGCTGCGAGTAAGGCATCGTGTGGACGGTCGAATCCGGATATCTTTTAATACGCAGTCTTTAACCGCGCGAATATTCAACATGGCCGACTGAAATGTTATCGCTTCACCTCTACTTGGACTTATTTCAAGTCTACTAACGTGTTTTCAGTTTAACTTGGCTTTGAACTTGGCTTTGGGCATGCTCTGTAAAGAGGAGCCCTGTCGGTACAAGAGCGAATCCGGATGCGTGTGGACGGGCAAATACGATTCGAATACGCTACGTGTGGACGCGACCATTTTCTAATCCGCAACAAAATAGTTGTGGATTCAACAATATCCGCATAGTATTACGTGTGGATGGGGCATAATTTCTGTCGTTGTATTGTTAGTCAAATTTGTTGGTGAGTTTAGTCTATTGTTTGTCTGTTCTGTTGATAAGTCGTTTGCAGGCTGAAGGTAGCTGTTGGCATCAGTTCATTGGTGTCTGTTCTAAGTTAGTAAACCAGTTTTCTAGAGTGAGTCGTTTGTAGTAGTCCGGTACTGTAAGAAACGCATTCGGCAGAGTCCCAATCAATTCTGTAATACGGATGTAAATGGTGTTCAGCAATGTGATTGTCGACATTACCATTTTTTGTCGCTCGCTTGTGTTCAGTCAGTCGTATGTTCGGATTTCTGCCAGACGTATATACCATCAACTGAGGATTTACAATAGTCCAGTTTCGAATTCGCTGTGGTCGTTGAACGAAAGCACTGAAGACGCATTTTTACAGGAAGTGATAAATTCACAAATTCAGGCGAGAGGATGACCTGTTTAGAGCTCTGTCTATTGTTTAATTTTCAAATTTCACGCACCTTCTGTCGGTATTTGTGAATATTTTACATCAGGTCGAGTCTAACCCTGTATCAATATGTCATTGGTGTTTGAATTCAGCGGTAATTTTAAATACGAAAATGGCTTATTCACATGACTCTGAAGTTGACTTCCGCTTAGGCTGTCGAAACATCAATCAATGTCAACAACAACAGTTCTTTTCAGAACTACACTCACCCGGATGATCACAAACGACAGACTGAAGTTTATATTTTATATAAAATATGAAATTGAAGCTGACCAGTACAACGTTTCTATTTGTTAAGTACAATCTGAAAATAATTTTATCTTTGTCATATGTTACGATCGTCTGTAATTTTACGGTGGTCGATCGATCTAAACTCTGAGGCGACGTACGGCGTAAACAAAATTCTTTTATGATCAACTTCCTGGAATGTATGGCGTCTTTATATTTCTTCCAGGAAAGGGGGGAGGGGGGGGGGGGGGGGAGGCGAGAGGGGGATTCCCTTTCTCTTGCTTTCTCTTGCACAAAGCTTCAAACAATTTATATCAGGCCCTGATTGAAAACATCTTTTATCGCACAATTTAGAAAAATGGTTTCTACTCCCCTGCTTGACTTACAACACTGGCATCACGTGTGTATCACGTGGACAAATATTGGAGGGGTGACCAAAGTTTTTATCGACGGCTTACTAAAACGAGAATACACTGGCTGGAAAGAAAATGTAAACATCAAAGGTGGAGGAGTGCTCGTATTTGGCCAAGACCAGGATTCAGTTGAAGGCGGATTTCAAACATCGCAGTCCTTTGCGGGTCTCATGAGTCACGTGAATATGTGGAATTATGTGCTAAATCCATTTTCCTTGGTTGACATGGCAACGGGATTTGGTAATGAGAAAGGGAACCTGGTGTCCTGGAGAGAGCTCCTTAATAGCCACATGAACGGTGCAGTAAGGACGGTGCCTATCGCGGATGATCCCCCTAAACGTAAGTGATTGACATCTGAATTCTCCCAAGTGAACGAGTGCCCAAATTGCTTTGTCCGTTTTCGTTTGTTAGTGCAGAAATTTTTCATAATAATAATAATAATAATAATAATAATAATAATAATAATAATCTCGGTTTGTCTCCTGTTCTAGAACTTTGAACATTTTGCATATTTTAGCGTAAATTTGTTTAGTTTATTATATATATATATATATATATATATATATATATACTGTATATATATATATATATATATATATACATATACATATACATATTTTAACTTTACCCTTTATTGTATAATATTTTTTAACTCTAGTCTCACTAGTTGGAGCACAGGTCACGCCTTGGCGCCCTGTGTTCCTTTTAACTGTATAGCATACAGATAGTTTTTACTGCTGATAATACATTTCTACAGCGGTTTTTCTCGGCGATTCAAAGACGCTAATTACATACAAAATACACTAAAAATATAATGTAAACTCTACAAAGTTGAGTTAAAAGCTCGCTTAAAAGGAAAAAAAAACAATAAATTGAATTAATTGCAATTAAGATGTTCTAAAAAGCTAAAAACGTGACAAATAAAAGTCTACAAAGTTAAGTTTAAAAAGTTCGTTTAAAAAGTAAGGTTTTAAGTTTACGTTCAAAATTGTCAATAGTTTCCGCATTCTTTATATGTTCTGGTAAGCTGTTCCACATATATGGTGCCGCAAAGGAAAAAGCACGCCGGCCATAGGATTTGAGATTAAAATTTCACGAGTATAAATTTTCTCAATTTGCGTTATTCCGTACGTAGAAATCCATTCTTTTATTCAAAATAAAGTGCTTTTGTGTCGAAATTTCTCTGGCCCCTTTTGTTTGCTAGCGCTAGGGAGAGCTGTGGAACCGAATTTGATGCGATTGGATTTTCATTATATTTTGCCTTTCCAAGCAGTGGAGACACGGTGCGCTTTAGTTCGACACCTGGTCTTGGCCGTCGTGTTGTTTTCTGAGACAAGAACTTAACTCCACATTGTCTCTCTCCACCCAGGTGTATAGATATGGGCACCGGCGACAAAATGTTGGGGATAACCCTTTGATAGACTAGCATCCCATCCAGGAGGAGTAGCAATACTCCTAGTTGCTTATTGCTCCAGAAACCTAATGTAATGCTGGGGTTCATCCTGTGATGGACTAGCATCCCATCCAGGAGGAGTAGTTATACTCCTAGTTACTTCATAGTATACAAACCAGGTCACCCTGTCATAGACTAGCATCCCATCCAGGGGGGAGTAGTAACACCCCTAGTTGCTTCATCGTATATAAACCAGGTCTTCCTGTGATGGATTAACATCCCATCCAGGGGAGTGTAGTAACACTCCTAGTTGCTTCGTGCTCCAGAAACCGGGTTACGACTCCGGCCGAGTGGGCTGCCTGTGGCTGGTGTCCATTTTTATCTTTCCGAAGAAGAACATTGAATTCATTTACTTTCTTCAAATTATAGCGTTTCTGAAAAAAACAAATTGATTGAGTGTTCAAAATGACCAAATTTTTCTATGCTCGCTCATTACAATATAGAACATAGAATTTATGGCACCGAAATTCATGAATTGATTCAGTTCTGCTTTTTTGCTCACTCTTTTTTTGCACAAGATATGCCAATGTACTCTTAGTGTAATTTTAAAAGTTTAGCTTTTCATTAATGTAAATATAGCTTGGCTTTTTAAAAATAGGTGAAACCAAACGTGACACAACTCCCTTTTATCATTTTTTTTTCTTAATAGAAACCATGGCCGATTTCAAGTTCGTCTTCCCATCACGAAGTGCTGAAAACTATGTGGAGCTCACAAGTGCTACTTCAGGGCCGAGTCTTCAGCAGGTCACTGCCTGTGTGTGGGTTAAAGTAGCGCAAGCTTCACCCATGGCGCTGTTCAATTATAAAACACCAGAGCAAAACAACGCCTTCACTTTACTTGCCAAAGATACGGAATCATTTACTTTTGTTGTCAGCAATAGATGGAAGTATGTCCTCCGTGAAATACTTAAAAATCTGAGATTTAAAATAAAGTAATAGCTTCTTTCTTACATCTCCACTTCCATTTTTAAGTCGTGAATACGCGAAGCGTCAGAGTTGAGGAACCTTCGCGGAATTGACGGAAGTATCTTCCTTCCCAACTATCGCCGGGGGGGAGGGGGGGGGCAAAAACAAAACTCCAGACCTGGTCATCTGCGTCAATTTTCGACCCTTTTTCGGTGTACAAAACTACGCACTGTTTTATAGTCTAATAACATAATAATTTCCCTTATTTCCCTGCCCATTTTAACGCCTGTCACCATTGCCACAGAGTTAGTTCTCTGATTTCCTATTCAAAAGAAGCTTTGCTATTTTACAGTATGAAATTTTGTATTTCCCTCTTGGGCGCTTTGGAAGCGAAAGGACCAATCACACATTCAGCTAAGAATCAGTTATTTGCATTTTATTCAGGGATGTCAACTATGGCAGTTTTCTATCACACTCTGGATGGCAGCATGTCTGTTTTTCCTGGGGAGATGGAGGAAGTTGGAACCTATTTTTCAATGGACAGATAAAGAAATCTGGTCTTGAAAATTTCGCAGTTGGCAAGGTACAGTGAACTTAGCCCCCAGGACCTTCGACGCGTCTAAAATGGCGGGCAAAGGAACCTCGCCATTTTTAAAGTGGAGAAGGCCCTGGGACACGCTTGAGGTATCCGCATGTACCCCCATATAAGGAAAGCGGACGCGGTAGTGCAGTCAGTGTTTCGAGGTCGTCGTGTTGTTTCCTCAGACAAAACTGATTATGGCTTGTTTTCCTTCGAGAAATCTCTTGATATTCTTCTTTCTGTGTTCCTAGGAGCATCTTGATTATGAGCAAAGGTATATGGTTGAATGTTAATTAACAACTATTTACCGAAGTGGAGGTGGGTAGTGGTGGATATTGCGGCTCGGTAAATATCCACCACTACCCACCTACACTGAGGTGAATAGTTGTTTTAGTATATAGTGAAACAGTGAGATAATATAACGAAAATGATGCTTTTTAACCCATTTATTCCTGTCAACGATTACAATTTTCGCGCGCAAATTACTGGGAGGTGAATAGCACTTGCTATTCCGAGTTTCTGTAGCCAATCGGAGCGCGCCACTGTTTCAGTATATATTAAATACTTTTATCCAAACATCAAAAAAATCACCGTGACATTGCTCCTTTAAAATATGATGTCCTGGTTGTATCTACAATCGGCGAAAAAAGTAGTTGAGACAGTCTCAGTACATCGCATTATCGAATAATGAATTTGGTATTCATCATTATTATTCATATTACTAGGTGCTACAAAGCTCCCCCCACTCCCCCGTTCAATGTTGTAGCTTTCAGCAAGGCCTGAGCTCTGCGTATCAACATTGATTGGGGGGGGGGGGGGGGGTATATTTGTGACGACAACAATAAAAGCAATAGGAAACGACTCCCAAAATAACGAAATGTCTCAGCACTTTTGGCGCTGATTGTAGCTATAACTCTATCAAGAATAGAAACTAAAGAAAGATCCAAACCTCCCTGTTTCATTTTGTTACCAATTCAGCCTCAGTCTCAATCTGAACTTATCATCAGAAAGGTGGTATCTTGTATAAACCCCCCCCCAACCCCCCCCCCCCTCCACCACACAAGGTGGGTCCTCTATATCTCTATGTCCTCTGCTTGTTATGACCACTTCCCTTAAAGCTATATTGGAATGTGCTCCTAAAGGATAAAGATTGCTAACAGTCGTGTGAAGGGGCGAGCCGAGGAGGAACTGGGAAAGAGGCCTGGTCCTTAGCTTTTGCACGACCACCTGACTATCCAAAAAGGGACTACTGGCAATCTCAAAGAGTCTGATTTTTGAACTGTTTTCAACTGGAAAACGCGTTATCTGTATAATGTTCTAGATTTTTGCCACTGTTTTGGGCTTAAATTTTTAAATATTTGAATAAGTCATTTCATTGTAAGGCACAGTTGAATATTTTTATAGAAACTGCGCGGTACAAATTTGAATTTATTATTATTATCATTATCATTATATTATTATTATTATTATTATTATTATTATTATTATTCATTGCAGTCCTGTGTACGCGATTATACCAATGCGAACGATACTGAAAAGAACTTGAGGGCCTAACATAGGGTTGGCGGGATGCGGGATAAGCCTTTTTTCACTGCCGGGATGCGGGATGAAAGAAAATTTGAAAGCGGGAGGCGGGATGGTTAGAGGTGGGCAGGAAGCGGGAAGTTCATCATTTTCATGGCGGGACGCGAGAATTCTTGATTTTTCCGGGTGGGAAACGGGATGGATGACGCCAATGCATTCGCCGGATATTTCACGATTCAGGGAAGGAAGACAAGTCTGGATCTTTACATAGTTGATTTCTTTAACCGTTTTTTTCGAACCTGTCTTTCCTTTGAAATCATTTAAGAGGTCCTTATCTTTACCAAATCGAATAAGTATCTGTCACGGTGTCACAATTTTGTCTCAAGGAACCCATTAAAATGCGTAAACAAGACGTAGCAAGGGGTGACAGGCCGTACAAACAATCCCGTTGTGAAACTTATTTGACACCTTTTAGATTTTTCCTCTAAGGAGTGTATCTTTAAAGGATTTGCCTTTTTTAAAATATATCATGGGTGGTTCTTTGTAGATTTGTCATAGCGGTGGTTGGTTCTGCATTATGTGCCATTTTGACATAAAAATTTGTTTGAGATTTGGCACTGATGGCTGGTATTGCGTCACAAAGGGCAGAATTTCTTTTTGTGTTTTCTCCTCCTGTGTAAGCGCATTTTTCCTTTTTTCGAATTTTATTTTTGATAGAGTTCTCTCTATTGGTTATATGGAATATGTTGAGTGTGGAGTGCGGTGTGTGAAAAACGCGGAGTGTGAAAAACGCAGGGTGTGGAAAACTAGGAGTGTGGAAAATGAGGATTACGTATTTTGTGGAAAAACATAAAATATAAGGTAAAACTGAACTAAATTTTTTTTCTTCAAGACAACTTTTGCAAGTTTTCAGTAAAATTCTCAATCTTTATATAAATACCGGAATTAGTGTTGTTATCTCAAAAGAGTTGGCATTTTCATACATGCATACAGAGAAAACAGCCTGATCCTCTTAACTGCAGATATTTATATTTAAATAATATTGTTATAGCATTTCAGATTGGTGAAAATCTAGCACTCTGTAAATGGACTGTTCAATAAAAACAAGTCCGTTTAACATTGGGTTTTTGCGCTGAATACGCAAGAAGTTAGGATGATAATAGGTGTTAGTGAAGTCAGCGCTGTAAACCACCCATACACCGGTAAGTCTCCCGTTATAACAGTCACCTTGGAGATCACTATTTGATTTGTGATCGGAAACAGTTCCCTAATAGCGAGAGTCACCTTCAGTAATTTTTCAAACACGCACAATTTCGATATTCCACTTTCAAGTATTATATAAAATTGCCATTAAATTGCAAATTCTTCCTAGTAACATTTTCAAGACAGCCCTAATTGAAGCAGCGGTAATTGAGCAATGCACATTGCCCTGAGACACTACGCAAACACTGTCGTCGCAGATTTCGTAACGAAAGAATGTCGGCGCGGCTTCAAAACGTGCTCTATCTACTCAAAATGCTACAGAATTAATTTCGAAAAGTTGTAATGGTATGAAATAAAGGCATATATGAAAATACCAACACTTTTGAGATAACAACACTGAAATTCCACCTCGTGAATTCCACTGAAATTCCTATTTATTTATTTATTTATTTATTTATTTATTTATTTATTTAAATTCCAGTATTTATATAGAGATTGTGAATTTCAAAACTTGCAAAAGTTGCCTCGAAGAAAACAAAAAGTTTAGTTTTACCTTATATTTTATGTTTTTTTCCACAAAAATTTCCCCACTTCTCGTTTGTCACACTCGTCATTTTCCCCACTCCTCATTTTCCCCACTCCTCATTTTTCACACTCCGCACTCCGCACCCCGCATATTCCATACAATCTTCTCTATCAGATTAGGGTAACTCCTATGTAGTAGGCGTGGTTTAATTTTTTTTTTAAATTTGAAATTTTGAAGTTCGGTGTGATGGAGGGCCTTCGTCATGGTCCACGCGCTGTTTCCCGATAAAGAAAACTTTCATTTGGCTCCTCAACACTTACTCAAAAGCGGACAAATTTACCAAACTAAAATGACTGCTGCTGTTTACCGTAAACAAACACCGAGGTCGTAATGCATTAGCCCGCGGAAATTGCGTCTCGTCCGAAAAAAAAAGTGACTTGTCATGCAAAAAAAAGTATTTTGGAAGCGGGATCGGGATGACATGTTCGAAGCAAGCGGGATGGCGGGATGAAAGAAAAAATAATGGTGGGAAGCGGGATTGGGAAACCCTATTTTAGACCCTCGAACTTGGGATCGCTTGCAGCTACTTGCATTTGCAGAATGGTGAAAAACATGCGCTACTTCAGTGTGAACAAATTTGAACTGGACCCTGAAATAGTAAATGATAATAAATAAAACCTCTATTTCTGTGTCAGGAATTATAACAGTCATCAACTAAGTAAGGACACAACTAAAACAACAAAATAAAAATAGTAATAAAAAAAAGAAATTAATACTAAAAATATATCAATCCTATTCCCTTCCTTAATTCCCTAATTATTTAGAAATTTATATTCCCTTCCCTAATTGTTATAAAAGTTTATGGAAGATGATAGAGCAGTTTTCAATTGAGTGTCGTAAAACCAAAACCAAAGTAATTACTCTGACCAATCACAGCAGTCGTAAACAATCCATTGAACCAATCAGAGCTCGAAGCAATTACATGTCGGCGGCGCCAAGCGCGGGAAAACGCGTGCGAGCAAGTCGCGATTGGTTTTGGTTTAAATCTGATTGGTTGAGAAAGTGGCACGAGATTTTTTAGCCAATCACAAAGCGTAGCAATACAAAACCAAAGCAATTGTGTAATTGCGTTCGACACTCAATTGAAAACTGCTCTATATACAATTAATAACAAAGCGATCGCAAGTCAGCGCAAGCAATGGTAAGTACGCACAAGTAATGGCCAACGGAGTCGCAAAACTAGCGACAACTTGCGTTCCGGTTGGCCAGGACTTAAGGAGGCTCGACTCAGTTTATTTCGCCGTTGGGTGTATGTTTTGAAATCAAAATTTCGCAGGGAATAAATGCTTTGATTACTTTCACACTTCACCAAGTTTGTGAAATGTGATCAAAAAGTTTGTGCGCCCTGACATATTATTTCAAGACAGTCAGCCGTTAAAATAATGATTGTCCTTAACTTTGTAATCGTTACTTTAACGGCTGGAGCATTTTGGAAATATTTTGCTTTAATTATTCAAATTATTTACTTTATTACATGCATTTTGAAATCACAGGTGATCCTTGCAATCTGATTGGCTTTCAGCAGTGCGATTTATCCCGATTTTATTGTTCTAAATCGCATCTTTCATTTAAATCGCATCTTTCTTTAAATCGCACCTCATACAAAATGAGATGTAAAAGCGTTTCCGGTCCGCTTTTTTACAAACCGGCTACTGGATCAATAAAATATTGGTTCTGACTAAAATCCTGTACTTGGGCGATTAAATTGTGCGATTTCAAAATGGATGTAATAAAGTGGTAATTGAACTTCGTGTCGTGCAATTTACTCGACAACCGACTTATAAATTCTCTTGACGCCTTGTCTGCAGCTAGTGATACGTGATTACTGCAAAATTGAAAGTTTCAATTTGAATGTCTGACAAGTTTTTGAGAAAAACGGCATTGTTTAAAACAAAGGGAAATGTGACTTGGAAACTAGTGACACATAAAACTTTCATCACATTTCATAAACTTGGTGAAGAATGAAAGCAATCGAAGCATGTCTTCCCAGAAAAAGTTTGATCTCAAATGAACGAAAACGAAACTGAGTCTAGCCTCCTTAAGCGTTTGGCAAACTCCAGTCTATCTGCAATTTAACTCTCTATAAGACGGACACCTCCCCTAAAGTGGAGAACTAGAGCTGGTCCTGGAGGTGACGTACAAGAGGGGGGGGGGGGACCACTCCCCCCCTTGTACGTCCGGGGGTAAACTCTCTATAAGACAGACACCTCCCTAAAGTGGAGAGCTAGAGCTGGTCCTGGAGGTGACGTACAAGGGGGGGGGGGGGGACCACTCCCCCCCCTTGTACGTCCGAGGGTTAACTCTCTATAAGACAGACACCTCCCTAAAGTCCCTGGTCCTGGAGGTGCCCGGCTTAGACAGAGTTCTCAATGTAAACAATTTTCTAGACGATTGCTTCAGGCGGCACATTGTTCATTGGAGTGAGGCATGATACTACACAGGCCTTCAAACCAGAACAGTTTCTCATGGGTGAAATAAGTCATCTGAATATATGGGGCAAGAGACTTGACCAAGATCATCGTGTTATTCCCGCCATGTATCGCGGCTGTGACGAGACTGGCGGGAACTGGATACACTGGGCAGCGCTCTCTCAGGCAACACTGATGGGAAACGTTACTAAGGCAACGCCGGCAGAGTGTATTTTGCCAGGTCAGTCACTGCTCATGCGTAGTTCGATGATCGCCTTAGGGCAGTTAACTTTAGCCTGTTCTTTTTTGGCAGTTTTCAGAAGGAAAAGGAACTTTTTTATGTCCTCAGCCGTTTGCCACCATTAAAATATCATGTATTTGAAAGTTAGATAATGCACCCTAAATCAACGTAGAGCAATTTTTCGTGATGTATAGATCCTGCAGAATTACATGAAGGGTACGCTTTTTGCAATGCGGCTTTTGCAGCAGTTCGCGATACCCGCCTCATTAAAACTCTTATCAAATAAATCCCTGGTATATTTCCTATTGATCGTCAGCCATAGTGTACTATTACGATATTGACACTGCTATTATCACAACACATTAAATTTCTACTACCAATCAAATTTAAGTTTTGTAAGGGGAAAACACATTCCTTACAGCTTATATGCCACCGGGCCGCTGTTATGAAGTTTTGTCTCCACAAAGGGAAAATAGCAAACATAAAGACGGCCAATAAAGGCACTGCACACTCCAACAACACAGCAATGCGGTTAGCTAGACAGTCTAGACCGTCTGACATGTTTAACGCTCAAAACTAGAAAGCTGTTTCGCCCTCCTTAGGGCTCATCAGTGTGAGACACTTCGCGTATCTCATATATGCTGCTATTCGATCTAGCAAAGAGCGTGAGCAAAGGTCGGTCCCCAACCACGTACAATACCCTTATTGGTCATCTTTATATTAGAAAAGGAATGGTTTTGAGTCCACCATTATAACGATCGGTCCCTAACTTAGAGTCTGTACATGTGGATAAAATTTCCTAATGCATGTGGTGCTGAAAGTTCCTCAACATACGCGATGTAGTATATGCCATGGATTGAAGGGGGTTATTTAATCTTCTTTTGTTTACAGATGAAATCGCAGTCGAGGAAAGGAATCAGTTCTGTGAGATTAAGACGGAGGAAGGTTGTACAGCTCCAGTCTATGCATTGTTTGGTGGCGATACAAGTTCTCGATCCAAGAGATGGCGGTGCTACTTCTCCGAAGCAGTTGAAGTTAACGGCTTAGGTCAGCTGCAATACGACCTTGCCAAGAGGTCAAGCTGTTACATAACAGTAACCGAGGCCGAGTTTTTTGACATAATATAAGGTAGCGATTTTCTGGCCTGCTGGCAAGCGCAGTAAGAGGAGGAAGAAGGGGGGGGGGGAAGGGGCGATAAAACGCGAACGCGAGAGGAGACGACAGATCATAATTACAGAACAACAATAGTAACACCGCAGGCGCTCCTCTCTCTTTCTCTCCTACCTCGTTTCCAGGGTTTTTCCCTTTTTAAATTGCGATATAAAAAGAAAAAAGTTTTGGGAATGAAGTTGTTCTCCTTCCATTTCCACATGCACAGTGCGTGGTCAAACGTGACGCGCGTGCGCAGTTCTCACTAACGTTTTGCAAACAATATACTAGTACCGAGAAATTTTGAATATTTCACTTTAGACGCAAAACACAAAGCAGTTTCTGAAAACTTAAGTTTTTTACGTCGAGTACCCATTCAACAGTTAGCAATTGTTAGCTGCTAGTTTTATCGACATGGAATTTGTTTCTTTTTTCACTTTATTTGTTCTATGTTATCTTACAAACATCCGATCCATAATTCCCGTATTAAAAACATTTATCGTTTCAAGACAATGTAAACCGAAGCTGCGTGGAAGTTTAGTGTCCTCTACGTTTACACAAAGAAACAGTGGAAGTTCTAGTGAATGTATTAATAACCTTCATGACATGTGCGGATAGAGAAGTGGGAGAACGATTGTGGTTCCCACTCGTGTGGGAGAACGATTGCGTTTCACACTCGCGCTGGAGGACGTTTGCACTTTACACTCGCGCGGGAGTGCTATTTCGTTTCACACTCGCGCAGGAGGACTATTGCGCTTCACACTCGCACGGGAGGACGATTGCGTTTCACACTCTCTTCTCGCATCATATAAGCACACGTCATCCTTCTGCACATGTCACCCAGGTTATTGTTTTGAAAGCTTAAGTGTGTGTACAGTAGCTTCATTTTGTCTTTGTCTTTGTCAAGTCAAGATTTGGGTGATATCACAGACCCCTAAGCTCGTGTTATATGGGGAAAACGACTTTTGAATAATGGTAGCTCACCTGAAAGTCTCTGCTTGTCTATTTGTGTCCTGTGTATCTTTAAGGGGGCCGTCTAGTTAGATTTTTTTGTCAATTTTCGTTCCTCCAACCATATTTTGGCTTTCACTTAAAAAGAGCAGTTTAACCTATCTACTTTAAGGCTTCGAAGTCTTTTCCTGATAAATTGACCTGGAGTCTGCCCTTACCCATTATTTTCTTTAATATTTGACCAATTGTTATGAAATTTGGCACAGAGAGTCTTAGGAATGAAAGCAATGATCCTATGGAGCAAAATTGGATTAAGTTAAATACTCGAGGAGACATTTGCTCTGCATCCATATAAGGAAGAATTTGGTTGCCATGGCAACACCTATAACCTAATCCCGAATCCGCTCCATAGAATCATAGTGCAATCCATGCTAGTTATGCCTGGAAAGTGCAAACCATTTTCAATGAATTCTTTACAAAAAAAGGTATGGGGACAGACAGCTACCCTCAACAAAGAATGTCAAATTCAATAGTTAATTATGACTATCTTTTAACCACTTCATCTCAAATTACATTTTCCTGAGTAGGTTTTCCTGAGAGGAGGCTCTGATGTAAATTTCATTGATTTCTATAAAATTGTTACAGAGCTTTGCTTCTTTAAAGTTGCTTACAAAATTCCCCTGAAATTTGACTAGACTGCCCTCTTAAGCTCAATTCCAGGCGTTTAGATAGATTACTACGCAACGATAGCTGGTAGTCTGTGAACAGGTCCTTTTAAATTCACCTGGTATTGAGTTAAAAGGAAATCGGCGACAGCCCATTTTCTTTCAATCTTCTACCACTGAATACCACCTAAATGGAGCCTGTGCACAGGCTATACTGACAGCACTCATGAGCTTGGGTATCCTGTGATGATATACTCCTTTTTTTCTTATTTTTCGCCTATTCAGAAACTTGATAAAATGTAAATTAAGTATATAACCTTGTTAATTATTCGGCATGACATTTTTGTATATGTAATCGCATGGGTCCGAGTAAAATTAAGGATTAATATCACGCTTGATTTCAGTAGAAATTTGCGATGAGGGCAATTTCTACAGCTTCTGAAAACACAAGTGATATTAATCCTTAATTTTATGAGGGAACTTGCGATTAATTGTTTATAATGTAGAGGGCAAAATTATAGGGAAACCTTTCAGACTTTTCAAGAGTCACTCAGACTTGAAACCGACCCGAAATGAAAATACTTTCTGGCAAACTGACAAGAAAAACTTTCCAACTCACTGTTGTCAAATAAATGTATAATGTCAAAGATACATTTGGCTGTTACGAGTCTAGAAAACAAAGCCTAATTTATCGATAAAAGACCCCTAACGACAAAAACAAAGCTAATTTTATTTAAGCTTAAGCGTACCTGTGTTGTGAGGTTTTTATCGCTTTAATAAACAACAAATGGCGAGTTCAAAGTAACTTGCATGTTTGGCGATTTAATTGCTTTCTTTCGCTTCTTTTAGCCTTATTCTTCCTCCTGTTAAATGTAAATTGTCCCTTTCAGAGAAATCCAGTAGCCACGCAGCTCTTTACAACCTCTAATTTCATTGGACCTGTTTACCGCGTAGCTCTATTGTTTTTATGTCTAGGGTCTATTGTTAGCCATTGTTGTGTTGTTTGTTCTATTGTTTTCTCAGCTAATCAGAGAAGACCTTGTAAGAGCTGCGTACCGCCCCGAGAAATCTGTCAAAGTTCTTTTCTTTAGGTCCGCAGAAATCCGCATATATTCAGTGAAGTGATGGAACATAACCGGCTATTGTGCATGGCCATAAATTGAAGTTTTGTATTAAATTGTTCACTTTTTCGTGCTCGATATGTGCTGTGAACCTATAATTTGCTCAAATGTTGCTCAGAAAGGCGATATTTTGGAAAAACTATTTCCTCGCCAACATACCCCAAAATCACCCGGGGATGAGCATTGAGTTTTGGATCCATCTGTGTCCATGTGTCCAGTGTCCATCTGGTAATTATCAACTACAAATTGTTCATATCTTCAATATTTCTTTCAATATTTTCTCTAAATTTTGCAAATCCTGTGAGAAAAACTATTTCCTCCAAAAAAGCTCAGCCAAATCACCCAAACATTTCCAAACACCCCATCATGGTGTCCAGATTGTGAACCACGCGTGAATGTCAGTCAAACGCTGGCAGGATCAGATGGAGTCCCGCCTTAAATTTGAGCAGCGGCTATGGAAAAGAGAATACAAGGGAAGGCAGACTATATTGCCGGCTTTAGTCTTTTTTTCCTTGTTTTGCGCAAAACGTATAGGTTGTGAGATGAGTGCAAATTGGCGCCTTTTAGTCTAATCCCCATTCTTGTTCTCAGCTCTCCCCAGAGTCACTCAGTGTGGTTTGACATCCGATCCCTACCCTCCCCTCCCGGTGAGCGGAGCTCATAGGTTCGATTCCTATCGGAGACTCTGATATGTTTCTTTTTCCCGCGCTCGTGAGATGATGAACCGACTAATGTCGGTTTTGGGTACGAATAATATCAGCTAAGATTCATTTTCGGGAAGAGAAAGCAGCTCTTGTAAATTCGAGCATAAGGCTCCTTTTTCTAAAATTTTCTGCCCGAGGCGCTTATTTAGTTTTGCAGTTTTGGTAGCTCAAGGGCCTGGAGGGAGCGTATTGGAGATGAGGGCTTATTTCTTTTTTGAGAAAAACATGCGAGCGTGAAAAAGCATTTTAATAAACAAAAACATAAAATGCACTATCGTATAGTCAGAACAAACGGGTAACAACAGTTGAAAAGAATTGGCAAAGTCAGAACAACGTAACGGTTACGTTCGCATAGTCAAAATACTTCAATATCACATTCTTTGTTCAAAAACGTGACTAAAGGAGGGGGGCGCTTATTGACAAAAGGACACTCAAGGGGGGCGCTTATTAGAAAGGGAGTGCTTATTGACAAAACGACACTCAAGGGGGACGTTTATTAGAAAGGGGCGCTTATTAGAAAGGGGACGCTTATTGACAAAACGACATTCAAGGGGAGCGCTTATTAGAAAGGGGGCGCTTATTAGAAAGGGGCGCTTATTAGAAAGGGGCGCTTATTAGAAAGGGGGCGCTTATTAGAAAGGGGCGCTTATTACAAAGGGGCGCTTATTACAAAGGGGCGCTTATTACAAAGGGGGCGCTTATTGACAAAACAACACTCAAAGGGGAACTTATCAGAAAGGAACATAGAATGCACGATCACTGCAACAAACCGTTGAGAATGGCCGGATCTGGTTTCCAGACCTAGATCAGTATTAATACTTGAATTGAAGCAAAAACACAGCAAACTGATCCTTACGGCAGAAAAACAGAAGCAGTAGCAAATAAAATAAAAAAAGTAGAATATAATAGTGCCCAATATTTCGCTTTGCTAAACAAAGCTTCTTTAGGGGCTAGCACTATAAATGATTACAACTGTAAAGCCGTTATACAAGTGGTTTTGACAAAAAACTAAAGAATAACAAAAACAATGAATATGATTGGTGAAGGGTTTGACGGGTGATAAACTAAACTGACTAGTGATGAGAAAGTTAATGAAGTTCGTCGCGTCTGTTGATTCCAAGTGGTTCTAAAGTCTTTGCTTTGTCTATGAGAAATGCATCGCGCGCTTTTCGTACAGAGTCTCTGCTATTACGTAATATATATAGATAGCCCAAGCCTAACAGCGTCGCACTTTGAACAAGCTTAACTAAGGTGAAACTTAACTAAGGTGAAACTTAACTAGGGTGAAAGATTGGAAGCACAAGAATTAAGATTGTTCAATTTTAACAATTCTCAAAAACAGTATTACGCGACCGTCTGCACAGTACATTTTTATAGACCGTACAAAAGTTCACAAAAACAACTTTTCTCTGTCTAGAATAACTAGTACCACTAGTTTCCGAATTAAATACAGTTTTTGTTTGTCAAAAATTGCCCGAGAAACTGATTTGAAAATCAAAAATTGCAAAAATACACAAACATATTTGCATAAGGCGATGCGAGTGAAGATCGAACTGTACTATAAAATCCAAGTCTCGTTTTGTTTACATAAAATCGCTTTTCAAACTATCTAATGAATGAACAAACACATAAAAATGGAAAACACAATCTTCTTTCGAAAAAATTTATTCAAATCCCCATTAGTTTACGTTTAAAAGCAAAACGCGTACCATTTAATTATAGCTCATCGAGTTCAAGCTTTCTTCGATGAATTTCAAGAGATCGATCACCTGGATCGATACAACTGAATTTAAGCACGTTTTAAAATCAATTCTCCAAAACTAACAATAATATCACCAATAAAAAGTCACTCACAGATTGATATCAACATAAATTCTCATCGAAAACTGTAATCTGTTTTACCTTTAAGTCGCTCGCTTGCTTGGAAATTCAAATCTCCGCTTCTGGTTCTGAAATCCGTAGAAAACAAACATCTCCCGCATTTGATAAAAACGCAATACATGAAGTTCCTCGAAGCAAGATTTTATTCATGAAAGCTCGTCTTTCTCCACTAAAGCGGCTCTGAGTATCCCTTAATTAGTATCCTTGTCTTGAGTAGCAAACCGCGAAATATTCAGGAAAATAACGCCTTTAATTTAAACGGTTTTCTCCGCTTAGTAAATTCATAGCAAAACATCAAAGTGTTTTTCTAGCTGACGTGACATTCGGCCGTGTAACCGCGCGAAAAACAAAGCCTCGCTTTGGTTTCAACATGACGTCATACGCGCCCGCGAGCTAGTCCTGCCCGATGGCGGAGCTACAGTAGTACAGTAGTCCGGTCCTGTGCGACGGCGGACGGAGGGCACACGCGGACGGAGGGCACACGCGCGCCCGTGAAACATTCCGCTAGCCATGACCATGAAAAATGACGGGCACAGGTTCTGGTTCTATGAGTATGGGGCTGCGCAGCCAGGCCTTCGGCCTGGCAAGTGCTCCGCTAATATATATAGATAGCCCAAGCCTAACAGCGTCGCACTTTGAACAAGCTTAACTAAGGTGAAACTTAACTAAGGTGAAAGGTTGGAAGCACAAGAATTAAGATTGACGAACGGGCTATTTTCAATTTTAGCAATTCTCAAAAACAGTAAGCTTATTACGCGACCGTCTGCACAGTACATTTTTATAGACCGTACAAAAGTTCACAAAAACAACTTTTCTCTGTCTAGAATAACTAGTACCACTAGTTTTCGAATAAAATACAGTTTTTGTTTGTCAAAAATTGCCCGAGAAACTGATTAGAAAATCAAAAGTTGCAAAAATACACAAACATATTTGCATAAGGCGATGCGAGTGAAGATCGAACTGTACTATAAAATCCAAGTCTTGTTTTGTTTACATAAAATCGCTTTTCAAACTATCTTATGAATGAACAAACACATAAAAATGGACAACACAATCTTCTTTCGAAAAAATTTATTCAAATCTCCATTAGTTTACGTTTAAAAGCAAAACGCGTACCATTTAATTATAGCTCATCGAGTTCAAGCTTTCTTCGATGAAATTCAAGGGATCGATACAACTGAATTTAAGCACGCTTTAAAATCAATTCTCCAAAACTAACAATAACACCAATAAAAAGTCACTCACAGATTGATATCAACATAAATTCTTATCGAAAACTGTAATCTGTTTTACCTTTATGTCCCTCGCTTGCTTGGAAATTCAAATCTCCGCTTCTGGTTCTGAAATCCGTAGAAAACAAACCAGTCTCCCGCATTTGATAAAAACGTAATACATGAAGTTCCTCGAAGCAAGATTTTATCCATGAAAGCTCGTCTTTTTCCACTAAAGCGGCTTCTAAGTATCCCTTAATTAGTATCCTTGTCTTGAGTAGCAAACCGCGAAATATTCAGGGAAATAACGCCTTTAAGTTAAACGGTTTTCTCCGCTTAGTAAATTCACAGCAAAACATCAAAGTGTTTTTCTAGCTGACGTGACATTCGGCCGTGTAACCGCGCGAAAAACAAAGCCTCGCTTTGGTTTCAACATGACGTCGTACGCGCATGTTTTGCGACGTCATACGCGCCCGCGAGCTAGTCCTGCGCAGTCCGGTCCTGTGCGACAGCGGAGGGCACACGCACGCCCGCGGACGGAGGGCACACGCGCGCCCGCGAAACATTCCGCTAGCCATGACCATGAAAAATGAAGGGCATAGGTTCTGGTTCTATGAGTATGGGGCTGCGCAGCCAGGCCTTCGGCCTGGCAAGTGCTCCGCTATTAATTCCCGTGGAATTAACTTTCTCATCACTAGTCAGTTCAGTTTATCACCCGTCAAACCCTTCACCAATCATATTGATTGTTTTTGTTATTCTTTAGTTTTTTTTCAAAACCACTTGTATAACGGCTTTACAGTTGTAATCATTTATAGTGCTAGCCCCTGAAGAAGCTTTGTTTTGCAAAGCGAAATATTGGGCACTATTATATTCTACTTTTATTTTATTTTATTTGCTTCTGCTTCTGTTTTTCTGCCGTAAGGATCAGTTTGCCGTTATCAGAAAGGGGCGGTTATTGGAAGGAGAGCGCTAAATCAAATCATTTCGGTAGTTTCTTTTTTTAAACAAATGATATGTACAACAGTAAAACATCAATCCATGCGTTTTCCTAAGCATTTCTTCTTGGATGCCATTGGCAATTAAAATGAAACCTCTTCAGCCGTTCTTTTGCATGGTACCATTTGTTTTTCAATCAGTTTACAAAATGAAATTTGGGATTTTTCTTGAATTTTGATCTTTAGCACTCTTGGGAAATAAAGGTTTAATTTTAGTCCAAGTTTGATCCGAACCTCCATAAACATCTCCTTGACTTTAATAGCCCAAAATAAAGACTAGTATTTTTACCTCCTCCGCGAAATGTTTCCGCTATGAAATCATTTATCCCCGCCGTTCTTTGACAAACAAACATTTAACTGTAAATGTTCTGAATTTTGGCACGTATTATTTTTATTTTTGTCCTAAACCTGATATTTTAATGTTTTAGCGTAGGTTTGGTATTTATGACATTAGGGCGCGGATTTCAGGGGAAGTAATGGCGTGGCCAATTCTCTCGAGCGCGGTGCATTCCTGGCATTCCTCACCGGCCTGTTCTATACCTTAGAATTACGTCCCTTTAAGCCATTCTCTTGTACAGCTTATTAATGGGTTGAATTATCTACACGCCATCAATATTATATTGAATGGTTTAACTCTTTATTCTCCCAAAAGTGCCAAACATATCCCTCAAAATTCGAGGAATATCCTAAATTTAATTTTGTGAAATATTGAAAAACAAATGATACCATGCAAACGTACTGCCAAAAGAAGTTTCATCTGAAAGGTCACACCATAGGATTTCGTCAACAGACTCAACACTGTCTCCATTATTGACACATGACGTGACTCAGGGTGACTTTCGAATTTACAAATACAAGTGCCTATCAACAGGCTGATGACAAATGTACAAGAGTGCCCAATGAATCATTTCAGTGAAAAATCTGTTCGGAACCCCTTCAGAAATAGTCAGGTTATGAAAATTCGTAATTAATAAGATTTAAAACTAGAGTTTTCTTCAGTGAAATGTTTTTCGAACCTTTATAACATCGGAAAATTTGATCTTTTTTGTTGTCGGAAGGATAAACGAAACGGAAGGTCAGTTTGGGTTTTCAAAAACTGAGATGAAAGCAGTTAGTAAGATTCATTTTTGACGAGGGGAGGGGGGGTTGGAAAATTTTGAAAAAATTATGTGCAGAGCCTCCCCGCCCCCCCCCCCCCCCCCAGTCAAAAAATAATGGTCCGTCCCTTAGCTTTCACAGTTTTCTTCACTGATGTAAGCACTAAAATGATACGGAAAAACAGCACGGCACCATTCCTATCGTTTTCTTAAACATTACTCGCTGGGTGACCTGATAGTTTGAAATTTGTCTGGTTTGCCCTTGGAACTGAACCAAACAGTACAACAGGAAAACCAACTGTACAACAGGAAACCCAACAATACAACAGGACACCCAACAGTACAAGAGGAAACCCAACAATGCAACAGGAAACCCAACAATACAACAGGAAAGTACTCAAACGTTACCGACACGTCAATCAGTACAGATAATTGTTTTTTATGTTGAGAAAGAAAGCCTCGGTATGTCAACGACTATAAACTCTTAGCTAATATCAATTGCCAGACGTTGTGCGGTTGAGTTGTATCCGTTTTTTCTTATCTTACCCTCCTCCTCTCTATACTTTTGATCTCTCGGTAAACTGAAAAACAGTCGGATTGTTTTCGGCTTTAGTCGTGAAAGGGAGGCACTCACGAGGAGAGACGCGAAGTGCCGATTATCACGCACGTGCCACATGCGTGGGGAAATCGCTCACAGTACTGACACATTTTTAGAAAGGCAACAGAGACAAGAGTTTTGCTTATCTATTTATTCTCGTTCGCCGGTTTCCAGTTTACCTCATTTTTACCCTGATAACTTCATATTTGTAAAATAAAGCCAATCCGTTGTTCTTTCGGATAAGCAACCCCCTCCCCAGCGCTCGGTTGAACGAGGTTGTCGGATAAGAAACTGTACCAGTTTGCTTATTTGAACGGACAGAGTATATAGTTCACAGCCAACTCTATCATTAGACTGATAAAACGCAAAGGCTTCTAGCAATTTCATGAATACAAAGAAGAGAAACGCGCCCAAATTAAACACTTTTTTGCTCGAAAGCGAGTACTGTCGTTTCGCGTGGTTGCGTGACTTTTGTTCCTATGTTACCATGGTTTCAAGCCGTTACCGTGGTTTCAAGTCTCCCGTTGAGACGACAAATGCGAAATCCGGTGTGTTGTAGTCGACTACAAGAAGAGCTCATTATTCTCAGGATAAGTCGAGTGGGCGATTGCGAGTACGCGCGAAACTGCAAGGAAAAACGTTTTAAGGTTTCAGTAGACTACGAGTAGGCCCTCGTTTCTCTCAAGAATAGTTGGCGTGCGTGCGAATAGCGTGCGCGAGGAGACGCGACGCGCTCGCATGATTGCCTCTCGAAGATTACCACGGCAGCGGTAATAATGAAGTAGATATGAGATGTAGAAAACCACTCGATCTGATAGCTTGTTCTGATAAAAGGGTTTGAAATAGTCAGGCTCCTGGCTCGGAGCAGCATGTTCTGTACGGAGGACGCTATCTTGTTTTTCCGTGTTTTCGAGTCATGTCTGAGAGTCTTCTGAGGACAACGATAATCTGATAATTTCATATCATATTCCGCGTCTTTCGCGTCCCCGTCTCCAAGATAAAAGATGTCACAAACAGCTTGGACTCTTGCCACTGTTTTGCATGCGGGTACGCGAAAGAAGAGGCTTTTTAAGATATGATGTACTTTTAAACGGCGTGTTAAAATTTTAGACGTATATATGGTACGAATTTCGCACTGTATTTTAATAGTTTCTGATTTGTTTTAGTGCTGAAATGTTCAAGATACAGTATCCGGTATTTATCGTATTAAATTCAGGTCGGCTGGTGAAACAAGATCTTAAAGAGCCGAACCGGACGCTAATCAACGCCAGATCAAACCACAACCCCTTGTAAAATTGCTCATAATACTTGCAAATGTCAGAGATGTGCTGAGTTATTTTGCTGATTTTGTAGACAGTAAAGGGAGTATTTCTTTTATACGAGTGTTAAGTTTCTACATCTTTAGCAGATGATTTGTTTTATACACGTATCTGGCAATTTGCCTCCAAAACGGATGACACTGTACCGAGAAGCTAAAAAATAACACTTTTGTGATAACATTCTCGCAGGAGGATCGCCATTGAACAGGATTATAAAAATATTCGCGCGACACACCCAAGAAATCTCCAAAATCTCAATCTTTCTAGAAGATACACTTGGCTCTGAAGAATGCGCCGTGTGCTGTAAAATCCAAAGAACGTAGTTTCAAGACCCATTTTAAAGACTCTGCGTTAGTTTGTTGACGTCTCTAGATTTTCATGCCTCACATATCAAAGGTCATATACGGTATTTTTCAAGTTGACAAAATAATACTTGAAGTTGACAGCTAATGAATGTGTGCTGATTAAAAACCAATTTTGAAAACGAAAGAGACAATAAAAATTTGCTTGCTCTCTTATTTTCATCGGAAACTAATACAAACAAATTTTCCAACGCAAATTTCATGTTTCGTGTGAGAACTTCTGGAGTGTGTTTTTTGTCGCCTTCCAGGATGTATCAACATGTCAATAAATAGTTCACCCAGCAGGAGAATTTAAAAAACGCCCAAAAGAAGTATAATAATAATTTACGATTGTGTCACACCCACGAAATCGACTTTGGAATGATTAACTCTCATTGCTCTCAAATGTACTTTTACTTTTTTTGTAGTTTTGAAAATAAATAAAACAAATTTATCTGGGACCAACTCATTGTCTACGAAAACAAACATTTGACACACAGCCACGCGTGGAGCGAGGCGTAGCCGACAAAATGACCGTTGCAAACGACCGCGTCCCTATAGCTGTCAATCAAAACGACAGTCTTATAAATTGGACAGTGTCGCATTGTGTAGGGTCAGTCTTCCATCCACGCCAAGCTCTTCGAAGGTTGAGAATTTTTTTCAAGCGTCTCTGTGAAATCCTTTCTTGTAAGATGGACAGAACAATTTTGTTCGCTTGCCTTGTGCTTTTGATCGTTGTTCAAGTTCAAAGCTACACTTTACAAGATGTGCTCAGAAACAGACTCCGCCAAAGAGGTACGAATATTGTTTTATTTTTTTTTTAATTTCCTACTTCGGCTGAACAGAATCATACAGAAACAAAGTCTGCTGTGTGAGCCGTAGAGTTACTCCGGAGTTTGGAAATTTAGCGAGTAAATTTATGGCGATTTTAAATTTTCTCTAAGTAAATTTTGTTATGCAACTACATTGTTATTACCCTAAGTGCCAAAGGTTTTATTTTTTTTAGTGAAAACCGTCGTCCCAGCGACTACGAGGCGCAATGTGTCGGGGAAAAAACTCGCGAGCTTCTTCTTACCGTTTACTCGAATTATTTTACTTTTGATATTTAGTGAACGGATCTGTGGAGTCAGTGTACTCGAAACATTAATTAATCTGGAGTTGAATTAAGAAGGTCCGGTTTTAGAATACCGAGTAGATAATTTTTTTATACGTGGACAATGTTTATCGTTGTCCATTATTTTAGCTACGAAATACCCATTGTTCTAAACCGTTCGCGCGGCAAACAGTTCAAACAAAAGTCGTTATTCTTGGCGCCAAATTACTCTCAAAAAAACTGAAAACAAGATCTTGATCATCATCAAAGATCTAAGTCATGCAATATTTATTTTAATTTTCTCTAGTTAGTCGGCGTATGAACACGTGTGGTGTTGAATGGCCCACTCGAACAGTGAAGCCCAGAATATTGTAGTCTATTGTTTCTCGGGAGTAAGAAAGATGAAGCCAATAATAAACTATGTTTTTCTTTAAATTTTGCGTTGTTCGCAAAAGAGAAATCGAAAAATATAAAAGGTCCGAGAACGACTGGACATTCCTTTCGCGAGTTACCCTCGCGAGCCCTTCTCATTACGTACACTCTCGCGCCCGTCCGTCATCACGCACGTGATGTGATCACAAATGACAAATACATTATTTGAGTCGCAATTAATGTTATCGTTTATTATATATTTCTTTCTAGATGTAGTACGTTTCTATGCAATCCGAAAGCAAGTTATGCTTTAACTTTGCCTTCTCTATATTTTATATCTTTTTGTTCTATTAAGCGGACACCGGCGCTTGGGTCCCGAAATTTTCTTCCCATATTTATTGTAAATCGAACCTGTATTTAGCGGGCCCCAAAAGACAGGCCATTTTGTTACACGAAACCAGTATTAAGCGGACATTTTCAGTGTTTTTTAAATGCATTTTCATTAGATTAAGGGATTATCGTCTACTTCTATTTCTAAAAGCGTGTTTTCCGGTAAAATATAATTCAATGGATACAGACATTTGCGAATAAGGTTTATGAATTAGAATGTAATGAAATCAGTGCGTATGGGCATAATAAACGTGGAGATATAAGAGGGTCAATAATTATCTCATTACTGTGCACTGTATCAGAACCCGTATCAAACGTTAACCCTGTATAGGGGAGTCTTTGTTTACCATTTTTGCCTCATTAACACATGCGCCACGTTCTCTAAACTACCTTCAAAAAAAATCAACTCTGAATATTGAAAGGGTATAGCGCAATTAGCTTTCTCTGAAAATTTGAGCACGATATGGCTCATTAGCGATTTTGCCACCCAACAATTTTGCAGTGTTTGATAGCAGATATTTCCTTAAATGTTGCGTGAAAAATGCTGAAAATTGCATAGATTACTAAGGTTAACAAGCTCTTTCAACTTTTAAAGTCAATTCTTATTTAGCATGATGCCTTCTCTATGGGGCAGTACGCAGCTCTTACAAGGTCTTCTCTGATTTGCTGAGAAAACAATAGAACAAACAACACAACAATGGCTAACAATAGACCCTAGACCTAAAAACAATAGAGCTGGGTGGTATACAGGTCCAATGAAATTAGAGGTTGTAAAGAGCTGCGTGGTATCTGTTCTCTATGCAGATTCGTATGCTAATGAAGTAAAATGTAAACAATGACGTCGGCAAAGATTCCCTAGCGAGGGTCCCGACTTGGCCGAGGGTTCCAAGGGTGTACAGGTTTGACTGTACATGAGTTTCCATAAGCTGTTCTTTTTTTTCTCGCACTTTTCGTTGAAAAGACATCTAACAAATTTTGAATTTTCAGAACTGAGTCGTTTGAGAGAGTATGAGATGTACGACGCAAACCCCGTCTACGACGACAGGGAGCAAGGTAAACCCAACTTCTTGATTGTTTGAGTGAATCATTTACCACCCCCCCCCTCCCCCCTCCCCCCCCCCCCCCCCCTCCCAGATCAAAATTCAAGAAAAATATTTCCTTGTAGAATATTGAAAAACAAATGGTGGCAATTGTAACAGTAATGCTGAAGAGGTTTCATTTGAATGGTCACACCATAGGATTTCGTCAACAGACTCAAAAGTTAGAACAAATGGTACCATGCAAAAGTACTGCTGAAGAGGTTTCATTTGAATGGTCACACCATAGGATTTCATCGACAGACTCAAAAGTTAGAACAAACGGTACCATGCAAAAGTACTGCCGAAGAGGTTTCATTTGAATGGTCACACCATAGGATTTCGTCCAAAGACTCATGTGAAAAGGTTAAATTATTCTAAGTTATGCAAAATTTCTTTTCAGCTCTAAACTTGTTGAGGCAGTTCCATTTTAAACGAATGTTTGACGATGGAAAAGGGAAACCAGGTGAGTAAAGAGTCGCGAGTCCACCACCCCACCCCCTCCCCTCCTAGGCTTTGGTTTTGACGGAGAGGTGTGAAGGATATATTTAGAGGGGGGATGGGTCCGGGTTTTCGATTGAAAATGCGCTATTTTGAGTGGAATTTGTACAACCATAGTTAATCGAGAGACTGGTTGTGAAACCTTGCAGACTTCAATGGCGATAACAAGGGAGCTACAATTTATGTTGAACCGTACTTGACCGTGCACGTCTTTCGTTTTTTGATCACACGCTATGACTGAATAACAAGCACCATTTCTATTGGTCAGTTGCTCGAACAAAAGATCAACATCTATTGTGTTGTGCACGGTCAAGGCCGAAAAACGATAACAAAAAGATCGAACAAAGGCAATTATCAGGTTTCACAACCAGTCTCTCGATTAACTATGGTACAACACCGAACGCCTAAAATAATTACTTTTCAAATGTTCTTGCAGTAAGAATCTTTCATAACAATAGACAGAACCTTACCAAGCTTATCAGTACCGTCTTTGCACAATTCAATTGTGTCGTATCGTTTATAGTTTATACTTTTGATCCGAAAACGTTTCAGTAATTAGGTGTATGCGTGGTTTTCACTTGAGTGTCGTAAAACAAAAACCAAAGGAAGTACTCTGGACAATCACAGAACTCGCAGGCAATCCAATGAACCAATTACACCTCGTAGCAAATACCTGTTCGCCGGTGCCAAGCGCGGGAAAATGCGTGCCGCGAGCAAGTCACGATTGGTTTTGGTTTTACTTCTGATAGGTTGAAAAAGTGGCGCGAGATTTTTTAGCCAATCACAAGAGATAGCAATGCAAAACCAAAGCAATTGTGTAATTACTTTCGATACTCAATTGAAAACTGCTTTATTAAAATGATTACGTTCCTCTCGGTGTCAGTGACCGTAGACGTTCACTTCAATTTTATTCTGGAAGTTGTTTTTCCCCATACGTTCTCATTCATACTTACTGCTGTAATTAGACAGCGCGACAATTACAGGAAATGTATGAAATAAAAACATGTTTGTGAACAAAATACAAACGAATGGCATACTGTGCTGCTTCATTGTACTCGACGTAGGTTTTGAATGAAGAAGGTAACAAAGATAGAAATTCGAGTTTATATTTTTTTGGTTTTCAATTTCCATACAAACCTTTATGTTTTCCCGCAGTGCGGATTCTGACTCCATATGGGGGGGGGGGGGGGGGGGGAGGGGGAGTGAAGATGCTAGAGATGCCTTTTTTTGGAATGATAAGGGGGGAGAGACCCATACTGCACCTGCCCGCCTCTCCTTTAGATTCTCCACTGTGATGTTACCCCAATGATGCACATTATACCATGAAAGGGTCTTTTTTTAGCCCCGGAGGAAGGAGTCCCCCCCCCCCCCCCCCCGGGAATTTAACTGATAACTAAGAAACGGCCAGATATGTCCAGGAATGCTACAGAGGGGGGCCACGCTTCTCCATGACCGGTATCATAAAGTGTCCTCACCTATAAAAAAATTCACCAAAACACACGAAATTCTGTCACATATGCAGAAGTAATATGAAAACGACAAACGACTCTGTCAAATATGAAGTACTTGTTAAAAAATACTTGCCTGTATTTCTAGACATACTGTATTTATTCGATTAAGCGCCCAACCTCGAATAAGCGCCCACCTCGAATAAACGCCCACCCTGTAGGCAGGAAAAGTTAATAAGCGCCCAGCCTCGAATAAGCGCCCACCCCACCCCTCTAGGAGGCAGCACCAGAGAGTTCGCTAATTGACTTTAGTGACAATGAGATTGAAATTGACTCAGTACTACTAAGAGACTTCCTAAGTTAAAATTCTGCTTTGGTTTTGTTATTATTTTATTGTTTTGATTTGTTGCAAAATGAACTAGTCTTACTACTTGCTGAAAATGGTGAAAATTTAATAAGCGCCCAGCCTCGATTAAGCGCCCACCTCGAATAAGCGCCCACTCTCAAGGTCCAAAAATTTAATAAGCGCCCAGGGCGCTTAATCGAACAAACACGGTAAGTGGTCTTTTCTTTCTACAGATTGCGTTGATAACCGGAACGACTGCCACGGAGCCGAACAAAATGGTCTCTGTGATGAGTTATACTATCCGCCTGAACATCAAGACAAACACATAGTTGACTTCATCACCGCATGGTGTCGAAAAACCTGCAATGTGAATAACTGTAAGTAAAATAAGCACGAAAATTTGGTTTTATCAACTAATAAAATTGGCCACCGTAAAAATATTTAAAAACTGACGTTTCGATCGTTAGCCCTTCGTCAAAGAGATGAACCCAAAGGGCTAGCGCTCTGTTTTTGAATCTCTTTACGCCGGAGCCAATTAATCTCGGTTATCGACTCAAAGTTTCATGTTTCACACCCTAACCGACGCAGCGCCACAGTTACTTTATTCATAAACCTGTTTCCTTTGAATCTCTTCACGTTGGCCAAATTCCTTCAATGTCAATAACTTAGTTGATAAAACCGAATCCCCCCCCCCCCCCCGACGCAGCACAACAGTTTCTTTATTAACTAAACTCTTTATTCTTTTAGCGAAATTAACAGTCATGTAGCTCTTTCACTCCTAAGAGTGCCAAACATCAAAATTCAAGAAAAATCACAAATTTCTTTTTTGTAAAATATTGAAAAACAAATGGTACCATGCAGAAGTACTACAGAAGAGGTTTCATTTGAATGGTCACACCATAGGATTTTGTCCACTGACTCAAAAGTTAGAACTACATTACATGTCTCCATAATTGACTCTGAGAGTGAAAGCGTTAAAATATTACCGTGGTCAATAGATGAAATAGATTAATTAAAAATCGAAAGAAATCACTTATAATTATATTGGATTTCCGATCGTTACTGTAGATATTTCGTCAATTCCAAAAATGTCTGAATCATTATGTTTTATAAAACGTTCAACCATTGTACTCAACATATCGATTTGGCTAAATACTTTGTCCACATTACGGGACAGTCAGTCCCATCTGATATATCGTGTTTTCAATATTAATTGGCGTGAGGAGCTTGCTTGAGCTTGCTTCATTATCTTGAAATTAGCCTGCAGAACAGGCGAGCGCGGCAGTTAAGCGCGGAGCGCGAGGGGAGAAAAAAATAACGCCTGTCCCCACACCATTCCGGCGTTCATATATGAACGCGGCTATCCAATTGGCTACTCGATATCATGTGATCATAATGGTATGACACAATAACATAATGACTCTCTCTCTATCTATCTATCTATCTTTCTCTCTCTCTCTCTGCGCCCCTTCCATCACGCGACTCACACTCCGCGCTCGCCTTGTGCTCCGCGCGCGCCCGCCTAAAAAACGCAAAAAAATTACGCCTGTTCTGCTGGTCATCTTGAAAAAGGAAGAAAAAAAATCACCAAAAGAGATGAAAGCAAACAATATATTAGCTAAAAAGACAAAATAACGGAAAGAAAAGGTGAAAATTCCACAAGAATGGCTAATTTGATTTCTTGACCGCCTGTCACGAAGTCAAATTTAATGAACTGTAATCCACTTCCATCCTTGTAATCCTGCTCTTTATCTCCAAACTACTGCTTCTGTTTTGCTCCATTGAATCTTTTATCCAACTAAGTTGTATACAGCTATTTCAATAAACGTTATCGGATGAAAGCTTAAAGCCAAGACCGCAAGGTAGTATGGGTTAGGGTTAAAAGCCACCGAATAAAAATCCCATACTACCTTGCAGTCTTGGCTTTTCGCCTT
Organism: Cladopsammia gracilis; assembly: GCA_022457155.1. Classification (NCBI taxonomy): domain Eukaryota; kingdom Metazoa; phylum Cnidaria; class Anthozoa; order Scleractinia; family Dendrophylliidae; genus Cladopsammia; species Cladopsammia gracilis. The sequence goes on from JAJGOT010000578.1 coordinate 55,998, forward strand.
TGGTCATTGGTAATTGGGCATTGGGAAGCTATTGTTTGGCGGTCACTCAAGCGAAGCATTGCATTGTGTTCCGTATGCCAATTACCAATGACCAATGACCAACTGCCAAAGCAACCTTTATTGAATTAGGTGTATGGTGGACTTGGCGATATAACGTGGAAATCAAGAAAGCAAGATTTCGTTATTTCAGCGGGATAGTGCCCCTTTAAACTACTCTTGTCATTTTTTTAAAGAACTATGTCACCATTTTTAGAGTTACTTTAAAAAGCCAAAAGACATCTTAATATCAGTGAAAACCCAAAAATAGTGGAAAATAATGTTTTGTTTCAAATTATCCTACTGGTGCTCTAAAAATAAAAATAAGTGTCTTCGGCTGCAGATGGCCAGGATGGAAATGGATTGTATTTTGAAAACAAATGGGCTAATTTTTTTCAAGTTTATCGCTTGTGTCTTGGAAAACTCGCCAAAACTCTGATTACGGTTTATTTTCTCTTCTGAAATTCATCTGATATCTTCCTCTTTGTGTTCTATAAGCCTTTCGTGTACGACAAAGCTACTTCGTTTTAATTTGGGGTTACTTTGACACAAAGACCTCAAAATCGTCATGCCATACAGTTGTAGCTCCTTTCTTACTCTCCGAAAACATGATCCTTACAACTCACCTGAAAGTGGTAAAATTTTTCATTTACGCAGGCAATGGAGCAGCTGGTGAAATCAAACCTACAAAGGCGCCGTTTCCGGGAAAACCAAGTACGTAAAACTTTATGCTCTTGGAGTGAATGGCGTCATTTAATACCTAAACAGCTTATTCTACACGGCCCTTCTTTTAACAGGTTCTTCATATCAGCAACAGTAATCTAAACAGCTTATTCTACACGGTCCTTCTTTTAACAGGTTCTTCATATCAGCATTAGTAATCGTTGTGCCAAGTTTCACGACAATAGGTCGACAATACATTTCATTGCCTTGGAGATACAGGATTTTGAATTTTTTGGCGTCGTGCAGCTGAGCGTCTTCATGTGAGAAACAAAAACAAGTATTTTCCACGCAGTTTGTAGACTTTTCAAAAACTAGGTGCAAACCGGAGGTCTTTTGAATGTTTGAACTGAACAAAAATAATTGTAAAGAAAATTTGGCCGCCATGTTGGTGTACCAAAGTGGTACAACATGGCGGACGCATACAAAGTTCTTTAATTTTCGAAATATTCTTTTTTCCATTAACTCAGTCATTAAGGATCATGGGGCTTCAAAATTTTGCCAAGCCGTTTCATTGATCATGCTCTGCAACAATTTGATTTTACCTCCGTTTTGAAAAAAATAAGCGACAGTTAAATGTTTAGTAGAAATGTTTCACAAATATCGCCCTCACAAAATTAACGACTTGTTGGTTTTTCTTCAGTTTTAAAGCACTGTGCAGATAACCAAGAGCTAGCTTTGAAATGTAAAGAATGGGGAAGAAGTGGATTCTGCAAGTCTGAATATGGAGACAATCATTATTTGCAAAATTACATGTATCAGTATTGCAGCGCGACTTGTGCCGGTAAGTACGAAAATAAAATAACAACAAACTCGCCATCAGACTCCACCTATTGTCTACCTCGATAGACTGTAGGCAGACGTCGAACTTAATCAGTCGGCCCAGAAACCCATAAGTGGTCGTACTTAATACATTATTATCATTCTATCCAATCTAGCCTAAAAGTTACAATCTTCAACTTATTTATTCATGTTATGCGGATATACGCCTCTACTACGTCTTATTTACGTAAATCCGGCTACATTCTACAGTAATTAAGATACAATTGTTTCTTTATATTTTGTCATGATTCATTTTCTAAGGCGTGGGTAAACGATTGTATTATTTCGTGTCTGAATGAATATTACTGTTTACAAACCTGTCGTTACATTATTTTACGTCACAAACAGTTCCTTTTACACCCAAAATCTGTTACATGTACTGTCATCGCCATATGATTCACTAAAATAGACTATGTTTAAATCACGCAATTTATAGCTAAGAAATTATCACAACAAAATGAGCTAATTTTTTCAAGGTTATCACTTGTGTCTTGGAAAACTTGATAAATTATGGTGTATTTTCCCTTGTAAAATTCACTTGATATTTCCCTCTTAGTGTTTTATAAGCATTTTGTGAACGACAAAGATATTTAGTTCTAATTCGGGGTAGTTTGACCCATAAACCTCAAAATCGTCATGGCATAGCTCCTTTAACTAAAGATGTCAATTTTTGCTTTCAGGAATCGTTGGAGCGGACACAGTTGGTTGCAAATTTTGATCTGGACACATCCTTTAATGGTAAGTAAGTTCTCTTTGTGTGCAACTGATCATGACTATAAAACAATATATTTTTCCCCTGGGCAGCACTCATCTATCGATTGATTTTGCCTCCCTACATAGCCGAATAAACACACAAGGCTGAGATCGAGGCATGGGTGTTACGTCACATAATATAAAAACAATCAACGCAAAATGTAATAAAGTGGTTAACGCAAACTGTAGTAACTTTACTAACACACTTCAATTGCATATTTGATGCTATCAGACGAAGTCAAGGTACGAAAGTGTTTTACTGTGACTGGTGCTGATGCATTCCTGTCCAGCATTAGGAGGGTAGAAACAGAATGGATTTAAGATATCGTTTTTCATCCGTCAGTAAATAATACAGCTATAACATAAATGTGGAAGAAAATGATTGAGCTAGAAAGCGAGACTTACATTGTGCTTAAATTAGTTTATCCATCAACAAAAGTTGAATGCTTCCACAAAAGACCGCATATGCATCCGTTTCGATACTGTGACTAGGCGCAAACATGGTAAGTTTCTGCGTGTGGGCTGTAAGGCCTGTTACGTCGGCGAAACCACCCGACATTTTTCCACACGCGTACTTAGCCACTGATATGGTCTCTCACGTATTCAAACACCTGAAAGATTCTAAACAATGCCATAGTTTATGTTCGCCTTATTGTTTTAATATTTTAGATCACGCTTCCACCAAATTTCAGCTCAAGATAAAAGATGCTATTCATATCCAATGGGAATAGCCATCTTTAAACCAACAGTTGTACCTAACCATGTCAATTTAAAACTTTCTGTATAGTCACACATTGTTACGTATTATTAATTACTTTGTTATAGTTTTCTCTCATTAGCATTTCTATGTACTTATTATGAAATTCAACTTTATACTTTACGATTTAAAACTAAAGATGACAGACGATCTGTCGAAACTTGTCTTTAGAAATCAAAACTGTTATCGTTTTTCTTTAACTCAGTATAACTTGCCTGCTGCTATCAAGACCTTTTGGTAATCTCAGTAGGGCGGTCACTACTATAACGGTAAACCCTCTAACTTCGAACTGAGTGCCAAAGTCAAAATTCAATCAAAATCCCAAATTTCATTTTGTAGAATAATTAAAAAGAAATGGTATCATGCAAAAGTACTGCTGAAGAGGTTTCATTTGAATGGTCACACCATAGGATTTCATCAACAGACTCAAAAGTTAGAACTACATAATATGTCTTCATATTTGACTCTGGCAGTGAAAGGGTTCACGGTTAAGAAAAGCGTTTTGATGGTTGACGGTTAAAAAGCGGTCGTTCCGGAGGGAAATGAAATAAAATGGTCCCTCCCACTGGGAATCATGATCCACCATGGAACGATATTACACGGGTAAGAAAATCAAATACCACGTCACATTATAGCGAGTCTTATAATCATGGTGTAACAAACACGCATGCGCTTCTCGACTGTTCGAAGATGTGGCTGTATGCGAAGTACCTCGGGTGACGTTTGCTGATTGCATGAAATTGTTCACGGATTTAGCACTCTATTTTTCATGTAAAAGATATAATTGAAGATTAAGTGTTATTACATTTTGCGATGGAAAAGTTTTTACATTTTGCGATGGAAAAGGTTTTACATTTTGCGATGGAAAAGTTTTTACATTTTGCGTTAACCACTTTATTACATTCTACATCAATTTTATTACATTTGGCTTTAGTAATATATTTTGCGGTGTAACGGTGTGTTGGTCAGTCAGTCCTATGATACATTTCAAGCTAAGTATCTTTGTCATAGAAGAAACGCTTTTAGTAGAAATCTACTAACATTCTATCACGAATGCTGTCCTCTTATTGGCTACGCTACTCACTATCTATTCTGTTGTAGAGACTGAGTAGAGTGAGTAGCCTAATGGCGGCCGCTTCTTTCGCGTTTTCGAAGTGTCTGTGAAGTATTTGTGTTAAGTTTTGAACGTCTAGTAGATATATACTAAAACAATTAGATTATTCGCTGTTGATTTCTATCGCGTGATAGTTGATGAGGGCGAGATAGAAATCTCGAGCTCATAATCTAACTGTTAAATAGAACACGAAGAAGAAGATATATCAAGTGAATTTTAGAAGATAGAATGAACCATGATCAGAGTTTTAGCGATTTTTCCAATACACAAGGGATATCTTCCCGCGCTTTGAATTAGTCCCACACAAATAACGCCTTTATACAACTAAAGAGAATACCTGGGCTAGCCTGTGTGAACAGGCTTTCTCGTTGGGTATAGCGTGAAGATCAGAAAGGCCAGGAGCAAAGCGGGCCGAGGGAAAACTGGGAACAGGCCTTCCCTTCCCCTATCCCCAGTTTTCCCTCGGCTTGCCTTGCTTGCGATCCAGTTTTCCTTTCTTTTCACGGCCTTTCCTTTCGCCCTATCTCTCGGATCTGTCTAAATCATACCGTCCAGAAGGACGTCGGACACCTTATTGAGACTTATATAACGTAATGTCCACACTTAGAATTTTATTTTCAATATTTTATTAAGTGTAAAAAAGAACTGAACCTGTCAGCTAGAATTAGGCTTACATAGCCTACCGTACCACTGTACCACCTAGCTTCTCGGATTGCTTAGGCCTAAATTTAACTATATAAACTGTTACCCCTAACCTCAACTGAAAGCTAACCAGTTACTACGTTATATAAGTCTCAATAAGGTGTCCGACTTCCTTCTGGACGGTATGATTTGGGCTTGACCCTCTTACCAGGGGTCAATTCAATAAAACTTTTACAAGTGTAATTTACAAGTGTAGCTATTGTTTTCAACCTCTGAAACAATGGCTATACTTGTAAATTAACCTGGGCTAGTAAGATATTACGTTAATTGCATATTTTTGTTCTTTTATTTCAGATCCCAGCATAAACATCAAACATCTCAAGCCCTTTTTTATTATTTTCAAAAGAAGAAATTAACGTAAAAAACAGCTAAAAGTAACTGAGTTTGTTTTATAATGAAAGTCAATAACATGAATCCAACCAATGTATTTTACGGTTGTTTTATTGTTATAAAGACAGAGCGTAGAAACACAAATTAAGTTGTAATCTCGAACGAGGTGCCTCGCAATATAACGGCAAGACAATGGAGCATTTGTAGCAGTGAACATATAAGTTTGTCTTTATTACCGAAATAAACTTGTCACTTCACTTGTTATTCTTTTCTATTCTGACTCAGTGGGAACTCAAATCCTCCTTCAATATTGCTTTGATAAGCTTTTCATAAGCTGACGTCCGATCTCATTCTCATAAGTGTATGTAAAGCGCCATGAGACATGTGATTTGTGCGCTTTATAAGTTTATTCCTTTTCTCTTCCTTTGATGGTTAAGAGAGTGAAAACTTGACTACAAGTAGTGAACGAGTGAAGAACGCAGGCGCCCGCGAAAATAATTACAGTCAAACCCAACCTCGTCCCCAGGCTCTTCTTGGTTTTCAGTATAGCGGCGCTTCGGGAGAAGAGGGGGTTCTCCTCTCAAACCGCCATTTTGAAAACCTTGAGGTTTGGTTGTGTCCCCTCGCAGCAAGTGATTTTCTCACGCGTTTGAGTGTTTCGCAGACTTGAAAATCCCTAAAAACGAGGTAGAGAAATTGGGGTGAAAAAAAAGTAAAAAAGGGGAGTCCTGAAGTACTTGCTGAGTTATGGAAGGGGTCCTGTTAATTTTAAAGAGAGGTTGCTATCTTAAATAAAGACGTAAGATATAATACACAGTGTACCATAGCATTTTGGTGAAATCACACAATATAATTTACAGTTACAATATCTTTATTTGGTATTGTTATTTGCAATCCTCTCAAAGTTGATTTTCAAGATTGGATCACAGAATCGCAAAATTCAACATTGGGAGGAGGAAAGACGGACTGTAAATCTGTAATAAGTGCCATGTGACGCGTCCCAACTAAAAGCGTCTAGAACTGTAGCTTAAAGGGGCTTTGTCACGCAGATTTTGCTGTGTTTTGATCAAAATACACTAAATATATGACAAAGTACCTTTGCTCAAACATAAAATTGCTTTTAGAACACCAAGAAGATAATATCAAGTGATTTCTTCAAGGAAGAACAAACCATAATAAGTTTTTCTGCGATTTTTCCACGACTCCTGGGAGGAACTTGAAAAAATTGGCCAATTCAGTTTTCAAGTTGAAAGCCATTTCCATCCGCAGCCAAAGATAACGAATACTAGTTTCTGTGCACTGGTAGAGTATTTGATAACAAAACTGGACCATTATTTGTAGGTTTCCATTGAAACAAATGTGTTTTTTTGGCTTTTCAAAGTGATACTAAAAATAGGTGACATAGCCCTTTTAAGGTTACAGTGTACCTTCAGATCGAAAATTTATTGAAATTTTTTTTTTTGGCGTCAAAATAAAGTTTACAGAATGAACTTTCATCCAAAAAAAAATTATCGAAAAATAGTGAAAATTGACGGAGAAATGACAGTATAACTTTTGTGGGCGGAGTTTGTTTATGAAGCGATATGTTTTTTTAAGCGCTATTTTCTCAAAGTTAATTTTTCGCTTGTTGGGGACGCTTTAAAGAGCTACAACTCAAAGGGAATTTGTTCGATTTTCCTCAAATTTGGACAGAAGCTAGGCTAACATATAATCAACAAAAACCTGTCGGCGAATTTCTTAATTCCGAAAACTTTTTCGTCAAGAGCCATTTCCGTGCGATCATTCCAATTTTTTCTCCCTTTTTCGAAAATATTCTGTAACTTTTCACTGCAATTGAATATGGGAAATCGCCGACACATTTTTTAGCGCTTCGTGTTCGGAAACCCGAGAACAAATCAAATTAGCAAAATACAATAATCGCTTTGAGTTATAACGTTTTAAAACTGATTCGGACGTTCGAATTTAGACGTCGTAAAAAATTCGACAACTCATTTTATTACCCAATGGTTTCCATATTTAGATAGCCAGCTCTATAAGCTTTAATTTGATATCTCGGTTTAGGTATATTAAGTGTAACCTTAAGACACTTGAGCTATTATACTGGAGACACCCCCAAAGGTACACTGTAACCTTAATTTCATCCAGGTTAAAGGGACACTGTCACCTATTTTTAGTATCACTTTGAAAAGCCAAAAAACATATTTGTTTCAATGAAAACCTTAAAATAATGGTCCAGTTTTGTTAAGAAATACTCAACCAAGGCACAGAAACTAGTACCAAGCCAATAATTAATATTAAGCGGTCACCCTCGGGGAACAGCCAACTGACCGCTTAGTAGAGGTGACCGCTTAAAAGAGGTCAAGTTTACAGTAAATATGTGGAGCGGTTTAATATATAATTAGACAAAGGTTACTTACCTGCAGGATAATTGTGATTCTCCTAGTATAATGCTCCGCCCTGCGGGATTCAGATTGCATTATTCCACGGCTTGCCACCAGGTCATCACGGTTCAAAGATCTTTGTTATGCAAATGATGTACTATATAAGAATGCCATGTGCTCTTCACAAGTTGTCTTTTGAGCGGGCACGAAATTTCATCCAGAATGAAGGGAGGGCTGATACGTGAGTAAAATATAACCCAAATTAATGGGAGGGACCTGAATCCCTGGCGCTACGCATTATACTAGAAGAATCACAATTACCCTGCAGGTAAGTAACCTTTGTCTAATTTTATATTCTCCTTCGTATAATGCTCCGCCCTGTGGTATTCAGACTGCATAATTCAAAGCAGACACCTGAGCGCGATAACAAACATGACACCATGATATGATTCTCTGTTGAATACTATAATCATGGGAACAATAGCTGTTAACCACAATCTTCAGCATACTTAAAAGGGTCTTCGTAGGGAAGTTCGCCAACATCATCACCTTCACTTTCCTCAACGATATTATCAACATGGACAATCTCACTGTGCAGGACTTAATCGAGGAGAACCTTCTCTCCTTCGGCACTTAGCGCATGAACCGAGATAAAGTATCGGTCACTTTGCCCATTGAGTTGGCTACAGAATCTAATTCCGACTCCAACGCTTTAAACCCGGTCGCAACCGGAGATTTAACTGATTCTTTGACAGAAGTAACGGCTAAATCTGCCTCCTTCGACATGATGACCTGGCTTGCACGCGAAAAAAGGACAACTTGTGAAGAGCACATGGCATCCTTATATAGTGCATCATTTGCATAACAAAGATCTTTGAACCGTGATGACCTGGTGGCAAGCCGTGGAATAATGAAGTCTGAATCCCTCAGGGCGGAGCATTATACGAAGGAGAATTCCGGGCATTTGTTAAGTGACCGCTTGATAGAGGGTGACCGCTAAATAGAGGGTCACGTAATAGAGGTTTGACTGTATTCGTTATCTTTGGCTGCGGATAGCCAGGATGGAAATGAATTGCAACTTGAAAACATTGGCCAATTTTTTCAAGTTCCTCCCAAGAGTCGTGGAAAAATCGCAGAAAAACTTATTATGGTTTGTTCTTCCTTGAAGAAATCACTTGATATTATCTTCTTGGTGTTCTAAAAGCAATTTTATGTTTGAGCAAAGGTACTTTGTCATATATTTAGTATATTTTGACCAAAAAAAGCAAAATCTGCGTGACAATACCCCTTTAAGTAGTAAGACTAATAGGTTGCAGCTGGCTAACCTTTTAACTTCCCCAAGACTGCCAAAATTCAAGAAAAATCCCAAATTTAATTTTATTAATAATATATTGAAAAGCAAATGGTACCATGTAAAAGTACTGCTGAAGAGGTTTCATTTGAATGGTCACACCATAGGATTTCATCAACAGACTCAAAAGTTAGAACAAATGGTACCATGCAAAAGTACTGCTGAAGAGGTTTCATTTGAATGGTCACACCATAGGATTTCATCCACAGACTCAAAAGTTGGAACAAATGGTACCATGCAAAAGTACTGCTGAAGAGGTTTCATTTGAATGGTCACACCATAGGATTTCGTCAACAGTCTCAAAAGTTAGAACAAATGGTACCATGCAAAAGTACTGCTGAAGAGGTTTCATTTGAATGGTCACACCATAGGATTTTGTCCACAGACTCAAAAGTTAGAACTACACTTCATGTCTCCATAATTGACTTTGGAAGTGAAAGGATTGACTACCTTAGCGTCCGAGTCCATCATTTTCTGTTTAAGTCTGATCAGCATCTAATTTCTTGTTATAATATCAACCCATAATCAAACATAGAGGTAATGAGAATCTAAGAATCATCACCAACCTGCAGGTATATGAATAAAAATGAAATTTATTGTAAATATTCATATAATATAAACAATTACAGAATTTCAGTTTTATGTTCGCCAATATTTTATGTTATGTATGTATGTAACTATGTTTATTTTATCCTTGGCGTAAAATAACCATGGAGTTAAAACCATAAAATATCTAAACATGTGTTCGTCACTACATGGATAATACTTTCAACGCTTTTTTGAGAGCTTTTGATCTTCTGCCTTTGATCAAATTATACGCGGTTTCTGGTGATAGAAGGCTTTCATCAAACTGTCTCTTTGCCATAGAGATGTGCACTTCGCGGTTGGAATGAATTTCGTGGAAAGAAATTATTTATGCAAATACTCTTGAAGTTTCATAAACATCATTTTAGTTTACGGATCAACACGATCAGAACAACTGCGTCATCTCATCGATTCTCATTCCACTTTTTCTCAAAGGTAAGAAACACCTATATTTTAAGATAATTCGCTGTATAACATCCACATTCTATTCTGTCGAAGAGTGCCAGGACCTCCAGGATGGTAAGAAAAGCTATCACCAGTTTTTTAGAATTACCATTCTGAAATAAAACCGAGCAACATCACAGTGAGAACTGTTCGTCATCCGTTTTATTTGAATGGTCACATTTGAGGATTTCATCTACAGACACAAAATTAAAACCACCCTGTACAGCGTAAAAAACACAAATAGAAACTAACTCAGTTCCCGAAAAGTTTCATTTCATTGATTACAGTTGAAAGTTTCATCCACAGAAATATCGAAAGTTATAACAGACTTGTTAAGCGCTATAAACAGCACCACGGGAACTGCTTCGTGGCTTTTACCTTCATTTTAATGTTCAATGCATTTCAGAAATTTATCCACGGCAGAACCACATTACACTGAAGAGCCGAGATTTGGCGATACTGAGGGAAATGGGTTAGTCGAATTCATCCCCAGTGTAATGTACGCTTTACTCCGGCAAATGAGTGAAACGGACGTCGTAATCTTGCTCTTGGACGCCCTTTTTATTTGCTTTTACTTCAGGGTGAAAGAATTATGTTCGCGATGCTTCTCGATTAAACAGATCGCTTTAGTGAAACGAGAATACCGATTTAATTATTAAACCCGCTCACGTTTTAACCAGAAACGACCGAAGACCTATATTCACGAAATTGAATCTTCGATGTCATTTTATAAATCGCTAGACACGAAAATTACCGCAGGAAAGTACTGCTGAATAGCCTTCGTTAGTGCTAATGAATGGTCACGCTCATCATTTCATTCTCAGTCAGATGTAAAGTAAGACTGACGTTAAAGGTCTCACACGCACACACGATCAAATTTAAGTCATTGCCAAAACCGATTTACCGCGAAACGTTCATGTAAAAGCCACACCGATAGAAATTCAGTGAGCTTTGTCTAAACGGGACTAGCTTTAGCTGTCTGCTTTAGAGAGCTGTTCGCCTTATAAAGAGTTAAGTTACTGACGAACACTGAAGTGAAATTCGGCCAGAACCAGCCAATAATTGATGTCCGTCTCAGAGCGGTATCCGCCTTACAGCGGTGTTCGTCTTACGAGAGTTTACTGTAAACCGCGCCCCAGCTTTGCGCTTGCTTCCTTTAATTTAAAAAAGGCAATGATTTTTTTCTGCTTTGTACTTCTTGTTTAGCTTATAAATAAAATAGATTAAGTTAAGCGAATGCTGTATTTGGTGCTAGTTTTAACAGATGCGGAATCAACTCTTATTTGTACATCGAGTTGGTTATGGTATGTTCTTGATATCTTTTTCTATTCCATGAAAGCAATTCTCGCCAGCAATTCTAAATTGAATCATTTAGGCAAACGTTTTCAATCTTTTCAGTCAAAGAACTTTTAAGACGAGATATACTGACAGAATATATTGTACTCTTTATGATCAGGTTGTAATTTCTCCACTAGAATGTCAATTCTAGTCACCGATGTAGCTTATGAGAATACACAACTAGATCATCTGAGGGAAGTTGTCTTGATTTCTAATCAATTTTTTTTTCAACTTGTAGCAGTTGCCGTGATATATATGATACCATGTATGAATTTAACTAGTGTCCGTCCTTTTCGCTTTACTGTTTTTTCATTAGTTTTGATCTAAATTGCAAACGCAAATTTCCCTAATTTGATCTTGAATATTAAATAATTCGTTGACATTTTCATTCGCGGACTGGTAATACTATTTCTGGATGTGATCAATGATTATGCAGTCGATACCTTCGTTAATTCTACATTCCCAGCGAAGAACGGCGTTGCCACAGTAACTCACTGTGAACGAAAACTAACAAGACAACACAAGATGAGGGCAAAGTTTGCTTCAATATAGATGATAAATTCTGCGCTCAACCCATAACAAAATCGTAGTTTTAAAGCGTGGCCTGCACGGTTGGTTGTTTTCTTTTTTTGATATTTTCGCTTGAAAATTTTGAATGCCTTTTTTTGGTTAAAAATGTCCAGGGTATTAAAAAAAGGCGAGATGACACAATATTCACAATTACAATTGTAGCAGGTTTACTGATCACGTTAAAGAAGAGATCCAAAGACTTTTCTTGGTGAATGTTCATCTCTGTTGTTGTGACGTGAAAAATGTTCGTCAGTGTAAGCTATACGAGTTAGTCAGGGTGTACTCATCAGCACTTAATATTAATAGGTTTCATGTAAAAGGCGGTTATTGATGTGATTTCATTTACTGATCTTACCGATTTCGTTATGTTCGTTTGTAACATCGAGAGAAACGTTCAACTGAACGTTATACAAAATAGTTAATTGAAAAATAATATTAGTGATTATCGTGTAATGATGAATTATCGAATTTCATGTTAATTTTATTGGTTGACCATAAAACAAAGTAAATAGGTTTCATTTCGTTTAAACTAACTAATAGGCTATAAATGACTGATTGCAAAGGGATTTTTTTGCAATCTACATATCGGTGTTCGTTAGGGAAATTAAGAATTACCGGGGTTTAATGATCTATCATCTAATGTATTCCATGTTTTTTTTTTAACAAATAATGATGCTTTTTTATTTTTATTCTTTAAAAAATAGGAATTCTGAGGTGAAGCGACTCTGGTATGGCAAATTCCAAGTTATTGCTGCTGGTTCTGTTGGCAGCCGTTGCTGTATCTTTTGTAAGAAGCAGAAGCCTGTTCAAACGAACTGGGGTAAGGAATGAGAAATCAACTGTAACTTCAGTTTATCCATTTATTGAAGCATTCTCATCCACACACTCAAATGTTAAAACCACCTTGTACAACAAATAGTACCACAGAAATATATTACTCAATAGGCCATTTCCGAGTTACATTACGCCTCTTGTCAAAGCGAGGCTAGGTGCATAACCTTTCATATGAAAATGAGTTTTCATTCACATGCAAATGAAAACTCATTTTCATATGAAAGGTTTTGCACCTAACCTCGCCCAGATAGAGTGGCTAAAGGCAACTCGGAAATGGCCTATTAAATGGCCAAGGATTTCATCCACCGATTCAAAAGATAACCGATTACCCTGTACATCATAATAAACAGCACCACAGGAAAGTATTGCTCAATAACTTTCATTTGAATGGTCACACTTTAGGACTTCATCCACAGACTAAAAAGTTAGAACCACCTTGTACAGCATAATAAACAGTACCACAGGAAAGTACTGCTCAGTAGCTTTCATTTGAATGGTCACACTGTAAGATTTCATCCACAGACTCAAATGTTAGAGCCACCTTGTACAGCATAGTACACAGTACCACAGGAAAGTACTGCTCAGTAGCATTCATTTGAATAGTCACACTTTAGGAGTTCATCCACAGTCAAATGTTAGAGCCACCTTGTACAGCATACTAACCAGCACCAAAGGTAAGTACTGCTCAATAGCTTTCATTTGAATGGTCACACTTTAGGATTTCATCTACAGACTCAAATGTCAGAGCCACCGTACCTTGTGCACTAGCACACAGTACCTCAGGAAATTGGTCAAATTGTCGAATGGTCACGGCCTTCTCCATTTTTTTGTTGATTGTTATACAAAAATTTGTTCCCCGATCCCTGTCATAAAAAACGACCTCCGCATAAATACGAATTCCTATGTGCCACCAGACATAACGGGCAGTAAGAAAATACTGAATAAACACGAACACATTAAATTCGTATGGTTGTATTAACGCGGTTTTCTACTCAGTTCTCACGAAATTAACTTCCTGTTCACAGCACGAGTTTTTGCAGTCAGACACGAATATGGACGGTTCTGTCGATAGAGCGGAGCTGACGGCTTTGATTGGGAATCCGCATCTTGCTAAAATCCACATGGCAAATTTTGACTTGGATAGAGATGGGCTATTAAGCGAGGATGGTAAGTGTTGAATAAATAATAATAATAATAATAATAATAATAATAATAATAATAATAATAATAACAATAATAATAATACGTTCTTAAAAACGCATTAAACAAGAGTCTGTCTGCTTTTTACAGTTATTATATTAGATAGCTAGTGCGTGAAAAATGGCTTCTTTGTGCTTTGTGCTTTGAGAACCAATTATGTGGGCGCGCAAGGTGAGAAGAGATTTGAGATTCATCGCACCCGGTGAGCCTGCATCACTCCCAGAGTGATGGAATGGAGACATGTAATGGAGACATGGAGACATGCGGTGTAGTTCTAACTTTTGACTGAGTCAGTGGACAAAATCCTATGGTGTGACCATTCAAATGAAACCTCTTCAGCAGTACTTTTGCATGGTACCGTTTGTTTTTCAATATTTTACGAAATGAAATTTGGGATTTTTCTTAAATACAGCGACCTCTCGCGTGAACGCCCCTTGTGGATGGGAGCGATGAGAGGCGGCTGTATTTGCAGGCTCCCCTATTTCGTAATTAATTGATATAGATTTGTGGCAACTTTTGAAAACACGATTAAAACTTAAATTATCCCCGGCCTGTATCGTAGAACTACAATAGTGATCAGTATCAAATTTCTCCTTGTAGTATCAATGCATTATCAAGCAGAGAGGTGATAAGAATTAAGATAGTGATCTCCCAAGATGAATTATCTTCAGTTGATTCTTTAACAATTTCTCCCAATTTATGTTATAAGAAATGTATGGGAAGCAGTAAGGAGAATTTCTATTTTGACTTTAGGGTTCACAGGGTTAAGTGCCCAAATCACTTTTCTTCATGTTAATTTAATTATAGTTCCTTCTTTTTGATTGGCTAGTTTTATTTCCCAGTTTAATTCAAGTCTGTTCTCAATAAATGAATACGCCGTTATTTCTATTTACAGAATTCAACCAGTCACCATTTGCTTAGTTCCTGAAAGCCACTGGGAGATTGGAACGGAGGTCAAAGAATTGTAGCATAAGCGACCAACTCATTTATGGGACTTATCTTTTTTTAGTTGTAATCCTACAATGTACGCCACTGGGTCTTAATTTATGTCAATAAAACAAAGGAAATTTGGGATTAAAACGTTTTGTATCTCAAATATGCGTAATCTCAAAAAGAAAGCATGGCTTAGAACCCATATCTACTTATTCAAATTCAGTAGCCAATCCTATTCTTCAATATACAGCAGGGGCGGATCCAGGATTTTGAAATGGGGGGGGGGGGGGGTGAAATTTTAAATACAATAGAACCAAAATATTATTTATTTGAGAAATGCTTTAGAAAAAAGAAAGAAAGGGTCTCAGAAAAGGGGGATGAAAATTCACCCATTTCACCAACACCCCCCCCCCCCCCCCCCCCTGGATCCGCCCCTGTACAGAGTTTGTATACTTATAGAGCGTTTTCACTTGACGTCATAGCCGCCATATTGGTGTTCCCGTACAAAAGAATATTAATTAACTTCTTCTGTTAGGAACACCAACATGGCTGCCATGGCCTTTGTCATTTGAGTCCCACGGGACTGAAGGTCACGTGAGTGAAAACGCTCTATACAGCCCTTTCCTTCATTGATCCCAGCCTAGTACCCAGTCTAATTTTTATCTACCCGACCTAGTACCCATTCCAACTCTACAATCAGCTTAGTCTCCCTTCTCACTTCATTACAATTGCATGATTTCGTGCCTAGCTGTACAAACTGACAATCGAAGTAGGAAATGCAAGAGCCAAGTTTGCCGGATGTAATATTTCTACATAAGGAAGTAGTCATCTTAAAGCAGAAGAGATCTGCAAACTGCAAGTCAGTTTTATTATTAAATGCGTCGTGTGGACTTAGTGCTCATTTTCGGTCTGGTAGTCATTTCCGGTCGATCTTTCGCTTGTTATTTCCGGTCTAGTAGTCCCGCCGCGAAGGGCGGGAACGAGGTTGGTTCCTCTCCCTTTTCCAGTTTTAACCTCGTACTCAGATCCCACTCGACCCGTGCTTGTACTGGAAATATGGGATCTGGGTACGAGATATACACTAAAATTCAACAAGTTGAACCCCGTGCGATATGTTGCCGGGACAAAATGTCCCCAAAATTTGTGTTGCACAATTATGATAGTATCACTCCATACCAGGGGACGTGTCGCTGCAACATGTCCCTAGCTGAGACAATGTCCCCGCAGCATTTTCATGGGTGTGCAAACGCTGATGATTTTGTCCTTGCTACATATCCCGCTACACGTCCCTAATACATGTCCCTCAGTGTATACTACACGAATTTTTGTCCGTCGCTGCTACATGTCGCTGCGACATGTCCCTGCTACATGACCCCACGTGTCTGCCCACCTTAAGTGATACGGAATGTTACTCTCCGAAAAATTTAATTTAATAATTTCTTTGTTTTAGAAAACCTCATAAGTTTACGCCCTCGGGTACGCCACGAAGGGAATATATCACACATCCCCGAGGGATAGGCCAGTAACCCTTACATATATTATCGCGGACGGGCGACGGTCGCTCAGGGAAATTTAACTTTACTTGTAAAATCGTCGCTGATTTGAATTACAATGCAGTCATGCGGTGAACCATATCAACATGTTTTATTAAAATTTGAAACATGTATTCGTTACCGTGCTGATGAGTTGCAATCACAACGAAACGGTTGTCCACGGTTGCGATCCTACTTTATCGGTTTCTGTCGTGATGGTGTCTCGCGCGCAAAGTCTAGTTTTTTACGTAGTCAGATCAGCCCTGCAGTTTATTGTATGTTTGTTCATTTTTTGGCTGGTAAGGTCGTTCGCAGATCCTACGTATACCGTTAGCAGCATTATCGTTTGCGGTCCTTTGCAGATTTCACTTTTATATTCATTCATATGCTGCTTATACAATTTTAGAAGTTTAGTAATAGTAATTAGACTGAGTGGAGTACAATTCATCGGGCGAGTAATTTGATTTCAAATCGCGCGAGGGCTCCCCTTTCGGTCCCCTTCGGTTATGCTGCCTCTGTTCTCATTACACGAAGTTTAATTACTAAATAATCAAACCAATGACGAAATTAAAAATTATACGTGGGCAGTTTGCGTAGACTCTTATGTACTCAAAACATCAGGAATTCTGCGCCAATCAGGTAAGAGATAGACGCACGGATGACCAATCACAATCGAGAATTTTGTCATTGATCATGATACGGGAGTATATGGCAAATAAGACCGTATGATTTTAATAATATCAGTATCTCATTGATCAAGAACACGAGTTCGGTTTGATATTACGATCATTGATTTCTCACTAATTTCACGTTTTCAAAAAAGGTAAGTATGGTGCTATTCACCATTTTTCCAATGTTTTTTGTTGGCGCTGAGGGCAATGTTGAAAAATGTGATTTGTAGTTTAAGAAAAGGAAACATTCATTTGAAATACGAAGATCAAAGAATCGAGCTGTTCAACAGGTTTAATTTAAAGGAAAACATTTGATGTTTTATCCACGTTTTAAACATATGTTTGATTAATCTGTGTCCGACTTCTGGGAAGAAAAAGAGTAACCGTGAAATTCACCCAAGGATCAGCACAGCATGCTGTTTTGAAACATTCAGATCATTGAGCATACCGTCTCGGTAATTAACGCGTGAGTTCTGTTCTAAGAATACCCAGTATATCATTTTAACATTCTAATTTACCTTTTTTAGCACTATACGAAAGTGGCGTTCATTTCTGAACGGTCACACTCGAGGACATTTTAACATTCAAACATTTAAAAGTTAGAACCACCTTGTATAGTAAGTACAATAAACAGTTCCTCATGAAAGTACTGCTCAATAGCATTCATTTGAATGGTCATACGTTAGGATTTTATCCATCGACTCAAAAGTTAGAACCACCTTGTACAGTATAATAACCAGCACCACAGGAAAGTACTGCTCAGTAGCTTTCATTTGAATGGTCATACTGTAGGATTTCAGTTATCCACCGATTCAAAAGTTAGAACCACCTTGTACAATATAATATACAGCACCACAGGAAAGTACTGCTCAGTAGCTTTCATTTGAACGGTCACATTTAAGGATTTCATCCACAGACTCAAAAGTTAAAACCACATTGTACAGCATAATAAACAGTACCAAAGAAAAGTACTGCTCAGTAGCTTTCATTTGAATTCACCCTTATCACTCTTTTTCAATCAGTAGTCATTTTCTTGACTCTCTTTCAAAGCCGCTTACACTACTATTCATAAGAACACCTTAAAATTAATCTATTACCCAAATTCGAGAATTATGCGATGTTTGCGAGCAATAGCTACCAGTCGCCAAATTCGGGAATTTTTGACAGACATTAGTTTATACGGAAGACGGGCAAAGCTGCCCGTTAGTCTTCTCGATCTTATATCTTCGCTCCTAAACATCGCAAGAACCTCGAATTTGAAATTTATATAGTTTTGAGGTATTCTTTAAAAGCAGCTTAGCATAGAGGTGTAAAGGCAAGGGAATAACCCTAGGCTAAATGGGCCCACACCACTTGTGGGTTTCATCCACAGACTTAAAAGTGGGAACCACCTGGAAAGCGTAATAAACGACACCACAGGGAAGTACTGCTCAATATTTTTCATTTGAATGGTCACACCATAGGATTTCATCGGCAGACTCAAAAGTTAGAACTACCTTTTACAGCGTAATAAACAACACCACAGGAAAGTATTGTTCAATATGAAAATGAAGGCTATACTAAGTTCACCGGGTTCTAAGCGAAGATCAGAATTGCCATGGTAACTCGATTTGAAAGAGACCTGCAAAACCTAGAAAAGAAAGCGGGGGAGAGCGATAACTGGATTTCTGAGGTTTATCCTTGATATTGGGTGCAACATTATACCCCCTACCCCACGCATTTTATTTTCAATTTTGAATCAATTTCAGTGAACGCAAGGAGCGTCCTCATGGCGAATTCCAAGCTGTCGTTAGTTTTGTTGATGGTTGTGGCTGTTTCGCTTGTGACAAGCAAGAGCTTGTGGACAAGAAGTGATGATGTGAGTCTAAAACCTTCCTTCTGCATTTTATTTATCTTCACTTACGTTAACTCCACCCGGTGTTTAATTTACTGAATTAAGGTCGCGGGGGATACCTGTCCATGAATAAATTCATACTGTAAAATTTTGGTAGAATTTTTGGTAAAATTTTCATATTTTTTTTTTTCATTTTTTTCATATTTTCATTTCATGTCACTTTTTTTGTCCAGTTTGTGGTCAGTCAAATCAAATCGAAGGCGAAATCCATTTTCTTTTCTATTGTTCAAAATACACAACAGTAAGAGATAATTTTTACAGTAAAATACAGAATTTTACAGATTATCCATTTACCTGTAACTGACTTGATCATAGAATTAATGAATTCTTCCATTTACTTTATAGACATGCAATTAATTAATTAAATTTATTTCATCTTGTTTTGATTCTCGAGATAAAATTGTTATCAATGTAATTTTAATAGGCCCCGTCCACACTTATCCGGATATTTTTGAATCAGCAACTTTTTTGTTGCGGATTGGCCTTCCGTTCACACGTATCCGGCGAATTCGGTTCACGAATCCGCAACTTTTTGAATTCGCTCTCCAGAGTGAAAATTTTTGAATACGCTACGAGTACGGCATCGTGTAGACGGTCGAATCCGGATATTTTTTAATAAGCTGACGTAACAGTATCAGATCCAGTCTTTAACCGCGCGAATATTCAACATGAGTGATAAATATTTAAATTACCTGCGCAGCGTTATACTGAATGATGAAATGAAAAAAATGTGTAAAATTTGACGCTGCTTGTAGAATGATTTTTCCCGACGTTTCGGCAATGCTGCCTTCTTCAGGGTACAAAACTATTAAAAAAAACCGTTGAAAAGTTCGTTAATTTAGCACACGTGTCCAATTACATGATCATGCACGTGGCAGCGCGCGCTGGCGCGCGAGTGGGCAAAAAAGTAAATTCACGTAAAACTAAAGTCTTGATTCAGACCACTCGGGGCCATGGTTCCTTGCCTAAAAATGAAACGCATTTCCTGTTCCTTGCGATATTCTTGGTTGGCCAGTCCCGCTTTCAGTACAGCGACTTTCAAATCCTGCAGTGAGTGATTCGGTTGGTTAAAATGCGCAGGTACAGGAAGGTCATTTCTGCCGTTGATTACATCCCTGCGGTGTTCTCTGAAACGGTCAGCCAACCTGCGTCCAGTCTCTCCAATGTAAACGGTTGAGGGACATTTGTCGCATGTTAAACAGTAAACCACGTTGTCCGTGATGCAGGTAAAGTGCCCTGTGATATTGACATGCCCTTTGGGTGTTGTAATTGTAGTAGATGAATTAACATGGGGACATGTACGACAAACGGTCCTGTTGCAAGGGAAAGTACCTGTTGGTTGTTGAGGAAGGTCCGGTATAAAGCCAGACCTATACAAGCGATACATGGATGATGTGGCCGGCGCTGCTTCATGCAGTGAAGAAGACCTCCGTCAGTTCCTTGGATTTGCCTCCTCGTTCCACCCTAACCTTGAGTATACATGGACTGTATCCACTGACAAGCTTCCTTTCCTGGATATCTACATGAAGCCTCGGGATAATCGCATATCCACTTCTGTCTATTACAAAGACACAGATAGTCACTCCTACCTCAACTTCAGCTCATCCCATCCATCCAGTTGCAAGTCATCCATACCTTATAGTCAGTTTCTTAGACTGCGCAAGATCTGCAGTGAAAACGATGACTTTGACATCGAAGCAACAAAAATGGAGACCTTTTTCACAGCACGTGGTTATCCGAATGACTCGATAAGAAGAGGGAGAGAACGAGCATCGACCAGATCGAGAGCTGAAATTCTTGAGAATAGCACTGGGAACATCGCCGCTAATGACAGGGTACCATTCGTCACCACCTTCCACCCCATTAACCTGGACGCCTGTAAAATAATTTCAAGGAACTTCGGGATCCTTCACGATGACAGCACGACCACCGATATTTTCAGAAAACCACCACTGAAGGCTTTCAGGCGTGCCAAAGTAGTTAGGAAAATACATTCTCTAGGGCACCTCCCAAGGTACTATTTCCACATATTTTTATAATAATTCCCGATATCCATTTTTTTAAAAATCCCCAAAGTACATTTTCCTATCATTTTCTTGCGAATCCCTGTCATAGCTTTTTGATTTTAAAGGGAAATCAAGACCTAATAAATTACTGTAATTTTTTGTATTATTGGCATATTTCTAATGGAAAAAAAAGTTTTTTTAAAGGGAAATAATTAAAATTTATACGGTAACTCTTGTTTATATCGTTGTTTTTCTATTTATTTAAGAGAATCAAAAAAAAGTCTAATAAAAATATTCTTAAATAAACAGCTTTACTTAATACTTAAAATTTATTTCCGTATAAAATATAATTAATATCCTTATTGTGTTTAGTCTATAAATCAAACGGGAATAAAGGTTTTTTTAAATTGAAAAAAATTCAATAGCTTAAAAAAAATTACAGAAAATATAATAAATTCTTGAATTGCTTTAAATTTCAAAAAAAGGTATGGCTCGCTCGCCCTTCGGGCTCGCTCGCGGGATTCGCAAGAAAATGATAGGAAAATGTACTTTGGGGATTTTTAAAAAAATGGATATCGGGAATTATTATAAAAATATGTGGAAATAGTACCTTGGGAGGTGCCCTAGAGAATGTATTTTCCTAACTACTTTAGATGTTTAAGATAAACCAACTTTTCAACCAAAACCAAAACCAAAACCAAATTTTTAACCAAATGGTTAATTTATGGGTTACTTTGTGAATGGTTAAAAGTTATCACGTGAGTATAAATTGTATCTAAGATTTCATAATTTAACACCTGCTTTCACTTCATGGAAGGTTGTAATTAAAAATAACAGCGTGAAATAAAAAAACAAGTCTGGTTTTAATTAATTTCTTACGTCTTAAACTTTTTATTGTATTTCTTTTCAATCTTCGATGAAGTAGGTGTTAATTCTATCATTTCTTGATCTAAAAGTTTCATATCAGATATAAATTTCTGATAATCGAATTCACCACCTCTCATTGCTGTTCGTAAATTAGTCAACACTTTTTCATAAGTTGTAAATCCAAATTTAACCATATCTAATTTACCTTTGTAATTTTTCATTTCATGATATGTTTTTATTATTATTCCAGCTCCAGTTAAAACACTTAAAATAATAGGGTTTAAGGTTATTCCACCTGTTATTACACCAACTGAAGCTAGTAACACAGACGAAATATTCATAATATAATTTATTTTTTTATATTTACTTTGACTGTTTTTATATATCCATGTTTTTTTATGATAAAAAGAGTATAAATCCTTTAATTGTTGGATTTTCTCAAGATCTAAAGTTGAAGAAATATGATTAAATTCGAATATATCTTTTTGCTCTTTGTGTCTTAATGATTTTATTCTTGTGATTGTCATTTTTATTTATAATGTTTATAATAAACTTTTACTGAATACAAGAGTAAATGTAATTTGGTTAACATTTACAATTTGATCAGTTCCCCTTTTATTAATCGCAATCCAAAAATGACTTGTTCGAGTTAATGGAAAATTGATATCTCTAAAATATTGATAATCATTTCCATTAATTGAAGACAAACTTTTTGAATTTCTACTATCAGATACTTTCAATGTTATATAAAAATATCGACTTGAAACATGTAATTCAGTAAAGAAACAATCTATTGATTCCAATTTACAATTGAATGGTATATATAAAGAAGTTGATATTGAATTGAAAAATAGATGGTTATTTGATTTTGATTTATTAAAATAAGCAGTTATAAAAAAATAAGATCTTAATGATTTCAAAAAAGATAAACTAACAGGTTGATCATCTTTTGTTGGATTTTTAATACTAATATCATGATTATTCATATTAATATCTGTTTCCATCACCATTTTCTGATTTTCAAAAATAAAAGGAGAATCATAAACACTTGATTCAACATCATTAACATAATTTTTTACTCCATAAATAATCAAATAAGCAGGTGCTTTAACTATTGGTGATGATTTTGATCCATCACATTTTAAATCAACCATTATATATTCAGGTGGGGAAATTTGATATTTATGTAAATGAATTATGGATCTGGTATATCCTTCTTTTTGGAAAATTTTTGTTGATTGTTGATTAATATTCAAACTTGATGAAACAACATTAACACTAACATTTTGCATTGTGACAGGAATAAACTCAATGCAAATTGTATATTCTCCTTCTGGTAATTTATACATATTAAAACCTAATCTGGAAATATATTTATATTCAAAATTAATGTCAAGAAGCATATCATAAACTTTTTTGTTAAAAATATGTGGACTTTTATCTAAATTAGTAAATCCAGTTACAGTAATATTACTTTCTGATGAACTTTCATTAACATCAGACATTAAATATCTGAATTCATCTTTTGGATGAGAGGATGCTGAGATATGAGATTCACTTACATATTTTTCTAAATATGAAACATTTACTGCAGAATTTTTTTCACTTGAAACTGGAGTTGCTAAATTAGTAATCTTTTTATTATTCATATTTAGATCAATATTTGTAGGATTACTTAATTTATGAAGATCTAATTGATGTATTTGATTATTTATTTTTACAGTTTCTTGATCTACATATTGTTTATTAGCTGCATGTTTATAATATGTAGGAATTGCTAAATTAGTAATCTTTTTATTATTCATATTTAGATCTTTATCTGCAGGATTACTTAATTTAGTATCTACATATTCTTTATTTGCAACTTCATGATCAAATGTAGGTAATTTTGATAAATTAAATATTCTATGATTATTGATATCAATATCATTTTCCATTGGAGAGACTTCTTTACGTGATAAGAAAATATCCTTTACATCATTATAGGAAACTAAATTGTTATAATTTTGTGTTAAATAACTAAAATTTTGTTGTTTACTTTGTTCAACATTATAAAGTTCTTTCAAATTAATATTTGCACTTATATTTTGCGTATGAGGAATACCACTAATTCTTCCATCAACATATGATTTATTAGCTGCATCTTTATCACTTCTTGGAGTTGTTAAATTTATTATTCTTGTATTTTTTGCATCATAATATCTACCTCCATTTAATGTTAAAAAAATACTTTTCCCATAAAACAAAGAAAAGGCATCATTATCACCTGCTGTTTGAATATTTGTTATAGAATGATAATTCATATCAAGATGATCTTCCATTGGATTTTCTTCTTTACGATTTAAGAATATATTATTTGCATCATTATAAGAAATTAAATTATTTTGATTTTTATCTAAATAGTTATAATTTTGAGGTTTACTTTGTCTAACATTAAAAAATTCTTTCAAATCTATATCTTTAGTAACTTCATGAGTATGTGCAAGTACATTAGGATGATATTTCTTCAAAGTAATCATATTTACAGCTGATAAATCATTATTTTCATCTGTATCCATATTTATAATTAATTTTCGATTCATTTCAATTCCTCCAGGACGAATTATATTATTTCCTCCTAAATCAAGATGACCAGTCATATGAGTTGATCCATCTAAGTTTAAAAAGTGTGTTTTAGCAGTACCATAATTAATAGCATCCTTTAAATTTACTGGATTATCCACATTTACTAATTTTTTGTTTTGTATATCATAATCGCCTGAAGAAGTTAATTTAAAACCAACACCTGGTAATCCTGGTTGTACTTGAGTTGTTTTATAAATACTAGATTCTGATAATAAACCATTTGAGTAACTCATTTTTTTTATTATATAATTTATATAATATCATTAAAATTTTTAAATATTTCTTTCTTTGGTTTATCAATATATAAAAAAGAATAAGGATCTTTTGTAGCTAATCTATATTTCTTTTTATCAACATTATTTTCACGACATATCATAGAAATTTCATTATTACTTGGAAATTCATAAATACAAAAATGAGAACAATTTAGTCTTATATCTTTTGGAGTTTTGTAATAACTTTGTGAAAGATAAATAACACTACAATTTTTATGCCTTCCATTAATAAAATAATCAATCAGTGGTTTTTGATTCTTTTCACAAACAAAATCATCAAATATGATTACTTTTTGGTTATCATCTGTTAATTCAGTAACTGGTAAAATTTCATCATTACTAGGTTCTATAACTTCATAACCTGCTTCTTTATTAATTGATTTTTTAAATTTTCTTAATAAATACTTATATTTTGGTTGTTCTAAATTTTTAGCATATAAATATATTTTATCATAATATAATAACCTAAGAATCATATCTAGTAAAACATTTGTTTTTCCAGAACCTGAAGGACCACAAATAAGCATTCTGAAATTTTGATTTGGCATGAAAGAATGTAATTGTTTAAAATTAGAAATTAAGTCATCATCTAGATCATAGTTTGGTATTTTCATTTTATTATAAATCATAGATAATTTAAAAAAAAATAATACAATCATAATAATAAAAATGAGTTTATTGAAATGGAAAGAACTTGCTAAACAAAAATCTGAGTTGGGAAATAAAATCAATTTAGTTCATGATACAATAACAAATAAAAAATTAGGTGAAGAAACAAGTCAATTAGACTATGAAAAAATGTTCAAACCTATAACATCAAAATTAGATGAAGTAAATATTAGTAATTTGATGCCAATACAAGAAAGCAAAGTAACAAAATCAAAATCAAAAAAGAAAATGAAAGATAAAACAGACATTGATTATTATCCAGAAGTAGATCCATATGAAGAAATGGATATAGAAGGTTTAATTGATGAAGATGAAGATGAAGATGAAGATGAAGACACTGATATCATCATTCCACCACCAGATTTTGGTGATGAAGTTTCACCACAAGAAGAAAAACAATTACCAAAAGAATCTCCACCAGACTATGATCCTGGTGAATATTTGGAAGAAACACAAAGAAAAGCTTTATATGAAAAAGAAGTATTTAAAAAACATGGTTTACCTATTATTGAAGAAAATATTGATAAAATGTCAAAACAAGAATTACTTGAAATTTGGAATAAAAAAATAAAAGTTATAGGTGATGATAAAAGATTTTATACAAATATTATAAAAAAAATGAATAAAAGTTTAGAAAGTTTTAATAAATTAAAAAAAGATCAAATAAAATATAGATTTAAAGAAAATCCTAGATTAGATGATAATATAAATTTAATAGAAAGCAATTTGGAAGATACAGTTAATAGAAGAAAAATACTAGAGAATGAAAGTAATATAATTACACTAAGAAGAAATAAATTAAAAAAAACTGGTAAAGGACTTAAAACAAAAAAAGGTGGAAATGTAACATTTTACAATGATCCAAAAGAACTTCTTAAAAAACTTGAATTAATTGTAGGTTCTATTATAGCTGGTAATACAAATATTGAAATGTATAATATTGGAATTGCAATTTTAGACATCCTTTTGAAAACAAAAGTAATAAATAAATCTCAACATGAAAAGATTTATAAAAATTATTTTAAACAATAATATATTATTATTATAAAATGGATAGAGAAATAGTATTATCATCATATTCTGTTAAAACAGAAAATGGTAACAAACCTGAAAATTTCACAACAAAATTTAGTAAACCAATTGTTTTAGATAGCAATGCACAATATGTAATTGGTCTTAATCGTGTTATTAATATGAGTTTTACATGGTTTAATATAAATGCTGATTATAAAAATCAATTAATTAGATACAGTTCTGATAATGGTAGAACATTTCATGATATCAGTTTTCCAGGTGGGGTTTGGAATTATGTTTATATCAATGCATTTATTAAACATATAACTGCAATAAAACAATCTGGAAAAGAAGATGAATATCCAATTAGTATTATTTTTGATGAAACAACTTTTAGAGTAACAATAAGATTGAAAGAAAATTATCAACTGGATTTTACACAAAGTAATTTTTATGAATTACTAGGATTTGATAAGAAAATTATAAAAGATAAAATAAATGTAGGTCCTAGAGTTCCAAATTTAAGTCAAGATACAGATATTTTAAATATACATTGTGATTTAATTAATGATTCACTTGTAGATGGTCAAGATAGTGATATTATTTATAGTTTTTCCACTTCTGTTTTAAGACCATCATTTAGTTTTACTCTTGAACCAAAAAGAATTACTTATAATCCAGTAAATAAAAATACTATTAATAGTATAAGAATTTACATTACTGATGGAAAAAGAAGATTAATTGACCTCAATGGAGCGGATACATCTTTTTCATTATTGTTGAAAAAAATAATATAAATCTAATAATAAAAAATGAAATCTTACGAATTTTCTCGTTTTTATAATCCAAAATTAGGTAGATTTATGTATAAACATAAAGGTAATGGTATGGTTGTTGATAATATTTTAAAACCAATTAGAAGTGTTATGACAACTGTTTTTAAAAAATTTGCTAAACCTGTGGCTAAAAAAGCATTAGAAGCAGGGATTTCTCATACTGGAGAAAGATTAGGTAAAAAGATTTCTGAAAAATCTGGTGATTTAATAATGAAAAAATTAGGTAATATGAGAATAAACACTCCTAAAAAAACAAAACAAACAAGACAATCAACACCAAAAACAGTTAAAAAACAAGAAGAAAATACTGACATGATATTAAATAGATTAATATCTGGTAATGGAATAAAAATAAAAAAATAAAAAATTATATAATCTTATAAAATAAAATATGGCTTTCAGATCAAGTGAATATTTACAAAGAAATGAAATGATAAGATTTCAATTAGATGATGTGATTAGAACTCCAGCTAATGATCAACACCAAGTTAAAACTGGTTATAAATTCACAATTAATGATAGATCAGCATTTTACGATTGGTATAACGCATATTTTGAAGTACAATTTCAGTTACAAAAATTAGCAAATGGTGCTGGTTATGCTGCAGCTGATAGAATTACAGTTATAAATGGAGCACACAGTTTAATTAATCATATCATGCTTAAATCTGCAGGTAAAATAATTTATGATACTAATAATTTACATAAAGTTACTTTTGTTAAAAATTTGTTAGAATATTCTGATGATTATAGCAGATCAGTAGCTAAAAACAGTTTCTGGTATTTGGATACTGATGGTACAACAGCTAATACTAATTCAGGGTTTGAAGCTAGGCGAATACAATCTCAAGCGAATGCAAATGATGGTAGTGGTGGTTCTAAAGATATTAATACTATTATACCATTAAATCGTTTTTCTTTTTTTGAAGAACTTGAAGATAAGATGCTTGTACCTATGCAATTACAATTCAATATTGAGCTTCAAAATGATGGTGAATTAATTCATATGGCTAATGGTACTGGTGCTGGAAGAGTTGTTGTTAATAGGTTTTTGCTTTGGGTACCAAAATTAACACCTAAAGATTCTTTATATGATAAATTTGTTAGTTCATTCATGAAAGAAACAAAATGGAAATATTTAAGGGAAATGTATGAATCATCAGCTCCTACACGATCATCAGGATTTTTTCAAATATCAAGTAGTATTGATAATATAAAACATATTTTTGTTTATTTTAAAAGATCAGCCCCACCTAATGATGATCAAGCTGAAGATAATCCTTATCTTATGGATACTTATAAATTAAATGCAGGTGATGATGATTCATTCTTACAAAACTGTAGATTAGAATATGGAAATGGAGTATTTTATCCAGAAACAGAATATGATAGTGAAGGTAAAGTAAGAATATTCAATGATGTAATGTCATACGCAATGAGGAAAAATGATTATAATACAGGAACACAACTTAATTTAGCTAATTATAATTCTCTATATGGTTTGATATATTTTAATCTTACATATCAAGCAGAAAAAATCACTAGAGATCCTAAACAATTAATATTCAGATATACATTAAGCAGAAATGCAACTGCTGACTTTAATGTTCATGCTATAGTTTTATATGAAGAAATGGTGAAAATTGATAAAATTGGAAATGAATTAGTAATTGTATAAAATGTAAAAAATTTATATAATCTAATAATAAAATTAAAATGACAACTTATCATCCATACAAAATAAATTTATCTGACAATCAAAAAAAGAAACTTGCAAAAGCATATAAAACAAACACTCCTTTAACATTTAGATTAAAAAATAATCAAACAAGTGGAAATGATGAATTACTATTAACAACTAATCAAATTAACAAAATTAAAAAGGCTAAATCATTAGGAAAAGGAACAGACATCAAGATATCAAAAACACAAATTAGAAAAGTAATGAGACAGGGAGGAAGTTTATTTAGTAGTATTATTCCATTAGCTCGTACTTTTGCACCAACTTTAGCTAAAACACTTGGATTATCAGCTCTTGCTGGTTTAGCAAGTGAAGGAGCAAGTCAAATTGTTAAAAAGATAAGTGGTAATGGTCAAATAGGTGGTTTTTTAATACCACAAGATAAAATAAAAAAACTCATTGAAAATAAAAATCTACTTACAAATAAACAAAAACAAGACATATTAAACGCTCTTCAATCTGGAGGTAAATTAGTGATAAAACCAACTAAAAAACAATCTGGTGGATTATTAGGTACATTACTAGCTAGTATTGGTATACCTCTTGCTATTGAAGCTTTTAAAAAAATTACTGGAAAAGGAGCACCAAGAGTAGGTAGACCAAAAGGAAAAGGAGCACCAAGAATAGGAATGTATGAACCACCCCCACCTTTTATAGGTCAATGGGGAAAAAATACTATTGGTATGGGAAAAAAAAAGTCAAAAAAAACTACGAAAAAAGGAAAAGGTCTTTTATTAGGGAAGGACAGTCCATTCAACAGCATTCCAATTCTCGGAACAATATTATAAAACCAAAATTCATAAACAAACCATTAAGTAATATTGATTTAATGAAATGGATAAAATATTTAAAAATTCCAAATTTCAAAGGTATATATTCAAGAGATGAAAAAATGTCTATTAATCATAGTCCATGTATAATAAATCTTGATTCATATGAAAACGTTGGAACTCATTGGGTTTGTTGTGTGAAAAGTCATGATAACAAATTTATATGGTATTTTGATAGTTTTGGAATGGGTTATCCTGAAGAATTTAAAAGTAATGGTAAACCAATAATTTACAACTCAAGTCAATATCAAAATATTAAAAGTGTTCTTTGTGGTTATTATTGTCTTTATTTTCTTCATCAATGGTCAATGAAAAAAAATTTTTATGATATATTAAAACCATTCAGTTTAAGTGATACTATGTTTAATGAAAGATTTATTAAAAAATACTTTGAATAATCTTTTTTATAACAATGATTGTTATAAAAAAAATCAAATATATATACTTCCCTTTATCAATCCTTTTAATATTCCAAGTTTTCTCTTTATTTTCAAAACTAAAGTAATTATCTTTAATAATCTTTTATCTTCATTAAAATTAGTATAAACAATATGATCAAATATGCATTCTATCATTTCATTTAAGTTTTTTATTTCTTTTTGTATAAATACAGATCTACTTTCTTCCATTTTTTTTTATTTTATATTTATATAATCTTAATATAAAATGAAATCTTATTGTGTGAAAGAAAAAAAACAAACTGATTGTGTAGAACCTAGTGGATATAAAACAACAAAAAATGGAAGATTAATGTTTTTCTGTAAATGTGCTTCTTGTGGAATAAAAAAAACACGTTTTGTTAAGAAACAGGGAAACTAAAAAAGCCTTCTTCTTCACAAACATCTCCTCTCAAAACACAAGAAGGAGAAGGCTTTGGCGAATTAGCATTAACAGGTTTAACTCATGCTTTACCTTGGTTAGGTAAAAAAACAGTTGAAATGGGACGATATGGAGCAAGTGAATTAATGAGAAATAAAAACATGCAAAAAAAAGCATTAGATTATGCTTTAGACCACGCAAAACCATTTTTACAAAAAACAACTTCAGATATGATGGATCAACTAAGTACTAAAATAAGACCAAAATTAAAATATAAAACAAATAGAAAAGATTTAGACTTTCAAGGAGGTAGTGTAGATATTCATAGCCTCATTGGAAAATTGCCAAAACCAAAAGGTGGTTGGACTCCTGGAGAATACAAGTATATGGGTCCGTATAACCCTTTGAATGAACAATTAAGATATGATCCTGAAACAGGTGAAGTATTAGAATGGATGGTTAAACCATATAATAAAGTAGATGAAATTGCTGCTTATCATGATATATGTTATGATATGGGAAAAAATAAGAATGAATGTGATAGACAAATGGTTAAATCTTTAGATCTGATTCCATACGGTGAAATACCGAAATGGGGTCAAACAGCGAGATTTATTATAAATGCTAAACAAAAACTTGGTTTGGGTTTACCAAAGAAAACAAAAAACGTAAAGCGGCGTTGAGTAATAATAGTGATTGGACTCAACAATTAGCCGATGAATTACATAAACCAATCACTAGAAATTTTTCAAAGAGAACTGTAATATCAAATGGGATTGATGAAATCTGGGCTGCAGATTTGGTTGAAATGCAAAAGTTTAGTAAATGGAATAAAGGAATAAATTATTTACTGATGGTAATAGATATTTTTAGTAAATATGGATGGATTGAACCATTGAAAAACAAAAAGACTGAAAGTGTTAGTAAAGCATTTGATGATATATTTAAGAAAAGTAAACGTAAACCAAAAATGCTTTGGACAGATAAAGGTTCTGAATTTATCAGTAAACATTTTAAGAAGGTCCTTGAAAAGAATAAAATCAAATTATATCATACAGAGAATGAAGAGAAATCAAGCATTGTTGAGAGATGGAATAAAACAATGAAAACCAGAATGTTTAAGATGTTCAGTGTAAATAACAATACTGTTTACTGGGACATCCTTGATAAATTAGTTAATGATTATAATAAAACAAGACATTCTAGTATTAAAATGACTCCAATTCAAGCTAGTAAAAAAGAAAACGAAGAAAAAGTTTATGCTAATTTATATTCAGATTTAATTTATTTGAAACCTGAAAAAATAAAATTTAAGGTTGGAGATTTCGTTCGTATATCAAAATATAAGAGACCTGTATTTGATAAAGGATATACTCCAAACTGGACAGAGGAAATATTTGTGGTTAATGAAATATTAAATACAAAACCTATCACCTATAAAATTGTTGATTTAATGGGTGAAGAAGTAAAAGGATCTTTTTATGAAAAAGAGTTACAAAAAACAAAACAAGAAATATATAGAATTGAGAAAGTATTGAAACGAGACACCAAGAAAAAGTTAGCTTTAGTTAAATGGAGTGGATATCCTGACAAGTTTAATTCGTGGATTCCTTTGAGTGATTTAAAAGATTTTTAATACTATTGTAGTATTAAAAATTGTTTCAAGCGACATAAAAAAAAGCCCTTAAAAGAGGGCTGATAATTTTTTCCAGTCTAAAACAAATCCTGTGAATCACCTTCTTCATTTTCTTCATTGTCTTCGTCATCACTTTCTTCTTTAATCATTAATAATGATTCTCTTGGTTTCAATGGTCTAACATAAACTTCATGAACTTTAATTTGAATAGATTTTACTAATTTGGAAATATAAATACTCTCAATTATTAAAGCTAATTTTACTTTACAATATTGATTAAGGTATTCAAATGGATCAACATTTTTATTTCCTTTTGTTTTAAACAAAGATAGAATTTTATTAGATTTTTCTGAATATATAAGTTTTGCATATAAAACTGGTGAAACACTATCATCAATTACTGTTTTAGTTCTTCCTTTTTTATCAGTATATTCTTTCTTTTTATAATATAAAATATGAGATAAATTTTGAGATTCTTCAACACCAATTGTATCTTCAAGATGGTTATAACAAAGTTGTTGGATATTTTCTAATGTTTTAAAAAAAGTTTTTTCTTCTTTTGTTGGATCTTTATCTTTTTCCCATAAACAAACAGGAATTGTATATCCAACTAATTCTTGTGATTCTTGATTCTTTCTTTCAGATACACCAAAACTAAAAAGTAAAGGTGTTTCAATTATAAGAGGACCTTGCTTACCATTAGGATAAGTTGTTTCGATTTTAATACGATGATATTTCATTTTGGAATTCTTGACTTTAT
This sequence comes from Cladopsammia gracilis, assembly GCA_022457155.1. Taxonomy (NCBI): domain Eukaryota; kingdom Metazoa; phylum Cnidaria; class Anthozoa; order Scleractinia; family Dendrophylliidae; genus Cladopsammia; species Cladopsammia gracilis. Next base: position 89,043 of record JAJGOT010000578.1, read on the forward strand.
ATTGTTTGGCTTCGTTAAAAATAAGATTTTCTTTAGAAATGTTTTCGGGAGATATAAGTTGCATTTTTATTATATATAAATATTTTTTTTTTTTAAATTTTATTTTTTTTTAATTGTAAATTTCAGCATAAAAAAAATCCCTAAAAAAGGGATATAATTATTAATAAATATAATTAACTTGACTATCACTAACACTAACTCTATCAGAATCAGAATCAGAATCAGAATCAGAATAATCGGTTTGCCAATGAATAATAACATCTTTTTCTTTAAAATAACTTTTAAAATCTTTAACAATTTTTCTTATTTCTTTAATTATTTCTTTATTATCTTTTCTCAATGAAAGTTTTCCCTGACATTTATAAATATCTTCACGATATAATGATTTTCTATATTTTTTTTGTCTTAACATAATACTTTTAATTATGCTAAAACTTAAATAATTAGAATATGTAAAATCTATTAACTTTTCATAATTTAAAATTCCGAATTTTATATCATCACCTTCTATACAATATAAAACTTTTTTTTTATATTCTTCTTTCATTAAATATTTTCTAATATATTTTATTTCTTTTCTTATTCTATTCAAATATTTTCTTTTTTGTTTGTCTATTTCATTACTTTTTTGACTTTTTTTAAAATATCTTAATATATCTTTTATTTTTAAACTATTATCTGATATAATTTTATCTTCAATTTCTCTCTTTCTTAACTCATAAAATCTTCGATAATTAATATATATATTGTGAAAATGAAGATCAATCATAAACATTTTACCATATAATATTTTATCAAAATATGTTACACCAAAAAGAGTGATAGGAATTGCTTTGTATTGCGTATTAACAGATTTGCTTTGTGAAGAATTCATTTTTATTTTATATAAATATTTTTTTTTTAAATTATTATTTTTTTTTTCTGCTACAACTTAATTTCAAAACTCAATTAAAATTATGATATTATAATTTCTTTTTTAACTAATTCCCACCATTCTTCATAAAAAGCTTTTGTTTCTTCTGAAAGTTTTAGTGGTAATAATTCATCAACATTACTATATCCAAGAATAATTAAAATCTTTTTTATAATAAAAGTGATATTAATGATTCTCTTTCTTTCAAACTGTGTATTTACTTTCTTAATTAAATTTACATTATCAATTTTATAAAGTATTTCATTAATCTTAGAAATATCATCATTTTTTATATCAAAAGTTTTTTGTATTTCATTGATCTTTTTCTTAAAAAAATACTTTCTTTGGTATACTGATTTTTTTCTATAACAACATCTTTCCCAATCAGATATATTAACATCATAATTTAATATTCTTTGAATTTGAAGACCACAATCACAACAAACTTCAGCATAATCAATAATTTCTTTATTCTCATGTTTGCATTTTTCATATATTGGAATATTTCTTTTTTTCTTTTTTTAATTTTACTTTTTTCATAAGATTTTAATATGGAAGAATATAATTTAATCTCTTCTTCTGTATACATTATAATCTTTTATTTTTTTTTAAATTTTTTAAATTTTCTCTTTTATAAAATCTTTCTCTCTTATACCTTTTATATCTAATTTCTTCATCAAAATCTTCTATTAAAAAAAGTCTTCTTAAATATATTAATAAAATATCTTTTTTTGTGAAATTAATCATTTTATTTTATATTATTTTTTTTATTTTCTCAAAGCTAAAGTATTAATTTTATTTTTACAAATCAGTCTTTTATCGTCATTTGCAGATAATGCTACTTTATTCATTTTCATCGAGTAAATTTTATGTTCTTTACTTCTGATTATATTCATTGTTCTCATTTCTTCTTTTTCTGAGAATAAACATTTCTTGAAATCTTCAAATGTTATTTCCCTTTTAATAACATTTTTCTTAATTCCTTTACATTTCTTTACTTCAATGTCTTCAACTTTAAAAGAATAAAGCTTAGGTCTTAGACCAACAAAATGTGTAATTTGTTTTCCACAAGCTTCATCTTTAAACATTCCTATTACTTTCTTATTAATTCCAGTTTTTATTCCAGATTCATGATTTTCTGGATAATCACTTGTATCAAACTTTTTTTTGATGTCTTTTCTTATATCATAATAAAAATCATCTGTATGAATTTCATACATTAATGAATCTGTATCTGTGAATAATAATTCAGCTTTATTGGAATACTTCTCTCTAATATAATTATAATGAAAATCATACATATGAAATTTTGACAAATCAAGAACAGCTTGACCCACATAAATCGGTTTATTGAAATATATTTCTGTCTTTTTCAAATGAACTGCAATTAATTTTTGATCAAATATTGTTAATCGATCAAAATTAGGTTTTGATGACAAATTAATAGCCTTTTTCTTATTATTTACTAATTGTATATTTTGTCTTTTTCTTATATTTTCAATTGTTTTACCAAATACAGAATTATTCATTAATTTAAAAAAATCTTTTTCAAAAGAGTTTTTAGATTGTTTTCTTAATTCTGTATTTTTTTCAATATAAGGTTTCATCCATTCAGATTGATAAAATGATATTCCTCTGTGTACTTTTTCAAGTTCAAGTCCTAATTCTAAACATTGTCTAAGATTTCTATAATGTATTATATAATTCTTTTTATTGTAAAAAGATCCAACAAGTTTCTCTACCGAACCAAACTTTAATCTTTCTGTAGCAAGTGGATAATCATTATGTTCTTTCCATAGTTTTTTTGGATATTTAAGATCCACTTCAAAAATATAACCAATATTTGTAATTTTCTTTTCTAATATTTTTATTACATTTTCTTTTGTAAGATTTTTCATCCATTTAAAACCATGAGTTGGAAGCTTTTGTATCATTGACCAACCATAAAGATTATTAGCATCAAGATATGTAATAAATTTTGATTCTTCATTTGGATTATAATTTTTCATATATTTATTGTTTGCTTCTGAATATCTTTTTGATATATGAGTTATACCACCTCTAATTCCTTGATCAAACATCATTAACATATCATAATCATGTAATAATTCAAGTCTTTGTTCTGTTTCTTTAAGACATGCATCCCAAGCTAATCCAGGAGATGTATAATAATGAGCTGGATCTAAATTATAATACTTCAAACAAGTTTTACGAAAGTTTTCAAACACATCAGCTAAAAGTAATACATCTGTTTTAAGATATAAATCATGGTAATCTTTAATAGTTTTACAATTAAATTGTGACCAAACCTTTTGTGCATGGGTGTAGTCTTCATCAGTTATGTCTTCATCATTTAATTTTGAATAAAAATCTTCTTTTGGTGGTAATTGTGTTTCTTTGAATTTTTCTAAAGAATTTACATAATCATAAGGATATACTCCTTTTCTTGTTAATAATTCTATATTTTTATCATAATAACTTTTTATAGAATAAAAATCATCAGGTTGCAAATTATTTACAAGACCTGAAAGGGAAGTTAATAAAAATTTAAATGAATCAATAAAACGTAATTCAAAATTAATTGTAATTTTTTCATCTTCTCTCATAAATTCAGCTACTTTAATTTTCTTAGAAAATGATATATATTTCTCTTCTGTTTTAGGAATAAAAGTTAAATCTCCTTTCATTTTTGCTAATTCTTTAATAAAAAGATGTGAATCATAACCTTGAAGATTATGAAATATTACAGGAAGTACTCTAGGTTTTTTACAAAAAATATTACAATTATTATGAGCAGCTCCTCTAAACTTACCAGTAAAATGACAATGATCTCTAACTTTTTTATTCTTAAAGTCTCCTTCAATAAAAGGTTTTTCACAAATATGACAATTTGTTGATTTATTAAACTCTATTTTATCAGAGTCTGTAAATATCATCATTTGTGGGAAATTATAAAAACTAAAATTAATTTGTTTTACAATTTTTTTTAATTCTTTTACAAAAACTAATGCAATATTTTCATCTTCTTTTTTCTTTGTATAAATAATTGGATTAATTTTAAATATTCTATCAACTCTATCATCAAAATCAAAAGATTTAATATAAATACAAAATCCACAAGGTTCATGTTTTTGATATTCCATTGAATAAGAATAATTTGGATCCGGTTCACAATTATTCATTGGTTTTGTAAAACATTCAAAATCAGCATAAATAACAAAAGGTAAAGGTAATTTTTTATTATAATTTTTAAAAAATAAAAATGAGTTTTTAGGAGGCATTTTTACTGCAGCTGTCTCATTATTAGAACAAAATATAATGTGTTTCTTTAGGAGATCCTCTTTTGTAAAATGAGATAAACATTTTTTACAAAAATATTTTTTTCTTGTATCTTTACTTATTTGTGTATTGATTAATCTTGAAAAATTTTTAATAAGTGTATAATGTGTTTTTCCGGTGTCTTCATAAAGAAATAAATCTATTGTATTATTACAATCTTTATCATTAATTCTTAAAGGATAAAATTTATTATCTTCATTAATTGAAAAAACATTAATTCCTGGAATATTATTATTTTGATTTTCAAACTTTTTTATATCTGTTAATTTTACTGGAAAATTAATACCTTTAAAATTAAGATCATTTTCATATTGTTTTAAATTTGAAATTCTTTGAGGATCTTTCTTATGTGGATGTAAGTATCTTAAAATACACCACATGAAACATTTATCATCTTTTTTATTTTCTAAATTTATTATAGCTTTCTTACTTGAAATAAAATCAGGAAGTTTAATATATGAAGATCCTTTCAAAGGTTTATATTTTATAGTATGAATTTCTAATGATAAAATCTCTTTAAAATACCAACCTGAACCATTTCTTTGATAAATTAAAATTTTACTAAGAATTTCTAGAATTATTTTAGTTAAAATCTCTTTAGCATCTATACCTTCAAGATTAATATGTGTTTCAGAATGAAAATAAGCTTTATCTTTAATTTTATCTTCATGCTCCATTCTTTCCATTAAACAAACTAATATAAATCTAACTTTAATATTTCTATGATTTCTAAGAAAATCTTTTAATTGTGAAGCTTTTTCTTTAAAATAATCTTTAGGAAAGATTTTTGGTTTTCCTTCAATTACATATTTTTCAGCAAAATTATCAAGAGCAGATTTTTCAAATTTAATTCCAACGTGGTATTCTTTCATTGCTCTTTCAAGTGCTTTCTTTAAATATTTTGGAGTATCTTTTGGAATCTTTTTATTTTTTATACATTCAAGAAAATAATCATCAAATGTTTTAATTTTCTTTGGTTTAGGTTTAGATTTAGGTTTAAGTTTTATTGGTTTCTTTTTTAATTTATCATTTTCTTCTTTTTTATTTTTAATATATTCAATCAATTTTTGTTTCTTTCGTTCTTCTTTAATTTTTCTATTTTCTTTAGTTTCCTTTTTTGCTATTTTCATAAGTTCATCATATGATAAGTTATTTAAATCAGATGAAGACATCCTTTTTTATTATATATAAATATTTTTTTAACTTTATTTATTTTTTTTTTCCGCAAAAGTTATAAATTTCAGCATAAAAAAAAGCCCCATTTTGGGGCTAAAATTTATCCATAAATATAATCAAATACTTCTTCTGTATCAAGATAATAATTTCCATAATCTTCATCGTGGTCTCTATTTTCATCTTGATCTTCACTTTTTATCACAATCTTTTTATGAAATTTATTTAATAATTTCTTAACAATTTTTTTCTCATTACAAGTTGGATATCCATTTGAATTTTCAAAAAGTGTCATAGTTCCTTCTCCAATATTTATAAAATATTTGAATAATTCACCTGAATGATGAAATAATACAAAAGTTACATAATCTTCCATATCTTCAGGCATATTATAATATAAATTCAAAACTGGAATATGATCCAATTTATAATTTATATTTATAATAATTTCTTTCAATTCTTTTTTTGCTGTTTTCCTTTCTTTTTTATTTTCTAAATTTAGAGATTTTTTTAATTTTTCCAAAACTTCTACAAACAAGGAGTCAATAGCATGAAATCTTTCTTGTAGAATATCCCTTGAATCCATTTTTTTAGGATTCTGGTTTTTCTTTATGATTTGGTTTGTGTTTGGCTTTGCGTTCATAATCTTATACATATTAATATTTCATTTCTTTAAACCTTTATTATTTTAAAAATTGTTTTTTTTATTTTCTACCTTCAACTTAAATCACCCAAAAACCTAATATCCAAAAGCCCCATTTAGTAGTTAGGAAAATACATTCTCTAGGGCACCTCCCAAGGTACTATTTCCACATATTTTTATAATAATTCCCGATATCCATTTTTTTAAAAATCCCCAAAGTACATTTTCCTATCATTTTCTTGCGAATCCCGCGAGCGAGCCCGAAGGGCGAGCGAGCCATACCTTTTTTTGAAATTTAAAGCAATTCAAGAATTTATTATATTTTCTGTAATTTTTTTTAAGCTATTGAATTTTTTTCAATTTAAAAAAACCTTTATTCCCGTTTGATTTATAGACTAAACACAATAAGGATATTAATTATATTTTATACGGAAATAAATTTTAAGTATTAAGTAAAGCTGTTTATTTAAGAATATTTTTATTAGACTTTTTTTTTATTCTCTTAAATAAATAGAAAAACAACGATATAAACAAGAGTTACCGTATAAATTTTAATTATTTCCCTTTAAAAAAACTTTTTTTTCCATTAGAAATATGCCAATAATACAAAAAATTACAGTAATTTATTAGGTCTTGATTTCCCTTTAAAATCAAAAAGCTATGACAGGGATTCGCAAGAAAATGATAGGAAAATGTACTTTGGGGATTTTTAAAAAAATGGATATCGGGAATTATTATAAAAATATGTGGAAATAGTACCTTGGGAGGTGCCCTAGAGAATGTATTTTCCTAACTACTTGCCAAGAATCTGAAGGACCTGTTAGTCAGAAGCAGCCTACCGCAGGACCTTCCTCAACAACCAACAGGTACTTTCCCTTGCAACAGGACCGTTTGCCGTACATGTCCCCATGTTAATTCATCTACTACAATTACAACACCCAAAGGGCATGTCAATATCACAGGGCACTTTACCTGCATCACGGACAACGTGGTTTACTGTTTAACATGCGACAAATGTCCCTCAACCGTTTACATTGGAGAGACTGGACGCAGGTTGGCTGACCGTTTCAGAGAACACCGCAGGGATGTAATCAACGGCAGAAATGACCTTCCTGTACCTGCGCATTTTAACCAACCGAATCACTCACTGCAGGATTTGAAAGTCGCTGTAATGAAAGCGGGACTGGCCAACCAAGAATATCGCAAGGAACAGGAAATGCGTTTCATTTTTAGGCAAGGAACCATGGCCCCGAGTGGTCTGAATCAAGACTTTAGTTTTACGTGAATTTACTTTTTTGCCCACTCGCGCGCCAGCGCGCGCTGCCACGTGCATGATCATGTAATTGGACACGTGTGCTAAATTAACGAACTTTTCAACGGTTTTTTTAATAGTTTTGTACCCTGAAGAAGGCAGCATTGCCGAAACGTCGGGAAAAATTATTCAACATGGCCGACCGAAATGTTATCGCTTCACTTCTACATGGACTTATTTCTACTCTAATAACGTGTTTACAGTTGAACTTTGATTTGAACTTGGCCTTTTCGTATGCTTTTTGACAACATTTAAAGAGGAGCCCTGGCTGCTAGAGCGAATCCGGATACGTGTGGACGGGCAAATACGATTCGAATACGCTACGTGTGGACGCGAATATTTTCTAATCCGCAACAAAAAAGTTGCGGATTCAAAAATATCCGGATACGTGTGGACGGGGCCTTAATTATTCCAACGTGAATAATTTATCATGCTGTTGTTATTATTATCATTTTTGTTTTCTTTCCTTTTGTTTGTTAGTTGTAAGCGTTTGCAATATTGTAAAATCTACAGTCATGCAAATAAAGCTAAATGTTGTTGTTATATTGGGCCTTTAGAAGCTGATTTCGCTAAAACTTGACAGATAGATTGGGGAATAGAGTAGTTTTCTTTAAACCGTGAAACAGTTACTAAGCTACCCTGGGTGCCAGAGATTTTTATTTTTTAGTGAAAACGGCGAGTTTGAGCGGCGAAGCCGCGACTAGGAGGCGCAACGCGCCAAGAAAAAATAAAAACCTCTGGGCACTCGAGTACACGACCTCATTTCCATGCGATTTGTGGATCGGATATCTCACCAAACCGGTTTTAACCCTTGGGGACCAATGCGTGTCTGTTTGTTTACATTAAATCTGGTGACAATATTCCGCGGTCGAGACAGAAATATTAAATCAAATCCACTCCAGTAGAAAGATACATCGATGACATTTTTTTCACTGTAGAGTGTTGAGAAAAAGGAGACAGAAGATTTTATTGTCCTTGCAAACAAACATTAATTTCAGACAAAGAAGTAAACTTTCTGGATACAACCGTTTTCAATGGCGAGAGATTTAACAAACAAAGAATCCTTGATATCCGCACGCAATTAATCCAGTACACCTATTTCTCTTCCTGTCACCTACCAGTGGCCAGCGAAATCGTTCAGCGAGAATACCTGCAGCTCCAAAGCACGCCACCGTTATAGAGATAAAAATGAAATATAGATAAAAATTTTCCTCGTTCAAACAAAACTCTAAAGGTCACACTCCACGATAACACGAATTAATAAGTCGTGTCTGGCCTGTCAACACCTCTTTTCAAGACATCCTTGCGCTGAATAAATTTCAACAACGCTTCTTTCTGAACTGGCTTTAGTTCTCTGATATTTTGAAAATTTGGATACTAAAGAGTAATCCACAGCGTTTCTTAAAGATCGCAAAATGCCGCAATCTCTATCTACGTCCGTCATTGTTGTTTGTGTGGCTTCACTTTGGGAAACCGGTTTTTCACGCGCCCGTGGCGATTTGTTTTGGTCCAGCCAATCGAAGTTGCTGTTGCATCATTAACTCGCGGTAGAGTCTGGAAACAAGTAGGAGTAACCAATCAGCGACCTAGTTCAGATTCTGAACTAGATCCTTGCATGGAAATGAGGTTGTATATTCGAGTGACCAGAGGTCCGTCTCGCGAGCTTCTTCTAACCGTTTATGCGGTTAATTTCACTGATGATATTCAGAGAACGGACCTCTGGATCCAGGGTGTTACTAAGCTAGTAGCCACTAGGATGGAGGCATTATTAGACACTAATTCCATTGTGTTCTTTTGTATAGTTTTTACTAATTTAGGCTAATTTTGATTAATTGCTGGATACTGTTTCACGGTCTAAGTAAAATCACTCTAGTGGGAGTTCATCGGTACTATTTTTATTCAATGAATGGTGCATTACGGTAATGCTGTAAGTTTGCTCGTCGAGAAGAACACAGAAAAGAAAGTTGCTTCCCCGTGGGTACGGGGAAGCAACTTTCTGTGTGTGATCGACTTCCCCAGAGTGAAATTGCACTCGGGAAATTTCCATGGATACGCCAAAAAGCCCATGACAGTTCCAGAGGTAAGTCCTATGGGTTAACAAGAATCCAAAGCGGCTCAACCAATCACGAATACGTGATATGTATCAAACTGTACATTAGAAAACACGTGCAGTCCGTGCAGTCGTGCTGCAAAATGGCTGGTTTTCAAGCGTTTCGGTAAGTTTTTTTTTTTGACATGTAAACGCGTTTATATGGTTGATTGGCGAACGACGCGTCCACGTGCTCTTAAATATAAAAATAAAACTGCATGCTCTGGAAAAAGCGCATTTGTTGTCCGCGTCGACGTTCTCTTCTTAAAATAAAGTGCTGAATTACTAAACCTATTTGATGCGGAGGTTGTAAGACAAGCGGCAATATTGCCGAAAACATTTCACGATTCGTGTCATCCATGTTTACATTCGTGATTATTAATCATTGTTTCCCGCCAAATCGGATGCACGTGTTTCTTTCCCTTGGGCAGTTTTTCTGCGTGTGTCCGCAAACAAGAAATCGATCAAAACCCAGAGCGAGCCCAACCCAAGCTATTTCCCCATGGGGAGCTTTGGGGAAGAGCTCTAGTGTGACCGCAGCTAATTTTATATCCGCATGCGCTGAATACTAGGACAGAAAATTTGCTTGTTTTTACGCTTCCGAAGGCTTCCCGAGCAAACTCTAATACAAAAATATATTTATGGTAATTTTCCCAATTTTAATCCACGGGCTATTGTCAACACTTCATGTAGAAAGAACAGTGCGTTGCAAAATAGTGCTTTTTTACCAGACAGCGCTTTGTATACATGCAATTATTGATGCAGAAACATTACGAAGCCTGTTCGTGAATATTTCGCGCATTTTCGGTATCAGCCGTCGTACTTCGTGCATACACTTTCCATAAATGCATACTGATGAGCGAAACCTGTCCCCCGCGACCTGCTCCCAGAAGGTAGAGTCTAAATGCTATAGCTCAGAAGGAGATCGGACACCTTAATGAGAATATATAACAGAGTAACTGATTAACATTCAGTTGAGGTTAAGATTAGCAGTTTATATCTATTTTAGTTAAATTTAGGCCTAAACAACCCGAGAAGCTAGGTGGTACCCTGGTACGGTAGGCTATGTAAACCTCAGCCTAGTTAAGGTCACAGGTTCAATTCTGAGTGGGGATTTTAGATTTTCTTTTTTATACTTAAAAATTTATTGAAAATAAAATTCTAAGTGTCGACATTACGTTATATATTCTCATTAAAGTGTCCGACCTCCTTCTGAGCTCCAGCAGGTAGACTCAACCCTCCAAGAAGCGTCACTCAACCAGTTTCCAGTTTCTTACGCTCGCGCTTGACCGTGGGAAGAAGAGAAACTAGGAACTAGGCTAATGAATATTCGGTTATTCGCAGGCTTTGTTTGAAGAAGTAGATATCAATCCGGTGGATGGTAAAGTCGACACAGACGAGCTGGAGACATATTTAGAATCTACGACCACTGAAGATGAAGGAAAGCACTTTCATACTATTGCTGCTGATTATGTGAGCAGTGTCGATCAAAATGAAAATGGAGTACTGGAACCCGAGGGTACGAATTTGCATAATTTGCATTGTCTTTGGTATAGAGTAGGCAATATTCTTATTCCCGCTATTGAACTTGAACTAGCTTGCGATGGAGGCTCGTGCGGGGGAATATAAGAGGCGGCAAACGTCTGGAAACGCCTCACAGGATTGGCTGAGAAAACAATAGAACAAACAACAAAACAATGGACTCTAGCCCTAAAACTACATCTACGTGGTACCCTGCATGGTATCTGGAATATAATTAAAGACATTGCATATGAAAAGATTGTTCCGCCCGAGCCTCGACTGCAAGCGTTCAATACCGAAAATGCGAATATTGTCCGTTCATGATTAATTTGTACAAGTGATGTTTTGTAAGTTCTTGAAATTGAATGAGCCTGAAGTCTAGGAGGAGGTCATCCGGTTCGTACTATCGATAACTCTCTCGTGTTGTTAAATGTCCATAACATTTTACAACAATTTATACCTAATTCAATAAAGGTTGCTTTGGTCATTGGTAATTGGGCATTGGGAAGCTATTGTTTGGCGGTCACTCAAGCGAAGCATTGCATTGTGATCCGTATGCCAAATGGCAATTCCCAATTACCAATGACCAACTGCCAAAGCAACCTTTATTGAATTAGGTGTATACCCAACAAGAGTTAGGTTCAAGAAAAAATTGAGTTTGTCGAATCCTGAAAAACATGCAATAAAAAACGAAAAGCACTGCCAGGAAGCTTTCAGTTTAAATTTTTTATTCTTTAGGACTTCATCCACTGACTCAAAAGTTAGAACCACCATGTACAACTTACAATAAAAGTTAGAATTTCCTTGTACAACAAAATAAACATTACTTAAAGAGTAGATAATGTTGTCTTTTCTGTTGCCGTGTTTGTTCACTCCAGTTAGCAAGAGAACTTTAATAATCTGGGGTTTCTTAATTTTTATTTACAGAATTTGACAACTTGCGATTCGATAACTTCATGCGATAGCACCGAACAAGCTAAGGCCTCTGAAGGTTAAAAGCCAGTTGAAGCTGAAGAAGGAGAAGTAGCCAATTGTCTATGCGACCTTTTCAGTTTGGATAAATTTTAGCTTAGCTTGATTGATTCAAATAAACGACAAAATATTTGGGGCTTAACTGTTGGCATCAGTCTTTAATGACCGTCTGCTTGGATGCACTTTATGGAAGCGGTCATTTTAAAACCTTTTCATTCCGTGACAGACTCGTATCCAGTCGCTTTTTATTTTATTTTGGAACGTGAGGAGATTGGATACAAGTAAAATGAGGTGCGAGGGATTTTATGGGTAGCGGAGAAGAGAGTTAAAGCGCCAAGCTGCCCATCAGAAAGGTGCAATAGTTTGTGATGCGATTCGTTTCATGACCCTTTCATGTTCTCGACGAAATTCACGGGGATTTGGTGTCATTTCGAAAAACGAAAAAAAAAAGTTTTTATATGAACAGAAACCGTACAATATTTGTCCAGGGGCGGAATAAGGTGGGGCGGAATAGGGGGGGGGGGGGGTAAGGTGGGGGGAATAAGGTGGGGGGAATAAGGTGGGGGAATAAGGTGGGAGGAATAAGGTGGGGGAATAAGGTGGGGGAATAAGGTGGGGGAATACGGGGGGTGTGTGAACTGTGAAAATGTTAGAGACTGAAGACAATATTCGGCTGTTCGGCCAGGCCTTTCGTTTTTGGTGAGATAAGCGGGGAAGGGTTGGGGGCTGTGGCTGCTATCCTTCCCGCGTACTGTCACTCAATGGAACAATAGTCATCCTCGCTTTCATTTTAGATAACTGTTCCTTGGAAACCTTTAATAATTTTAAAGTTCATTTATTTTTTCCAATACTTTAACGCCAGCTGATCCCCAAATCGTTAATGATATGAGGGATAGGTTGTAAATAAATTAATAACTTGATTTAAGAAGGTCCGTTAACCCGCGGACGTACAAGGGGGGTGGGGGTGTTGCCACACGCCCCTCCTCTAAGGTTTTTCTCCGATATTTTCAAGACCATTTACGATGAGCACATGTTGTTTTCAGTAGCTGTTCATTTATCCTTAAGACACATTTTGGTAATGTTTGGCGACAACCGGTTGCTATGGTAACGAGATATGACGTTATAAGTAACTTGTGTTCAAGCCATTTTTGAATAAAAATGCGTGTTTCTCACCTTTTTTCATTGAAAAAAAAAACATATAAAATGCTACCAAAAGCATCAAAATGTTTTATTGTAGTTATTTTGCAACTCTAGCAAACAATATTTGCAATTTCCACATTTTCCCGACATTTGAATTTTTAGCGGAGCACTTGCCAGGCCGAAGGCCTGGCTGCGCAGCTCCATACTTATAAAACCTGTGCCGTGATTTTTCATGGTCATGGCTAGCGGAATGTTTCGCGGGCGCGTGTGTGTCCGTCCGCCCGCCGTGTTGGAACAACATCCGGGATCTTAGCAATTTTGTTTTTCGCGCGGCCACACAGCCGTGAGCTCGGTAAACACTTTAGTTGTTTTGTTGTGTCTAGCGGAGAATTAAAGTCGTTATTTTCCTGCATTTTTTCGCGGTTTGCTACTCAAGACAGGGATACTAATTAAGGTATACTCAGAAGCCGCTTTAGTGGAAAAGGACGAGCTTTCAGGGATAAAATCTTGCTTCGACGAGGAACTTCATGTATTACGTTTTTATCAATGCGGGAGTAGTTTGTTTTCTACGGATTTCAGAACCAGATTTCCAAGCAAGCAAGGACTTAAAGGTAAAACAGACTACAGTTTTCGATGAGAATTTATGTTGATATCAATCTGTGAGTGACTTTTTATTAGTGTTATTGTAAGTTTTGGAGAATTGATTTTAAAACGTGCTTAAATTCAATTGTATCGATCTCTTGAATTTCGTCGAAGAAAGCTTGAACTCGATGAGCTATAAATAAATGGTACGCGTTTTGCTTTTAAACGTAAACTAATGGAGATTTGAAAAAATTTTTTCGAAAGAAGATTGTGTTGTCCATTTTTATGTGTTTGTTCATTCATTAGATAGATTGAAAAGCGATTTTATGTCAACAAAACAAGACCTTGATTTTATAGTACAGTTCTATCTTCACTCGCATCGCCTTATGCAAATAAGCTTATGTTTGTGTATTTTTGCAATTTTTGATTTTCAAATCAGTTTCTCGGGCAATTTTTGACAAACATAAACTGTATTTTATTCGGAAACTAGTGGTACTAGTTATTCTAGACAGAGAAAAGTTGTTTTTGTGAACTTTTGTACGGTCTATAAAAATGTACTATGCAGACGGTCGCGTAATAAGCTTAAGCTTACTGTTTTTGAGAATTGCTAAAATTGAAAAAGCTTGAACTCGATGAGCTACAATTAAATGGTACGCGTTTTGCTTTTAAACGTAAACTAATGGAGATTTAAATAATTGTTTTCGAAAGAAGATTGTGTTGTCCATTTTTATGTGTTGGTTCATTCATTAGATAGATTGAAAAGCGATTTTATGTAAACAAAACAAGACTGATTTTATAATACAGTTCTATCTTCACTCGCATCGCCTTTTGCAAATATGTTTGTGTATTTTTGCAATTTTTGATTTTCAAATCAGTTTCTCGGGCAATTTTTGACAAACATAAACTGTATTTTATTCGGAAACTAGTGGTACTAGTTATTCTAGACAGAGAAAAGTTGTTTTTGTGAACTTTTGTACGGTCTATAAAATGTACTGTGCAGACGGTCGCGTAATACTGTTTTTGAGAATTGCTAAAATTGAAAATAGCCCGTTCGTCAATCTTAATTCTTGTGCTTCCAACCTTTCACCTTAGTTAAGTTTCACCTTAGTTAAGTTTCACCTTAGTTAAGCTTGTTCCAAGTGCGACGCTGTTAGGCTTGGGCTATGTATATATATTAGTATTAAACATCCAATATGGGGGCCGTCTTGGTGGCCATTTTGAATGGGTTGTGACTAGAATGGATACTCCAAAATCAGGTTGGTCCACCTCGGACACCTTATTGAGAATGACATAACGTAATGTCGACACTTAGAATTTATTTTAAATGAATTTTTAAGTGTAAAAAAGAAAATCTAAAATTCCCACTCTGCAGGATTGAACCTGTGACCTCATCTAGGCTTAGGCGTACATAACATACCGTACCAGAGTACCACCTACAATAGCTTCTCGGGTTGTTTAGGCCTAAATTTAACTACATAAACTGCTAACCCCAACCTCAACTGCAAGCTAACCAGTTACTCCGTAATATAAGTCTCAATAAGGCGTCCGAGGTGGTCCAACCTGATTCTAGGCACCACCCTTACGTAATGTTTAAAACACGAACAGCAGTCTTTTATCAAGGTTAAAAATTCGAGGCGTAGCTGAGAATTTTTAGACTTGACAAAACACGTGCTGTGAGTATTTTGAATGACTTCAAATACACTCCTCCAAAAGCGTGTCCCTACGTAAGGAGCACAAACAGTTACGTTTTTGTTCAAAGAGGAAATTAGCACACGAGAAAAACAAGTCGATTGATTAGCACACACACATGTTGTTGGATCTAAACTTGACTTAGGGCCTGGTCGCACTACAGTTAAAAACAAAAATTAGCCTGTGCAAAAATCGAGGAAAACAAAAGAAACCACTCCGGTGGGACACACTTTTTGTGGAATGTTTTTGTGTCATTTTGCACGGGCTAATTTTTGTTTTTCACTGTAGTGCGACCAGACCCTTATTCAACATACCTTGCATGTAGGCTCATTAGCATTTTGCTATGTATCGGTGTTAAATTTTTCTTCAGTTTGTCTTATACGTTTCCCAGAATTTTCTCATGCCAAGTTTTTCTACTTGAGAGGGCGATTAAATTTACCAGATTTTGGGAAGTGCATTCATTTTACCTAAATGTTTTTTATACGCTTTCCTGGCTTTTTTTGTCAAAACTTTACCCCATTTTTAACCTTTTTTCCGTTTTGTTGGCTGTTCCGATATTTGTTCAGGAACGTTCCCCTGTGATCAATTGTTCCTTATTATTTTGGTCCTTTTTACCTTAAGAGGACCAGTTGTAGACGTTTTTATAAAGTAGGAAGAAAACGTTCATTCTAAGCTAAAACAAGACCGTTTGTTCCGAGTTCCCATGTGTGAATGGAACACATTTTCCCAAATTGGTAATTCAAGAACAATTTAGGACTGTTTTGTTCCGAGTTCCCATATGTGAGTGGAACATATTGTTCCCATATTGGTAATTTAGGACAATTTAGGACTGTTTTGTTCCGAAGTCCCATCTGTGAATGGAACATATTGTTCCCAAATTGGTAATTTAGGACCAATTTAGGACCGTTTTGTTCCGAGTTCCTATGTGTGAATGGAACATATTGTTCCCCAATTGGTAATTTAGGAACAGATTAGGACCGTTTTGTTCCGAGTTCCCATGTGTGAATGGAACATATCGTTCCCAAATTGGTAATTTAGGAACAATTTAGGACCGTTTTGTTCCGAAGTTCCATCTGTGAATGGAACATATTGTTCCGAAATTGACTAATTAGGAACAATTTAGATACCGTTTTGTTCCGAATTCTCATCTGTGAATGGAACACATTGTTCCGAATTTGCTAATTTAGGAACAATTAAGGTACCGTTTTGTTCCGAATTCCTACTTGTGAATGGAACACATCGTTCCCAAATTGGTGATTTAGGAACATGTGTTCCTAACAGTAACTGTACCTATTTGGACAGCTTATTCCTTTTCATACTTAAGAGGAACAATTGTTCTTTCTTACTGTAAAGCCCCATTTACACGACATTCATTTTGGGTCCGGCACTCCTAAATTTTGGCACGCGGGCCGATAATTTAGGGCACGGCCCGCTTGATTTTTGCTGTGTAAATGCAAAATGTTTGGCACGCGTGCCAAAAAATCTAAGCGGGCCGAGACCACCTCAGGAGGTAGTCTCGGCCCGCCTAAAAAGAGGCCCGCGTGCCAAAACGAATGCATTTTCGTTCCCAGAACCTTTGGCGAGGCGGCGAAAATAACTTTTGGCGCTAAAATTTCAACAACACAGGCGCAAACGTTTGTTGTTCGCGGAAAGAAAGATGGCCTCGAGAGGGAAAACTTGGAGCAAAGAAGCAACAGATACTTTGATTGATCTATGGTCAAAAGAAACGATTCAGTTTGCGCTGAACAAGAGTAAGACCTCTAGGAAGAAAGGGAAGTTTACAACATACTACAGTCAGTAACAATATTAAATTCAGTTCGACACAAAAGCTTCTCGTTGTCAGCTGCCAACAAATTAGAATAGCGATATTAAAAAATATGCTTAAGCTTACCTCGTTCTCTCCTTCCACTGACATTATTATTTCTTTGCATTGTCCTGTACTGAAGCATGGCATATTCGTATAATTTTGTGTCTTGTTCTTTAAGTCAAATGTGTTTTAAAAATCTTTTCATCGGGTACAGCTTCAAACCAAAGGTTTTGAAGACCTCACAGTTAAAGAAGTTATTAATAAAAAAGTCGAAAAAGTCGAAAAAGTGGAAATGGCTCGTCAAAAAAGCAGTGGAGATATTTTAGCAAGATGGACAATATTATGGAGGAGAGGCGCATTGTCAATCCTACCTCCATCGTGGACACAATGGCAAATATGTTAGATACAAGCCAAGAACATCTTAAGCGTGACACTGCCGTTGGCAAGTTCTTTGGTTAGCTCTATGATCTATTCCCCATTGCATGTGTTTACGGGTCAGTCCATTGTAGATGCATATATGATTCAATTCTACTTGTTTCTTGTAATTATATAAGCTTAAAGAATTTTGCATTAAAAAAAATTATTTAAATGAGGTGTTTTAATATTTTTGAAGTTTACTGCGAAAAAGCGCAATAAATAAAATATTGTCCAGGAGTGTTCTTTGTCAAATAATAAATATTGAAGCTTGAGTACCACAGTTCATCCGGAAAACGTGATTCGACCATGTCGAACCAGGTAAAAGAATGCGGGTGCATCCACACATCTCTCAACCGCGGAGGGTTTAA
Organism: Cladopsammia gracilis; assembly: GCA_022457155.1. NCBI lineage: Eukaryota > Metazoa > Cnidaria > Anthozoa > Scleractinia > Dendrophylliidae > Cladopsammia > Cladopsammia gracilis. The sequence continues at coordinate 107,008 of JAJGOT010000578.1, forward strand.
ACAGCTCAAAATAGCTTGCATCAGGCCGTACTGTCGCCGCTTCAATGCCTTGAAGAGTGGTACAAGCGATGACCTTGCTTCGTCCTTCAGTTCTGTTGGTCGTTTTCGCTTTTTAAAGGCATAAGCGATAAAATTGCTTTTCGCACTCGAGTATCCGCCATTTTGATTTTAAACAACCCGCGTCCGCGAACCCGAATGACCCCGGGGACGAGCGAAGAACTATGTGAGCCGCTGTTAATGAGACCGGAGGCTCGCAAATTTGAGAGTGCCGTTCTTATTTTCGGGTGCCGTTCAGAAATGAACATTGAAAAAAATCGAACATATTTTGACGTGTAAATGAAGCGGGCCGTGCCCTAAATTATCGGCCCGCGTGCCAAAATTTAGGGATGTACCATTAGAAAAGTGATGGGGGGGTGGGAACTTTGGGAGAGGCAAGAAATTTTTTTTTTGTCCACCTAAGGTGGAAATTTTTTTTTTTTCACTCGATGGCTGGAATATTTTTTTTTTAATAGTTTATTTTGTAATTGTCCTTGGGCAGATTTTTTTTTTTTTTTGCGATAATGCGTGGGAATATTTTTTTTTTCTTAATAATTTACTGGGGAAATTTTTTTTTTGCTTTTGCCCCACCCCCCCCCCCCCCCCCCCATCCCTTTTCTAATGGTCCATCCCTTAGGAGTGCCGGACCCAAAATGAATGTCGTGTAAATGGGGCTTAAGACAGCGCTTTAATATAAACAATAGTTGTGGTTACACACACCTTGGGTTTGGGGCCTTCCCGAGGGTTAATGGCTTGGGTTCGGTTTACCTCAGGTTTCATCTTACCCTTGGGGATGCGGTTACACAGTAAAAGACTCCCCACGGTAAAATATAATAAGATACAAGTTCCATGACACTGCAGTTTGGCGGGAAACGTACAGATCGACATGGATGACACGAATCGAGATCTTGTAAGCTTAATTTCAGTGATTCTCCTGCTCATTATTCGACAGTCCTCCATAAATATAACAATCCGGCAGTTTTTTGCGAGAAGTCACCGAAGAAGGCGCTTTAAGCTACACTATCTTCAAGGTTTGTCGGCGTTTTATTTACATTTACGAGCTCGTCAAGAACTTGCTCGCCGACCAAGAAGGGCTTGGGTATTTCCACGATCACAGAATTGGTTTCAGCAATTCAACTTCTAAATAACATTGCACTCGATCACTGAGGGAAAGAGAACTTTAGAGTTTCCCTGCCATGTCAACTTGTGTTACAAGAAAGCGTGCAATTAGCCAAGCGTATCAGAGGTAAACTCAGAGCGCAGGAGGCGATTTCCTGTATTAGTTACGTTCTGCATTATGATTGGCCAAGCCACCTCAGGGAACAGATAAACCGTAATTTTCAGTTCAGGAACTGTCATGGGAAGTTCTTTTGTTCTCTTTGATGTATCCATGGAAATAACCCTAAGGCAGTTTCGGTCTGGGAATAGCGGTTACACACAAAAACGTCCTTACCCGTGGGCAAATGCTATTTACCCATGGGTAAAAGGGTTAGTGTAACCACGGCTATTATTTCAAGGCTTGGGCAGGTTGAACACCATTTTGGTGGCATCACACTGTCATGAATTTTGCACAATAGTAATAAGGGCGTGCAAGCAAGGGCATGTTGTCGCAAGTTTAAACATGCAATAGGTTCCTTTGTTTGTCATGGGTTCCACAGTTTGGTTGGTTTTTGCTAAGGTGAAATATTATTTAACGGGAAAAATGAGCAAGAAGTGCAAAGTGGAATGGTCGAACATTGATGGAGCATCACCCAAACCAAAACGACTTCCCTTTGAAAAGGACGAAACAGATCGTATGTATCACTGTCCAATACAACTAAACCACGAAACACCGAAACGAAGAACACCGAAACAGCGAAACAGTTATTTTTTTCCTTCCGGTTTTTCTGAAACAGTGTTTTTTCAAGTGATTGAAATTCTTTGAAGTATGTAAATTATTCGCATTTAATTTTCGCAACCGACTGCTTCAGACTTTTGGAAGCGAGTTTTCACATTTCGCCAGCGAGTTTATTATTACCGCTAGGGAGTTTTTCTGAATTCTCGCTAAAATTCATGCTATCGGTCCTATTGAGTTTTTAAATTTCTTACTGTTTTCTTTTTAATTCTCAACAAGAAGCTTTTTTAATTGTCGCTTGGGAGTTTTTAAATTCGTCGGAAATCTCTCCTCGGGTTCCCCTCGCTTGGGCATCTGGAAAATGAGTTGTAGTGTTACACGAGCCGACCGCGAGCCCGAGTCAACCTCGAGTCAAGCCCAAATGTTGGATTTTTTTTCCATTTTTGAGTCTCATGGCCACAGAAAAGCAACTAACAGTCTCTAGGAAATGGACATGAATAATTTTACTTTCCTAATGGACCTGATGTAATAATTATTGGACTGCAATATTTCATTTACATAAGAAAACTTATGTAAAACATACTGAAATGTAATTTAGAAACTTCATGCTTTGGAGAGTAGTGCGATTATCATTATACTATTTTTCACTTATCTTCACTTGTGAACTGAATGTTGATCCTGATGCCCTTGATCTCCACGCTTGGCTCGCTTAACTCGCCAATTTTCTTCCCTTTTCCAAACGCACTAGCCGGGATAAACACTTGACGGATTTTTTGAGAAGATCATTTATCTCGTGGTTTGGTCGTCCGCATGCTCTCCAATACGCAAAAAAAAACGAGGAAGGCTCAGTGCAACAAACTAGCCGCCTCTGTTTGGGCAAGTTTCAATTTAAGCGTACAGTGCGGCCCAACTGTTTCAGTGTCCTGAACTGAATCGGTACAAATCGACTGCCGTGGATAGATTCCCCGGGAGGGGGGGGGGGGGGGGGGGGGGGGGGGGGTACTCTCATACATAAGCTATACGGGTATGTGCCGATGTGAAGGGTATGGTTTTCAAGCATTTTAGTCTGGGATAGGGTATAGAAATCAGAGAGTTTTAGTCTAGAATAGGGTATCATTTGCTGGGAAACTGATCAGTCAATTAAGTCAAGAATAGGAATTGAAACTCGGAAGAGAAAGAAAATGTGACGTTGTAAGATAATGCTTTAATTAGCGTATATTTGACTGTAATAGTGATACAGTTCAAAAAATAGCAAGTCTGGGATAGGGTAGGGATTTTCGTTGTCTAGTCTAGTATGGTTTGGTATAGGATAAGGGTTTCAGAGACCCAGCGGCACACCCTGTGAGATTAAAGGGGCTATGTCGCGAAATGTCACGCAACGCTGCAAAATTGAAAAACGTCCGGCGGCCGTTTTTCAAGTTTACGCCATCGCCGTGGAAATCAGGCACAATCCATTTAATTCTGGGGAGTTGAGTGCTCCAAAATGTCTCAAATTGTTCACACATGTAAATAATCTATTTGTTGTGATTTAGTTTCGGATATTTTCCCGATTTTGGAATCGAACAGCTCAATATCTCAATGTCTAAAAGTACGCAGTGGAAATGGATGAATGTTCTTTTCTGGACCAAGTAAGTTGTTGGGTCTCTTTGGAATTGAGCAAGAAGTTATCGGATTTTCCTCGCTTCTAGCACCGTTCTGGTATGTTGTGAATCCTCTAACTTGATTTTGCTGTGGTTGTCTACCTGATTTAGGAAGCTTTCAACTAAATACCGACGTCGCTTCTTCGCGATGTTCTACGAGTCTTGTAGCCGGCCCATCTAAAAATTCATTTAAATCGTCCTTTATGTCTCATTCCAAGAATTAAAACTGATTTTTTTGGGGACAATTTCGATCTTTGTATCTTTTAAAATAGCTCTAGTTCCCAAGGGTTAATACTATCTGATAGTTGGGCGTTATGAAAACAATTTGTTTGTCTCAACAAAAATAGCACGCTTCAGTATTAAAACATAATCGGCTTAGAAAATTTCGCTTTGTAATTTGTTATTACCACAGACAAACCTAATATTTTATGATTTTTTTTTTATTCGCTTGAGAGAGAGAGCAATGAAAATTCATTGACTTCATTCAAAACATATCACGGCAGCTAGAACTCTTTGCGTACGTGACCTAGCTTGACCTTGAGATCGCTTGCGCTTGTTATCCCGGCGTAGTCAATCGATAAAAATCGATATCGGAAAATCAATCGATAAATCGATAGCTATCGATAAATTGATGTTAAACGATATCGATTTTATCGATCAATCGATAAAATTCGATACTCACACGCCGACGAAGTGTTATTTTATCGATTGTATCGATTGTATCGATTTTATCGGATTCATCGATCGCTATAGAATCGATAAAAAATTATCCTGTTTCCGTTGAGGGAGCGTTTGATTGTGACTCTTCAAATGAAGATTTTAAAGGCGGCAATGAAATTATTTGTTGACAAGCACTGTACAAGAGAACAAAGAGACTGCATCATGAATTCTTTCTGATTTTATTGTTCCATAACTAACGTAAATTATTTTTCCTTTTCCGCGGGCTTCTCGGCTTCTCGGCTGTCTAAATTTGCCCTTTTTCCTTTATTCCGGTGGTTTTGAAACCACGTTTTAACCTAAGAAACATAAAGAATACGAAGTGATCAATATAAGGAATGATTCGAAAGTATTTGCATAACTAGCCTCCTACGCAGACACCTCTTTGTGCTCGTTACGCAAACGTCCTTTGGACTCGTCACGCGTGACGAGCCGTAAGAACGTCTGCGTAGAAGGCTATCACGCGATCAGATCATACTGGCCTGCGTAGGAGGTTTAAGTAGTTATCGATAAAATTATCATCAATAATATTCGATGAAATAAAATAAATACACCTTTTTTAATGAAAGGATTATACAAAGAGTTGTAAACTCGTTAGTCTTACTTGTCTTGCTTCCAAGTCGAGCGTCTGGGCCAATTTCTCCGTTAGCTCTGGGCTTGCATGGCCATTAGTTGCTTCAAAGGCTTGCTTCAAACCAGACAACTGGTACTCTTTAAATAGCACTCTTTTTTTAGGGTTAGATGATGTCGAGCCTGGAGTTTCATTTGACTTTTTGCAGCTGCAAGAGTTTCGCTTGTGGAAACTGTACGGAACATTGAAACTTAGTTGCTTCAAGTATTTGAAAGTCGGTGAAGCTAAATGTTACAGTTTTGTTAATGTTCAAGTTAATTTACATGTAAAAACACATGTATGGAATGTCAATAAATGTTGTTATCGTTGGTTTTTAGTGCCTATCACAAGCTATATTGCTTTTTATTTAACGTTAAGATCACGAGCCCGAGGGCGTGTAGATCATTTGTTCATATCTTTCAGCAAAAAATGGCTGGGTAAAAAAGGTCAAAAGAGCATGAGCGTGCGATTGTGTTACATCAGCAAATAAAAGAAAAACAGTGGAATAATCAACCAGGGATCTAAAGCGGATTTCATATACAATACACGCTTGGTATTACTAAAAAGTTTGTGGAAAAGATGCAACAATTTTTATCGATTACGAACAGGGAAGTTGTTATAAGTGTTTCAGCGAGCTCTTTAATATCTTTTGGTGTTTCCGCTTCGTAAAAGGGCACGTTAATTCAGTTTCGATAAAATTCGATATAATCGATAAAATCGATAGCCCTAATTGGAAAATCGATAATTATCGAATACTCACAACGAAATCCTTTATCGATTTTTATCGAATTTCGAAAAAATTAATCGATTTTTATCGATTGTTATCGAATGCTATCGATTATCGATATTATCGATTGACTACGCCGGGTTGTTATTGAGCATTGAAAGCACACTACTTCCGTAGAGGTTGATTCCACAGCAATCAGTACCGGTCAAGAAACGATTTCTCAGTTTTTAAACAAATCAACGCGAATCGACTAACGATAATAAACCTGGCAATGCGTACAAGAATAAGAGCGAACAGAATAATTACTGTGAACGATTTTTGAATATCAGTTGCGTATGAAAAATAGCCTGAAAAACTAACTTGAAAGTCAAAATATGAAAAATTACGCAGACATTTTGGATTTTGCAATGCGAGGGAAATTATAAGAGCTGCGAAATGCAAATCCAGACCAATTCTTGAAATATAAACAAACACAGGAAAAAGGACAGCAAATTCTCTCAGTTTAAAGTTTTATTCAAATATCTATTAGATTACTCTCAAAAACAAAACACCGTTATAAGTTATCGCATCGAGGAAATTGTCCAATTGCAGAATACTCCACAGGCGGCCCAAGCAGATAACCGGGATAACCAGATAATTGCTTTATAAGCGGTATTGTGTTACAAAGATTCGATTTATAAAGGTTTGTATAGGAATGCAACGGTTTTGTTTTAAAACTTAAGAATTCGAATGTTTTGTGAATAAAATTGACTTACCCTGTTGCTGTGTTGTATTCTTTGTTGTTTGCCTGCTCCGCGGGGCGATTTTACCCAAATAACGATAACTCGCCGAATTCGCGAGTTTCTTCAAAGAAGCCGACAAAATTTTGAGCCTTCGGATTTTTTTTTCATCAAAGGTGCCGACAAAAAAATCAACCCCTTGGATTTAATTTTTCAAAGGGCGCCGAAAATAAATTGAGGGTTCAGATTCCTGTCCCGTAAGTAACTTGTTTTTGATTTCGTTGAGTTTCAGACGTTTAAATCTTCTAGCCGGCACTATGTATGGCTTTGGCTCGATAAATCCTGATGATTATGGTGGGATGCCATCGATGTTATCGCATGTACACAACTGGAGAAGAGAGAACGTCGAGCCAGATTCTTTTGCGTATTTTGCTGGCAAGAATAGCTCAGTTTCAAGTGACCTTCTCAAAGTCGGAAAGCCTCTTCCAAAAAATGGGGAAAATCAAAGAATCCAAGTCGCTGTCGAAACGTTCGTGAATGATTTATTGGCTTGTGTCGGAAAACTGGAAGGTCGATTTATCACCACGGTTATTCCAAGTGGAAGTTTTTACGAAGGAGCAAAAGTGACGGCGCTGGACGAGTTTGACTTCATGGCCGAAATTCAAGTTCTCTCTTTTCGTGGAGCATGCACACTTCAATGGCACAGTGCCTCGCCTGGTCGCCCATTTGTACAAGTCAATCCTTTTCTTGCGGCCACACTTTTTAACGACCTTCTAGCTAATTCTTCAAGTTTTACCTCGTCAAGGTTTTTTAACGCCTTCGAGAAGACACTTCACAAAGCTCTGGATATGGTTGCACTTCCACCATGTTTTGGTAGGTCAATCAGAATCGGTAGCAAAGGCCCCTCAATCACATTAGTTTTGACCTGGAAAGGACAAAGGTACATAAATTTAAACATTTCAATTGATATTACTCCAGCTATAAAGTTCTTCCATTGGCCTCAGTGGTCTGATATGTCAGCAGCAGCACCAAGACAAAGCACTAACTCCAGGGAATCTTACTCCAAGGCTCTCAAGGAACGTGTCACTAAAATGAGTTTTCACGTTGTTCCAGTTTCTCCACTTTGGCGTGTATCTTTTTCAATTGCTGAGATGCACATTCTAAAAGAATTCAGCCCTGATAGCAACCGCCTGACCTGCTACAGATGTGCAAAGTATTTCCGGGACCAGCAACATGAGTACGGTTATGTGTTGAGTTCCTACATCTTAAAAACTGCATTCCTTTTTGAACTGGAAAGATATCCAGAAGACAAATTCTGGACAAATGAAGAGCTGTTTCCACGCTTATATGGCATGATGAATCGCATTCTCAGGGAATCAAAAGAAGAATTGCTGTGCAGTTATTTTGTATCCTCTTTTGCTATTGATGTCAAGAACAGGGATGACGTTATACCTCGTGCTATACAGAGAATTTTGGAGGATTTAAATTTATTTGTGTTGTTTGGATGCAAGTTGTATAGCCACTAGAAAATTTAAATAGTTTGAACACTCATGCACAACAAGTGCCTAAATAAGAAATAGCCTGTCTAGCTGACAGTATTGTCTGCATAAAATGGCAAAATTTTGGTGGCAGAGCCGACATTGAGTGTCCTATGCTTTGACAATGAGCGATGTAAAATCCAATCAGATGAGATGAGCATGAGATGAGCATGATCTCATGTTTCTTACAACATTTTTTTAGTTATAAAATATTGTCTAAACACCCATTCCACAGAAAGTGGGCCCATTTGCAGGGTGTTACGAAAACTAAGACCCTCGAAAACTAAGACCTAAGACCTAAGACCCATCTTAGTTTTCGTGATCAAAAACGAAAACTAAGACCCCCAGATTTATTAGTCGGCGGCGCCTATAATGTCAACCAGTTGATCGCACAGAAACTACAATGATTTAATGATTGCAATAAAGCTCAGAATAACAACTAGCAAACCGTATCATACTTTCATTTGCATCGGTTACGTTATCTTTCATTTGGTCTTAAGATTACAATGCATATGTATAAATTCATATTATATTCCATATCATCCGTCCGGTCTATTTCTTTGAATGTAAAGTTATATTTACGGGTTTACGGGGTCTTAGTTTTCGTGATTACGAAAACTAAGACCCCCAGATTTATTAGTCAGCGGCGCCTATAATGTCAACCAGCTGATCGCACCGTAACTAGAATGGAAGAATGATTTTTTTCAGTGAGACTTTTTCGCAATTACGCGCTTTCAAGCCGACCGAACGAATTTCACGCCGCGACCCTGATTGGCGTGACTTGAATGTGTGACGCCTCAACCGGAAACTGAGTATGGGGGTAGGGGGGGGGGGGGGGGGGCGAGGAGTTGGGTGATAATTTTCAAGTAGTCTATTTACAGACGTTTCTTTTCTTTTCTTTTCTTTTTTTTTCTTTTTTCGGAAGATCACCACCGACCGCCTGAACCAAATTAAGCATATTCGCAAAATGACAGTAATTTCAACGAAATTATTAATTGCGAGAAAGACAACTTGAGAATTCTCCCTCCTCCCCCCATCACTCGCCCCCCTACTTTAATTTTCTAACAAATACTCAGTTATTGAGATCACGCCAATCGGGGTCGCGGCGTGAAACGGACATGTTGAATTTATTTCGGTCGACTCAAAAGCGGCCCCTTATTGAGAGAAAGTCTCACTGGAAAATATTTTTCTTCCATTGTAGTTACAGTGCGATCAAAGCTATATTTACGGGTAGATTTACGGGGTCTTAGTTTTCGTGATCACGAAAACTAAGACCCTGTAAATTTACCCGTAAATATAACTTAACATTCAAAGAAACGGACCGGATGGATGATATGGAATATACTATGAATTTATACATATGCAATCTTGAGACCAAATGAAAGATAACGTAACCGTTGCAAATGGAAGTATGATACGGTTTGCTAGTTTCAGATTCATTGTTCTTGATTGTTGTTATTCTGAGCTTTATTGCGATCATTAAATCATTGTAGTTTCAGTGCGATCAACTGGTTGACATTATAGGTGCCGCCGACTAATAAATCTGGGGGGTCTTAGTTTTCGTGATCACGAAAACTAAGATGGGTCTTAGGTCTTAGGTCTTAGTTTTCGAGGGTCTTAGTTTTCGTAACACCCCGATTTGCACTTGCAAAATAGGTAGAAATCGATGACGCAAGTAGAACTCGGCGATACATTCAGTTGATAGTGTAACTATAAAAGAACGAATATCTAAAAAATTGGCACCAAAGGTCACATATTTCCACAGTTAAGATAAATTATATTGTCCCTCCTTCAAAATTATTAAACGTCTTAAAATCATTGATGTACAGTACCTTTTCAACATATGGAACATTGTAAGTAAATTATATATTGATGAAGTGGGAAGCTATTATATGAAAGAAAAAAAATATCTAAAAAACATCTGAAACTAACTGAAAATGTTATTTTTTTTTTAACTGGTCATGCTTTGATTTCACTATTATTAATAATCTTTTCAGAATTCAAACAAAGGACAACTTCGTTTTGTACCAAAAGCTAAGACCATATTATTATGTTCTTTAAACTCTGTTGGAGACTTGGCGTGACCCGTTTCTTGAAATAATAATTATAAATTCGGTAACGGAAGTTACATAAATAGTAAGTTTACAGTAAGTAAACTATGACCTAAAAGCTGTTTGATTGCATGTGCGTTATATATCTATGGCTTCTAACAAAAACAAAACATAATTATAGTAACTGCTTTTTTGAACTTAAATGTTACAATTAAGTATTATTCTAATAATATATCATTAAGGAGGCTCGTACCCATTTCTCAAGTCCACACCCTTTCAATTTTAATGAGCCATATCTTTTGTTGTAGCGCATAAAAAGTCAAGCAACTTTGCATGCAAACGCACAATACATTGAACTTTATGGGAGTATTGGATTTGTTTACATCGGTGCTTCCATGGCAACGGAATGGTGATCCTCCGAATTTACAAGTTGCGGAGTTTCTCTAGATCAAGAGAAATTTTTGTAAAACCCGCTAGTGGACTAGTTGATTACACCATGGGCTTCAACTGAACAAAGGTTGAAAGAAATGTATGAGAGCGTTTTTGAAATTTTTAGGGATGAAGTTTTGGGGATTATAAATACAGAGAATAACATACTATCGACATAATTGACTAATATCTGAAGAAAACGATGCGCGATGGAAATGTAGTTTCACCTCATAGTAGTTTGATTCCATTTGAAATGATGTGTGAAAAAGTGAGGGGTTTGCTTTGGCCGATTGCGAGAAAGAAGGATTTGATTAGCGTGCGTTCAGCTTCTCTTGTTGCCATTTTTGTATGTAATTTGGTCTACGCCTACAAATGTGATGATAATTTGAAAACCGCGAGATAATTTTTTTTTTAAATTTGACAATCTCGAGATTAATCATCAATTTATATGGTCTGCAAGTTTCAAGGACATTGAAGACATACAAGGCAATAAAATAGGGACTCCAAAGTACCAATTTTTTCCCGCAGATTTTGTGTTTACAAGTGAGCGTCCTCATTATTCACGAGTATTGTTTTCAAGTTTCATATGCACGTGCAAAACTTCAGAAAAAAATTTATTTGCATCGAACAGAACTTCAACAGTGCTGTTGTCATTGCTATTCGTAACGCAAGCCAGTTATTAGCATGTTTCGGGAAATTCTTCGGAAAGCAATCGAGCGTTCTGTTCGATGCAAATAAATTTTTTTCTGAAGTTTTGCACGTGCATATGAAACTTGAAAACAATACTCGTGAATAATGAGGACGCTCACTCGTAAACACAAAATCTGCGGGAAAAAATCGGTACATTGGAGGCCCTATTTTATTGCCTTGTATGTCTTCAATGTCCTTGAAACTTGCAGGCCATATAAATTGATGATTAATCTCGAGATTGTCAAATTTAAAAAAAAAATTATCTCGCGGTTTTCAAATTATCATCACATTTGTAGGCGTAGACCAAATTACATACAAAAATGGCAACAAGAGAAGCTGAACGCACGCTAATCAAATCCTTCTTTCTAGCAATCGGCCAAAGCAAACCCCTCACTTTTTCACACATCATTTCAAATGGAATCAAACTACTATGAGATGAAACTACATTCCCATCGCGCATCGTTTTCTTCAGATATTAGTCAATTATGTCGATAGTATGTTATTCTCTGTATTTATAATCCCCGAAACTTCATCCCTAAAAATTTCAAAAACGCTCTCATACATTTCTTTCAAACTTTGTCCAGTTGAAGCCCATGGTGTAATCAACCAGTCCACTAGCGGGTTTTACAAAAATTTCTCTTGATCTGGAGAAACTCCGCAACTTGTAAATTCGGAGGATCACCATTCCGTTGCCATGGAAGCACCGATGTAAACAAATCCAATACTCCCATAAAGTTCAATGTATTGTGCGTTTGCATGCAAAGTTGCTTGACTTTTTATGCGCTACAACAAAAGATATGGCTCATTAAAATTGAAAGGGTGTGGACTTAAGAAATGGGTACGAGCCTCCTTAAATCAATGAAATGTGACATTTTCATCTGAAACAAATATATACTTTTTTTGTAAGGCAGCATCACTTATCACTTACCCATTCCGAAATAATTGTAACAGAATGAAAAACCGTACTAATGAATTTATAAATTAAATAGATAATAAAACACAACTCTTACTATAAATGTATATGTTTGCATAATTGCCAAAAGGTAATGGAGTTACAAGTCAGTTCTTGGCTGATAGCCAGCCATTAAAAAGACTTGTGATCATGTCAAACGTTTGATCATTAAACTGGAACTGACGATTAGACCTTTCACGTGAAGAGGGCTCTTGAATAACGCCCAAGATATTATCAAATTCCACCCATATTTCGTCTGGGGTGGAAGGCCACTTGAAGCTGATTGTCCGGGCACTGGTCTTTTCCATGAAAGAGACTTTAAGATGTGATCACATGATCTGCTGTCAACCGTCATCATCTTCCCAATGTACCAATTATTTTCGTAGACGACAGCAATACAATCCCCACTTTGTATTTTAACAACCTCTTCGTTTGCATCTAAACACGAAAACATTTTAGTATCCTAGATAGTACATGGAATAACTTCATAAAAGAAGTACCTTCTACAGTGAGTGCCTTTGTGCGGAACTTCTTCCATCCGCATGCTGAATCAGGTATGAAGGAACCATCAGCAAAGCAGTTGGCACAGAAACACTATGTGTTTCGTACAGCAACATATCCCTCTTTACTGGTGGCGGTTATTACGGCATGAAGTTTCATGGTACCTGCCACTGGCTGGAGAATTTCAAAAGCATCTATAGCTGCCTGGGCGTCTGAACATCCCTCTTTTGAAACAAACAGGTATTTGATACTGCTGTTTGCAGTGTACGCCTGAGCCCAGAGGAAGAAATCATCCACGTCTCGGATAGTGGCCTTCTGTTGTCTAACAGCTTCATCGACCATTCGTTTTGTAGTGGCTCCAACACCATCACAGGGCCCCCTTTCCATGTCCGGCCTTGAAATAATGCCAGGATGCCGGAATCCCTAATTCTTTCTTGTGTTGCATCAGAATATGGAATATCGTCTTGTTTCTTTACTGTGAGTTGGGCCTGTCAGGAAAATAGTGTATGAAACTCACGTCTGGAAGAATGGACTTCAACTCTGGCATCAGTTTGCACAATATGACATAAACGGTAGCAGCATTGTGGGCCATCTTGTCTGAAATGAATACTGTCCTCTGATGAATCAGTGGGGATTTTCGACTGGATCTTTGTAATAGGCGACAGCTGGATGAAGTGTTACCATCGTACTGTTCCAGTATGCAGACTGAACCTCCTTGATGAACTGGCAGGAATAGTTTTCCGCAAAGTCCATTTGCACGATCATATGACGTTTGGGGAGATAAGACTTGAGTGTTTTCAACTCACCATATTCCAGGCGTAGTCAATCGATAAACTGATAATCGATAACAATCAATAACAATCGATATCAATCTTCGATTGATATCGATTTCCGATACCACTCGATAGGAATCGATAAAGAGAAAAAGTTGTGAGTTCGATTGATATCGATTTCCGATGGATTGGTTTATCGATTGTTATCGATTATCATCGATTTTTATCGGAAACTATTTTTGTCAATTTCTACAAGTTAGAGACTGACACGATGTATTTTCTATGGTTTTATTGAGTCATTCAATCGTGGATATGCAATGCAAATATCAACAAGCTGATACAAAAAGAACAAGAACAATAACAGAAATAATTTGGTATTTTTATCGATGTTAAGCTTCAGCGCGGTTCAAAGAAGAACCACATTGTACAGTATAATAAACAGCACCACAGGAAAGTGCTGCTCAGTAGCTTCCATTTGAATGGTCACACTTAAGGATTTTATCCACCGACTCAAAAGTTAGAACTACCTTGTACAATATAATAAACAAAACCACAGGAAAGTACTGCTCAGTAGCTTTCATTTGAATGGTCACACTTTAGGATTTCAACCACAGACTCAAAAGTTAGAACCACCTTGTACAATATAATAAACAACACCACAGGAAAGTACTGCTCAGTAGCTTTCATTTGAATGGTCATACTTTAGGATTTTATCCACCGACTCAAAAGTTAGAACCACCTTGTACAGTATAATAAACAGCACCACAGGAAAGTACTGCTCAGTATCTTTCATTTGAATGGTCACACTTTAGGATTTCAACCACAGACTCAAAAGTTAGTTAAGCACCTTGTACAGCATGTTAAACAGCACCACAGGAAAGTACTGCTCAATAGCTTTCATTTGAATTCACCCTTATCACTGTTTTTCAGTAGTCACTTCCTTGACTCTCTATCAAAGCCGCTTATACTACTATTCATAAGAACACCTTAAAATTAATCTATTACCCAAATTCGAGGATTATGCGATGTTTGCGAACAACAGTTACCAGTCGCCAAATTCGCGAATTTTTGACAGACATTAGTTTATACGGAAGACGGGCAAAGCTGCCCGTTAGTCTTATCGATCTTATATCTTCGCTCATAAACATCGCATGAGCCTCGAATTTGAAATTTATATAGTTTTGAGGTATTCTTTAACAGCAGCTTACTGATAGAGACGTAGAGGCAAGGGAATAACCCTAGGCTAAATGGGACCACACTTGAGGGTTTCATCCACAGACTTAAAAGTTGGAACCACCTCAAAAGCGTAATAAATGACACCACAGGGAAGTACTGCTCAATATTTTTCATTTGAATGGTCACACCATAGGATTTCATCCGCAGTCTCAAAAGTTAATTAGAACTACCTTTTACAGCGTAATAAACAACACCACAGGAAAGTACTGTTCAATATGAAAATGAAGGCTATACTAAGTTCACCGGATTCTAAGCGAAGATCAGAATTGCCATGGTAACTCGCGCGATTTGAAAGAAACCTGCAAAACCTAGAAAAGAAAGCGGGGGAGAGCGATAACTGGATTTCTGAGGTTTTTCCTTGATATTGGGTGCAACATTATACCCCCTACCCCACGCATTTTATTTTCAATTTTGAATCAATTTCAGTGAACGCAAGGAGCGTCCTCATGGCAAATTCCAAGCTGTCGTTAGTTTTGTTGATGGTTGTGGCTGTTTCGCTTGTGACAGGCAAGAGCTTGTGGACAAGAAGTGATGATGTGAGTCTAAAACCTTCCTTCTGCATTTTACTTATCTTCACTTACGTTAACTCCACCCGGTGTTTAATTTACTGAATTAAGGTCGCGGGGGATACCTGCCATGAATAAATTCATACTGTAAAATTTTGGTAGGGATGTCACTTTTTTTGTCCAGTTTGTGGTCAGTCAAATCAAATCGAAGATGAAGTCCATTTTCTTTTCTATTGTTCAAAATACACAACAGTAAGAGATAATTTTTACAGTAAAATACAGAATTTTACAGATTATCCATTTACCTGTAACTGACTTGATCATAGAATTAATGAATTCTTCCATTTACTTTATAGACATGCAATTAATTAATTAAATTTATTTCATCTTGTTTTGATTCTCGAGATAAAATTGTTATCAATGTAATTTTAATAGGCCCCGTCCACACTTATCCGGATATTTTTGAATCAGCAACTTTTTTGTTGCGGATTGGCCTTCCGTCCACACGTATCCGGCGAATTCGGCTCACGAATCCGCAACTTTTTGTATTCGCTCTCCAGAGTGAAAATTTTTGAATACGCTACGAGTACGGCATCGTGTGGACGGTCGAATCCGGATATTTTTTAATAAGCTGACGTAACACTATCAGATCCAGTCTTTAACCGCGCGAATATTCAACATGGCCGACCGAAATGTTATCGCTTCACTTCTACATGGACTTATTTCTACTTTAATAACGTGTTTATAGTTGAACTTTGATTTCAACTTGGCCTTTTCGTATGCTTTTTGACAACATTTAAAGAGGAGCGCTGGCTGCTAGAGCGAATCCGGATACGTGTGGACGGGCAAATACGATTCAAATACGCTACCTGTGGACGCGAATATTTTCTAATCCGCAACAAAAAAGTTGCGGATTCAAAAATATCCGGATACGTGTGGACCGGGCCTTAATTATTCCAACGTGAATAATTTATTATGCTGTTGTTATTATTATCATTTTTGTTTTCTTTCCTTTTGTTAGTTAGTTGTAAGCTTTTGCAATATTGTAAAATCTACAGTCATGCAAATAAAGCTAAATGTTGTTGTTATATTGGGCCTTTAGAAGCCGATTTCGCTAAAACTTGACAGATAGATTGGGGAATAGAGTAGTTTTCTTTAAACCGTGAAACAGTTACTAAGCTAGTAGCGACTAGGAGGGAGTCATTATTAGACACCAATTCCATTGTGTTCTTTTGTATAGTTTTTACTAATTTTGGCTAATTTTGATTAATTGCTAGATACTGTTTCACGGTCTAAGTAAAATCACTCTAGTGGGAGTTCATCGGTACTATTTTTATTCAATGAATGGTGCATTACGGTAATGCTGTAAGTTTGCTCGTCGAGAAGAACACAGAGAAGAAAGTTGCTTCCCCGTGGGTACGGGGAAGCAACTTTCTGTGTGTGAACGACTTCCCCAGAGTGAAATTGCACTCGGGAAATTTCCATGGATACGCCAAAAAGCCCATGACAGTTCCAGAGGTAAGTCCTATGGGTTAACAAGAATCCCAAGCGGCTCAACCAATCACGAATACGTGATATGTATCAAACTGTACATTAGAAAACACGTGCAGTCCGTGCAGTCGTGCTGCAAAATGGCTGGTTTTCAAGCGTTTCGGTAACTTTTTTTTTTTTGACATGTAAACGCGTTTATATGGTTGATTGGCGAACGACGCATCCACGTGCTCTTAAATATAAAAAGAAAAACTGCATGCTCTGGAAAAAGCGCACTTGTTGTCCGCGTCGACGTTCTCTTCTTAAAATAAAGTGCTGAATTACTAAACCTATTTGAGGTGGAGTTTGTAAGACAAGCGGCAATATTGCCGAAAACATTTCACGATTCGTATCATCCATGTTTACATTCATGATTATTAATCATTGTTTCCCGCCAAATCGGATGCACGTGTTTCTTTCCCTTGGGCAGTTTTTCTGCGTGTGTCCGCAAACAAGAAATCGATCAAAACCCAGAGCGAGCCCAACCCAAGCTATTTCCCCATGGGGAGCTTTGGGGAAGGGCTCTAGTGTGACCGCAGCTAATTTTATATCCGCATGCGCTGAATACTAGGACAGAAAATTTGCTTGTTTTTACGCTTCCGAAGGCTTCCCGAGCAAACTCTAATACAAAAATATATTTATGGTAATTTTCCCAATTTTAATCCACGGGCTATTGTCAACACTTCATGTAGAAAGAACAGTGCGTTGCAAAATAGTGCTTTTTTACCAGACAGCGCTTTGTATACATGCAATTATTGATGCAGAAACATTACGAAGCCTGTTCGTGAATATTTCGCGCATTTTCGGTATCAGCCGTCGTACTTCGTGCATACACTTTTCATAAATGCATACTGATGAGCGAAACCTGTCCCCCGCGACCTGCTCCCAGAAGGTAGAGTCTAAATGCTATAGAGCGTATGCACATGACGTCACGGCGGCCATATTGGTGTACCAAAACAATAGAACGGCGGCCATGTTGGTGTACCAAAACAATCCTGTGGGATTTGAACGCTTTTCTTATGTTAACACTTTCTTTTGTTCCAATAAATTTGCATAGCTGCTTGCCACGTGAGTGCATACGCTCTATAGCTCAGAAGGAGATCGGACACCTTAATGAGAATATATAACGGAGTAACTGATTAACATTCAGTTGAGGTTAAGATTAGCAGTTTATATAGTTAAATTTAGGCCTAAACAACCCGAGAAGCTAGGTGGTACCCTGGTACGGTAGGCTATGTAAACCTCAGCCTAGTTAAGGTCAAAGGTTCAATTCTGAGTGGGGGTTTTAGATTTTCTTTTTTATACTTAAACATTTATTGAAAATAAAATTCTAAGTGTCGACATTACGTTATATATTCTCATTAAAGTGTCCGACCTCCTTCTGAGCTCCAGCAGGTAGACTCAACCCTCCAAGAAGCGTCACTCAACCAGTTTCCAGTTTCTTACGCTCGCGCTTGACCGTGGGAAGAAGAGAAACTAGGAACTAGGCTAATGAATATTCGGTTATTCGCAGGCTTTGTTTGAAGAAGTAGATATCAATCCGGTGGATGGTAAAGTCGACACAGACGAGCTGGAGACATATTTAGAATCTACGACCACTGAAGATGAAGGAAAGCACTTTCATACTATTGCTGCTGATTATGTGAGCAGTGTCGATCAAAATGTAACGGAGTACTGGAACCCGAGGGTACGAATTTGCATAATTTGCATTGTCTTTGGTATACAGTAGACAATATTCTTATTCCCGCTATTGAACTTGTACTAGCTTGCAATGGAGGCTCGTGCAGGGGAATATAAGAGGCGGCATATACGTCTGGAAACGCCTCACAGGATTGGCTGAGAAAACAATAGAACAAACAACAAAACAGTGGACTATAGCCCTAAAACTACATCTACGTGGTACCCTGCATGGTATCTGGAATATAATTAAAGATATTGCATATGAAAAGATTGTCCCGCACGAGCCTCGACTGCAAGCGTTCAATACCGAAAATGCGAATATTGTCCGTTCATGATTTATTTGTACAAGTGATGTTTTGTAAGTTCTTGAAATTGAATGAGCCTAAAGTCTAAGAGGAGGTCATCCGGTTCGTACTATCGATAACTCTCTCAGTTGTCAAATGTCCATAACATTTTACAACAATTTATACCTAATTCAATAAAGGTTGCTTTGGTCATTGGTAATTGGGCATTGGGAAGCTATTGTTTGGCGGTCACTCAAGCGAAGCATTGCATTGTGTTCCGTATGCCAAATGCCAAATCCCAATTACCAATGACCAACTGCCAAAGCAACCTTTATTGAATTAGGTGTATACCTAATAATAAACAAGAGTTAGGTTCAAGAAAAAATTGAGTTTGTCGAATCCTGAAAAACATGCAATAAAAAAACGAAAAGCACTGCCAGGAAGCTTTCAGTTTAAATTTTTCTTCTTTAGGACTTCATCCACTGACTCAAAAGTTAGAACCACCATGTACAACTGACAACAAAAGTTAGAATCACCTTGTACAACAAAATAAACATTACTTAAAGAGTAGATAATGTTGTCTTTTCTTTAATAATCTGGGGTTTCTTTATTTTTATTTACAGAATTTGACAACTTGCGATTCGATAACTTCATGCGATAGCACCGAACAAGCTAAGGCCTCTGAAGGTTAAAAGCCAGTTGAAGCTGAAGAAGGAGAAGTAGCCAATTATTTATGCGACCTTTTCAGTTTGGATAAATTGTAGCTTAGCTTGATTGATTCAAATAAACGACAAAATATTTGGGGCTTAACTGTTGGCATCTTTAATGACCGTCTGCTTGGATGCACTTTATAGAAGCGGTCATTTTAAAACCCTTTCATTCCGGGACAGACTCGTACCCAGTCGCTTTTTATTTGATTTTGGAGCGTGAGGAGATTGGATACAAGTAAAATGAGGTGCGTGGGATGTTATGGGCAGCGGAGAAGAGAGTTAAAGCGACAAGCTGCCCATTAGAAAGGTGCAATAGTTTTGTTATGCGATTCGTTTAATGTTTCTCGCCGAAATTCACTCTGAAATTTCAAAAACCCCAAAAAATGTTTTCATATGAATAGAAACCGTACAATATTAGTCCACGGGCGGAATAAGGTGGGGCGGAATAAGGTAGTGGGGTGTGTGAAAATGTTGGAGACTGAAGACAATATTCGGCTCTTCGGCCGGCCTTTCTTTTTTGGTGAGATAAGCGGGTCTCCTATCCTTCCCGCGCACTGTCACTCAATGGAACAATAGTCATCCTCGCTTTCCTTTTAGGTAACTGTTCCTTGGAAACCTTTAATAATTTTAAAGTTCATTTCTTTTTTCCAATACTTTAACGCCAGCTGATCCCCAACGAAGGCCCGGCGGAGCACCATACTCATAGAACCAATGCCCGTCATTTTTCATGGTCACGGCTAGCGAAATGTTTCGCGGGCGCGTTGTGTGCCCTCCGCCCTCCGTACGCTTTTGGCTAGCTCGCTGGCGCGTATGACGTCGCAAAATATGCGCGTGTGACGCCACAAAACATCCGGGATCTCTGAGGCTTTGTTTTTCGAGCGGCTACACAGCCGTCAGCTCAAACACTTTAGTTGCAGGATTTTTTGGTGTTTTTAGCGGAAAATTAAAGTCGTTATTACCCAACATTTTTTGCGGTTTGCTACTCAAGACAGGATACTAATTAAGAGATACTCAGAAGCCGCTTTAGTGGAAAAAGAAGAGCTTTCAGGGATAAAATCTTGCTTCGAGGAACTATAACTTATGTTTTTAGCAATGCGGAGAGATGGGTTCGTTTTACGGATTTCAGCACCTAAGAAAGAATTTCCAAGTACAGTAGTCGCCGGAGGGACTTAAAGGTAAAACAAATTACATTTTTCGATGGGAATTTATCTTGATATCAATCTGTGATTGACTTTTTCTTTGTGCTTTCGTTAGTTTTGGAGAATTGTTTATAAACGTGTAGCTTAAATTCAGTTGTATTAATTTCTTGAATTTCATCGAAGACACGGCTCGGCCTCGATGCGCTATAAATTGTACGCGTTTTGCTTTTAAACATAAACCAATGGAGATTTGAATAAAATTTTTCGAAAGAAGATTGTGTTGTCCATTTTTATGTGTTGGTTCATTCATTACAGAGATTGAAAAGCGATTTTATGTAAACAAAACAGGACTTAAATTTTATACTCGCGTCGCCTTATGCAAATATGCCTTTTGTGCATTTTTGCAATTTTGATTTCCAAATCAGTCAGTCTCGGCCATTTTTTGACAAGCAACAACTGTATTTTTGGAAAATAGTCGTAATGGTTATTCTAGACGGAGAAAAAGTTGTTTTTATGAACTTTTGTACGGTCTAAATGTACTGTGCAGATGGTCGGGTAATACTGTTTTTGAGAATTGCTAACATTGAAAAATAGCCCGGTCGTCAAAATATTAATCTTAATTCTTGTGCTTCCGACCTTTCACCTATTAGTTCGAGTTTCATCTTAGTTAAGCTTGTTTAGAGGGTCTTCAGAGGGCGCCGCTGTTAGGCTAAACCTAACTATATATATTAAGGGATAGGTTGTAAATAAATTAATATCTCGATTTAGAAAGGACCGTTAACCCTCGGACGTACAAGGGAGGTGGGGGGTGGGGTGGTTGCCAACCCCCTAAGGTTTTTCTCCGATATTTTCAAGACCATTTACGATTAGCACATGTTGTTCTCAGTAGCTGTTCATTTATCCTTAAGACATATTTGTTAAAGTTTGGCACAACCGGTTGCTATGGTAACAAGATATGACGTCATAAGTAACGTGTGGTCAAGCCATTTTTATCTCGTTAATGCGCATGCGCATTAAGCGAGATTTCGGAGTCGAGTACGAAAAAGGGACAAAAGTTGTTAACAAAATTTTGTGGACTTTTGTCCGGGGGGGTTTCTTGTTCCTTCTTTATAGAAGCTATATTAGGGCATTGAGGATATGGTTGGTTAAACCGGTTAGGATTTCAAGAAGGGCGTCACATACTACCACTAAAATGTTTGGGGAGCACCCCCGGACCTATTGTTAATTTCCCTAGGGTATTGGGATGTCAGAACTTGTCATGAACTTGTCATATCTCACATTACGTTACCGCAAAGGTATTAGTCCTTCTTAAATTTCGATATCTCACGTTACCTATCAGTTTCAATCATTTGTCGTAAAGCCATTATAGCTACTTTAAAAGGGTAAAAATAGGTCAAATGCGTTTTCTTGGGAAACGTAGTTTGAGAATTTCACGGTGTATTTTACTAATGGAGACGTTATAAGAAAGTTAAATGGGACAGGAAAGTTTGTGTTTTAATATGAGCGGTATGGCAGAGCAAAATAGCATGAACTTTGCGTTTTTTTCTATTCATTGCTATTACGATTTGATTGTGGTCAGAACTTGTCATGAACTTGTCATATCTCACATTACGTTACCGCAAAGGTATTAGTCCTTCTTAAATTTTGATATCTCACGTTACCTATCAGTTTCAATCATTTGTCGTAAAGCCATAAGGGTAAAAATAGGTCAAATGCGTTTTCTTGGGAAACGTAGTTTGAGAATTTCACGGTGTATTTTACTAATGGAGACGTTTTAAGAAAGTTAAATGGGACAGGAAAGTTTGTGTTTTAATATGAGCGGTATGGCAGAGCAAAATAGCATGAACTTTGCGTTTTTTCTATTCATTGCTATTACGGTTTGATTGTGCAATAGTATGGTAAACATGTCATAGTTTTGTTGATTTTTATCTCGTTAATGCGCTTGCGCATTAAGCGAGATTTCGGAGTCGAGTACGAAAAAGGGACAAAAGTTGTTAACAAAATTTTGTGGACTTTTGTCCGGGGGGGTTTCTTGTTCGTTCTTTATAGAAGCTATATTAGGGCATTGAGGATATGGTTGGTTAAACCGGTTAGGATTTCAAGAAGGGCGTCACATACTGCCACTAAAATGTTTGGGGAGCACCCGCGGACCTATTGTTAATTTCCCTAGGGTATTGGGATGTCAGAACTTGTGATGAACTTGTCATATTTCACATTACGTTACCGCAAAGGTATTAGTCCTTGTTAAATTTCGATATCTCACGTTACCTATCAGTTTCAATCATTTGTCGTAAAGCCATTATAGCTACTTTAAAAGGGTAAAAATAGGTTAAATGCGTTTTCTTGGGAAACGTAGTTTGAGAATTTCACGGTGTATTTTACTAATGGAGAGGTTATAAGAAAGTTAAATGGGACAGGAAAGTTTGTGTGTTAATATGAGCGGTATGGCAGAGCAAAATAGCATGAACTTTGCGTTTTTTTCTATTGAGTTGTGGTTACACACACCTTGGGTTTGGGGCCTTCCCAAGGGTTAATGGCTTGGGTTCGGTTTATCTCAGGTTTCATCTTACTCTTGGGGATGCGGTTACACAGTAAAAGACTCCCCAGGGTAAAATATAATAAGATATGAGTTCACTGACACTGCAGTTAACGCGCGAAAACGTACAGATCGACATGGATGACACGAATCGAGATCTTGTAAGTTTAATTTCAGTCATTCTCCTGCTTATCATTCGATAAATATAACAATCCGGCAATTTTTTTTTTTTGCGAGAAGACACCGAAGAAGACGCCTTCAACTACGCTATCTTCAAGGTTTGTCGGCGTTTTATTTACATTTAGGAACTCGCCACGAACTTGCTCGCCGCCAAGGAGGGCTTGGGTATTTCCACGACCACAGAATTGGTTTCAGCAACTTCTAAATAACAATGCACTCGATCACTGGTGGAAAGAAAACTTTAGAGTTACAAGTAAGCATGCAATTAACCAAGCGTATCAGAGGTCAACTCAGGGAGCAGCAGCAGGCGATTTCCTGTATTAGCTACGTTCTGCATTATGATTGGCCAAGCGGTTTGATTGTGCAATAGTATGGTAAACATGTCATAGTTGTGTTGATTTTTTGGCTTATAATGATGACGGTTGAATGGAATTGCGGCAAGCCTTCAATGGCTTAAATTTTTGCGTCTTTTGCGTACTGCTACATAATGAAACTGTAATAGCAATTATTAATTGTTTACATAATGAATTACTGTTACATAATGAAACTGTAATAGCAATTATTAATTGTTTTAAAATAGCACAAAAGCGAAAGTACACGGGTCAGCCAATACTATGCTACCGGTGCCAAGTGCAGGTTCAATCAAATTAGTTGCAACCTGTAGGTAAACGAACTTAAAATATTCACCTTTATACGGACTTCTATTTTATGAAAGGGGTCAATCCGGCAATTTTTTTTTTAGTCATATGGGAAGTTTAACTGAGTCAGAGGCTGTCCTATTCAGTACATTTGATAGCTGCGCTCAAAAGAACATGCTATTTTGCTCTGCCTTTTAAGTCGCTTAGAGAGTGACAACCGGAAATATCGTGAAAAGAAAAATTGGTAAGAATATTCTGCTCCCGGAGGGGGGGGGGGGACTCCTATAAGTCGTCAAGCGGAGGTGCTCGTCAGGAAAAAAAGTGAAACCCTGAACACGCTAAAAGATATCATTTTCTGGGAAAATGAGTTTTTTTTTTTAATCATATATTCTAAAAGATACCTAGATCCCCTGATTTTAACCCCTAAAAGATACGACGAGCACCCCCACCCAACCACATATGCGAGTCCTCCTCCGGGGTTCTGCTATACGTTGTCTACCCGGTATGATGAACAGCGAGGAGCGATTTTTTATGTCGCTTAACGAATGTCAAAGTGAAATCTCGTGAAAAGAGTTAATTTTACGATTCGTTTAAAGTCAACTCGCTTAAAGTTAAACGAGTCAACTTTTCGCGCCCGACGAAGCTGAGAAATCTCACGCTGTATTTTTGTTCGCTTTTTGAGTTGTAATCTTTGTCTGCTTTTCCAATAGTTATTAAATATTTAGGTGTCATGATTATGCAATAGTATGCAAGAGTGGGTAGATTTTGCTTATTCAGCTAACTAAAAATGTTTCGGTTTGATTATGCAAGAGTATGGATTTCGGTTTTGTGCTATTTTAAAACAATTAATCATTGCTATTACAGTTTGATTATACAACAGTACGCAAAAGACGTAAAAATGTTCCTGATTTTGTTTATAAAAGTTATCAACGAAGCATTTTAAGAAGCATTTTATAAGCGATTTCAGCGTGTTTATTTTTTTACGAGAGATTTTGTCTCTATTTGACAAAAAGACAATGTATTGTTTGAGTGGCAAGTAAGAGAGAGAAAACGTTCTTGGCGTATAAAGTCTATAAAAAGAAGACGAATATCAATTGCGTGTCGTACTGATAACATTGAAATCCTAAAGCGGACAAGAGAGTTACCTTAGAGTGCTCAACGTAGCTTGATTGCATTGAAATCCTGACACAAGGGAGTTGCCTTCGAGCGCTCAACGTAGCTCTATTAGCAAAGAATATAGCACACTTAAAGCAAGAAAAAATATACTTAAATCTATTATTTCGTTAAACAAAATTATCAATTGTTTGTAATGGTTGCTTTTAATGGTTCAGGTGCTATAGATTCAGTTTTACTACTAGAAAGTAGGTTATCTGAATTAAATAGAATTGCTCTTGATGTTGGAGGAGGTGGCGATTGTTTTTTTCGTGCCGTATCACATCAATTGTATGGCGATGCTACGAACCATTTTTATATACGTAGTCTTGGCATTGAATATTTAGTATATAACCCAGAACAGTTTATAGAGAGTAATACTGAACACTCTTGGCAAGAATATTTGAATAATATGTCATGTCAAGGAACATGGGCTGATGCGATTATCATTCAAGCTGTGGCTAATTGTCTCAATTTATCAATTTATATTGTTGAATCAAATGAAACTTTTGCTCCTGTCACTCTTGTTTAATTTCGTTCCTATTACAAATTAAGTTATCGTCTCTTTCGTAGAAAAATACGTAAACATTGGGAACATCAAACTTTAAGAGGGTATAAAGGAAAAGTAACACACATCTGAACAGCGCCACCATTTTGGACGGCAATCTATCCGTTCCGATGTTAACCGCGTAACTCTTTCCTCCTTTCCGGTTCTAGATTTCTGTTCGTGAAATGACCAGAACTCAATTCATTCTATAGGTGTCAGAACATTCACTGAAGCGTGATGCTTGAAGTTGTTTCTCGCGGTGAATTTGCCTGTAAAGAGCTGTAAACCCGGCGCAGCTTTTTCTCGACAGCTACAGTGAGCTTACTTTACCATTTTGTAAACAAGGCCAAACACACGACAAATTAATCTAGCACTGCTAAATGAGGGTGCTAATGGGGGTACCCAATTGTCAGTTAACTACTATTTTTTTCCGGCCAATTGTCAGTTAACAAGAGGCTACACTGGTAGCCTATACTGGTAGCCTATACTCATGCGCTTGTATAAGAAAGTTTTATGTTTTTCTTTTTTAACTGGGTCACGCTGTCGGAAATCGGTTCATTTCAATATTTTCATTCATTGATCTTATCAAGTGATTTAGCTTGACAAGTAGGAAATTACGTATATCAGTAAGGCTTTTAAATTTGCAAAGTTAAGATAAGGTTACTTTAAAGGCCATGAGAATGACCAGAGTGAATGCGTTTTCGGGATTGGACTTAGCTACTTAGAACAGCCGCTTTACGAAAATTATTCGACATTAGATTCTCATCTAAAAACCATAATTTCTCACCTGTCAAGATAGCTTCCAAAACCGTAATAAGGATTGTCAGTATTAAAGATGTCTGTTTGATACAGGATCGTACACAGAGAGTATGGGAAGGAAAAAAAATCGAATTTCACTGATGCTTGTGTCCAATAAAATACGCTGTGGCTATATGGCCGGTAACCGGTCAAGGTTTTCAAAACACTAAATGCCCGGCAGTTCTATATTCACAGTAAATTTCTCAAAATCGAAAAATTCCAGCTAATCTAAACTATCATATGTCGATTTAGAAAAGTCAAGCGATCCTGAAATGCTTTATAGATCTCAAGTCTAGGGTTTGGTTTACGCTGGACTCAGAAGACGAAACCAGGTTTTGTGACACTTAAACTTTTTTCAGTTCCACTGCCGGTCAAGGTTTTCAAAACACTAAATGGCCGGCAGTCCTATATTCTCAGTAAATTTGACAAATCGAAACAATACAGCCATTCTGAACTATCATATGTCGTGATCCTGATCAAACGAGCCGGTTTTGTGGGATTTCTATATCACGAAACCATGTTTTGTGACACTTGGAACTTTTTTCAGCTCGACTGCCGGTCAAGGTTTTCAAAACACTAAATGGCCGGCAGTTCTATTTTTTCAGTAAATTTCACAAAATCGAAAAGATCCAGCCATTCTGAACTATCATATGTCGTGATCCTGATCAAACGAGCCGGTTTTGTGGGATTTCTATATCACGAAACCCCCGACGAAACCATGTTTTTGCAGTCGAGCTGAAAAAAGTTCAGTGTCACAAAACATGGTTTTGTCTTCTGAGCCCAGCGTAAACCAAACATTAGACTTGAGATCTATAAAGCATTTCAGGATCGTTTGACTTTTTTAAATCGAGATATGATAGTTTCGATTAGCCGGAATTTTTCGATTTTGTGAAATTTACTGAGAATATAGAACTGCCGGCCATTTAGTGTTTTGAAAACCTTGACCGGCAGTCGAACTGAAAAAATTTCTAAGTGTCACAAAACATGGTTTCGTCTACTGAGCCTAGCGTAAACCAAACACTAGGCTTGAAATCTATAAAGCATTTCAGGATCGCTTGACCTATCTAAATCGACATATGATAGTTTAGATTAGCTGGAATTTTTCGATTTTGAGAAATTTACTGAGAATATAGGACTGCCGGCTATTTCAAGTAGTGTTTTGAAAACCTTGACCGGTTACCGGCCATATAGCCACAGCGAATAAAATACCAACGGTGTGTCCACTTACTTTGGAGTCTGCTTAATACAGGTTCTAGTGTAATCAGAAATCTTACTCATTTAATCTAAGACTGAAAAGGGCTCCTGTGGTCAAACCCGGGGTCAACCCGCGTTCGCGTGCTAGGACAAAATGACGAAACAGAATACATACCATGTATCTCACTTGTCGCACTTCCCATTAAAAAAGGTAGCTCCATTTCCAACTGAGCCTTTGTAACAGCTTTCCCGTCGATCTTCTCTAATCGCAACAACTTTAAATCAAACTCACCGAGTCCAAACTTTCCGCTTATTGTTTGATTATATGTCCATTGAATTGTGCTTTGTCATGTCAAACGGTATGCGACTTATGTGTCATTCGAATGCCGATCCTTTGTCATCAACTCGATAAAAACTCAGAATAACTTTGACCACGCCACTCGACGCCATCACGGAGATCAAGGTCAACGCTCTACGACCCTGGTACCTTTCGCATATAATATCGGTTAATATGTCACCTGGTCACGCAGCGAGGCAGGTAAAAGTCACAAAATAGCTTTGCTGTTAGGAAAAAACTATGTTGCTTTTATTAACAACAACAATCGTTCATTTAGTATAATTAATAGAATGTCACTTAACTGTTACCGTATTTTCTCGATTAAACGCCGGGCCCCGAATAAACGCCGGGTATAATTGAGGAAGTTGTAAGTAAGCTCCTCAAACGTTTGTTTGTGGTATAATAAACTTAAGATTTAAGGGCAAGGTACAAGGCTGCCAAGAAAAACGAATAATAACCCTTTCTTAAAAAATGGCGGGCGAGAAAAAACTGCTGATACAAAGAAACGCCGGGTCCACAAGGCCAAGTTTGAAATAAACGCCGGGGGCATTTAATAGAGAAAATACGGTAACTTTTCATTTATCAGTTAACTACTATATTTTTGGGCAATTGTCAGTTAACTGTTAACCCCATCAGCACCCTCCTAAATGCACTGGTATTCTAAATTTCACTTTTGCCGGAACGCAATTGGCATGAAAACAAAACGAAAAAAACTCGCGAGATAATAACGCCTTTTGTCACAACATTTCACCCACGACTGAAAAACCTTAAACAAATACTGATGAAAAATGGAGTTTCGTTCAAAACCAACCATTCCTGAAAACTATTTACAAAACGCCGTCTAACACATCATACAAGACGTAAATCACTTAACGACACGACTCATAACAGCCAAACTTTGAAAGCTAATATAAATGCATCGCAACCGCAAAACCACATAGCGGAGTCGGTGCAGGCCTGTCATGAACCTCATTTCGATCTAAGGGAAACTAAAAAAGTGACCGCCAGGAGTGGTGCCCTGTTTATCCGCTCCAGACCCAATATTTTCTATATAAGTGCGTCCATAACAGACGTGACCGAAAAATGACCACGTGATCACCATTTTCCCGCCATTTTTCATGTCAAAATATATAAAACAGCAGACTTGATACTTTAGCTAACTACAAAACTTTCCGTTTCATTATGCAAGAGTAGGAACAGCAAAATACCATAAATTTTGACTTTCGTTCTTTTTTCGAATACTGCTGGAGAGTTGAAAAAGAAATGGCTGATGGCGCGATGTCTGCTAAACATAGCTCAAATTGTCCTGGCATGGGGAAAGGCAGCTCTAGAGAAATGACATGTTGTTACGGCCTCCTTTCATTAGATTCGGCAAATGTGAAGTTCAATGTTTGAATCGGGCCTTACTTTAAAGAATATTAAAGATTCAGTCACCATTTGTTGTGTCAATTGATATTTTGATAATTAATATTAATGTCTCATCTGATCAGATATAAAGTCATTGCACGTGACGTATTATCGATGTGGGCTTTTAATTGTTTTGAAATTGCGGCAATCTATTGTATTTGATTTAGAAAGTCTTTTCCATTGTCAAATATCCCAACCGAAAATAGACAATGAATAACTGAAAATGCACTGTGTAAATTGAACCAACAACACATTTTCATCGTCAATTAGCTAGCAAGGCGGGAAAAGTCTTTCACTTTCACTTCACTAACATCAAAATTATTTACATTCACACTCGTGATTCTTTGTTACTCATAACTTTTTTTGACTTGCACCAACACGAATTTTCAAACCAAGTTCTCTCAATCTTCTCTATCCTGCCAAGAACCATATCCAGTTGACTACTGCGCCTCGCATTTTCTACATAATGTCTGATTCTACAACGCCATCTTTACCATATTTATTTTATATTTATTTTAGATTCTTCTTTTTTTAACCTCATGTTTCAACGCATTAACGAGATGGCTTTAAGAGCCCTTTGATTTGTATATGTAATCGCATGGGCCCGAGTAAAATTAAGGATTAATATCACGCGTGTTTTCAGAAGCTGTAGAAATTGCCAGAGTCGCGAAGCGACGAGGGCAATTTCTACAGCTTCTGAAAACACAAGTGATATTAATCCTTAATTTTACGAGGGAACATGCGATTACTTGTTTATAATGTAGAGGGCAAAATTATAGGGAAACCGTTCAGACTTTTCAAGAGTCACTGACTTGAAACCGAACCGAAGTGAAAATACTCTCTCGCAAACTGACAAGAAAAACTTTTTAACTCACTGTTGTTAAATAAATTTCAAATGTCAAAGATACATTTGGCCGTTATGTACATCAAGAGAACAAAGCCTAAATTATCGATAAAAGGCACTTTACGACAAAAACAAAGCAAGTTTTATTTAAGCGTACCTGTGTTTTGAAGTTTTTGCCGCTTTGATAACAACAACAAATGGCGAGAGTTCAAAGTTGCTTGCACGTTTGGTGATTTAATTGCTTTCTTTCACTTCTTTTAGCCTTATTCGTTCTCCTGTTGAACGTATATTTTCCCATTCAGCAAAATCTGTCAAAGTTCTTTTCTTAAGGTCCGCAGAAATCCCCATTTTTTCAATGAAGTGATAGAACTTTAAAACCTTTTGTCGCCATGAATGAATTTCTTCGAGGTCTCCAACGTCGCAAACTGGCCTGCTAGTCCGGCAGCCAGATGCTGATTTTTACCATAAGCTTGCAAATGGGTCCATACGATGTTTTAATGCATATTATTTTAGTGTTAGGTATTGTCTTTCATAATCCGATTGATGACATCCCATAATTTTTGGGCATTTCGAGATATCAAGCAATCATTTTTCCCTACATAGACATCTGAATGCATAGAATTGGGTACTCTGTGGTGAAAGTTGTAAGCCGAGTTTTATGTATTATGTTTAGATTCTAGGTGTTTTTATTAACAAAAATAGATGATGAGGTGCAAAAAATATGAAAAAACGCAAACAAAACCGGAAGTAACCGAATTAATGGACACTAGGACCCAGGAACCCTCGGTTTTTCAAATCCAAGATGGCGGCCTCCATGCTGTTCTGTCAGAACTGTAAGTATATCTGCTAAAAAAAATACAACATCTTGCCTAAAACACTTACTTTTTTATTGAATTGAGATTCAGAGTGGTAAATGTCGTTATTTTAATTGTTTTTATCGTGTTTTGAAACAAAAATCCCTGTTTATTTTGACGTTTTTAATTTGAAATTGCTCTAACGATGAATCAACATTTGCCGATTTTTTTTTCTGCTTAAAGAACCCAATATCTTAGCTGTAACACTTGTTTTATTATTGAATTGAGTCTCAGAGCTGATAAATGTCGACGTTTTTATTGTTTCAATCGGGGTTTAAAATCAAAACTATTGTTTATTTTGCCAGTTTTTATTCTGAAAGAGTTCGAAACAATAATAATGTATTCATCATTTTTATCCTTGTGGCTTGCATAAAGCCGTGATTAGAATGGAATGCATTTTTAAGAGCAAATTTGATTGTGACGGCAAGACGGATAGAACACATGCCGGCCCTGCTCGTATTGAAATAATCATACGCTTTAGCAAAGAGTACAAGGATTCTATACATATAGAGCTTGCAGCGACAAAGGACACCAAGTTGAGTGGGATTGAGGACGAGAGTATGGGGTTCATCCAAGCTGTGGCTGATAACTTTGACGCTGATATCTCCTCTCAAAATGGAAAGACGACGACACACTCACTTGCCATGCTTATGACCCAGCCTGCGAATGAAACTAGTAACGCCAACGACGACAATACCATCGCCAGGATAAGTAAGCCTGAAATGTCTCAAGTTATAGACTTTGACATACCGGTGCACCGCTATCAGGGTCCAAAGACAGTACCGATGCCACAGAAAGATTCATTAAAGAGCGTTCTTCCACTTAAGGTCATTTGCAGCTCTATCATTTCTGAACGAAGAACCAGAGAACTGGATGTATCGTTATCAACAATGAAACATGCCCAGGATACAATGGCTATAACACCAAGGTAACTAGAGATCAAGGAGTATCAATGCAGCCAAAGACGAAGGCAGTGTATCTACCTCTGATCGACATGACACCATCCGACCCAGATACCATGATGACAGCACTCCACGAGGCAAAGCGGCTAACCAAGGAAAGAGGCCAGAAGAATGCCATTTTCACTAGTGATCAACAACTCTACAAAGTTGCTGTGGAAGTGAAGTGGGCTTACCCAAATGAGTTTGAGGATGTCATTATACGTCTTGGAGGAATGCACATGATGATGAGCTTTGTTGGTGCAGTTGGCACTCTTATGGAAGGATCTAGACTCGCAGAGGTTATGGAGTCAACATTTGCAGGAGTAAACAAAATGCTGTCTGGTAAGAAATTCTCACAGAATGTCAGAACGATGAGGTTAGTTGTAGAAGAGCTACTTAGAGGAATCATAAATGATGGCAACGACGTCACTACCATGGAGGAGCTGATAGCGCGACTTGAGCAAGCTGCGAGTTCAAGCAGGACCTCTAAGCTGTGGGTCAACTGCTTTATCAAGCCTGTTTTCATTATGATGTTGTATGTGCGAGCTGAAAGAGAAGGTGACTGGCCTCTGCATTTGGCAGCTGTAAAGCAAATGCTACCGTATTTTTTCGCGTCTGCTCATGTTAACTACGCTCGATATGGCCTTTACTATCTACGATCAATGGAAAGTTTGGGAGAAGAACTTTCGAAGTTCATGAAAGGAGTGCACGTGATGCACCATGTTCCTGGGATGGGCTGTGGAATGGCATTTGGAGCGACATGTTTATCGAGACCACTTTCATGCGCTATGGCCATGGACCTGGGGGGATTATCGGAATAACCTTTAAGCCTGAGACGCTCAAGACGTGGGCCCTTGGCCTGCACATCTGCTCTCGTTTGGAGCAGTACATCACTGACGTAGTTGGAAATGAGCAAGAAAGAATGCAGGAAACACACAAAGAGGAGACAAAGGCAAGAATAGTATCAGATAGTGCGGATCGAGGAAGCATTTGAGAGAAGTTGACCATGAGCATTGATTCACTGGATGCCACATCACATCCACCAACCATCGTGAATATTGTGACAGGTCAAGTGTCAGATGGTTCAGTTAACTGCCAAGACTCAGTTGAAATTGAATTAAATGAAAGAGTTTGAAATGAGCTGGCCAGAGGAGTTCAGAAGTACTATCAAGAAGATAGTCAAGACTGTCGCAGAAAGCAACAAGAAGTGCATTACAGTTGGATCGAAGAAAGTATTCGACACTTCATTGATATACAGCAGAGTAATAGGAATACAAGCAAGTTCTAGAGACATCGACATTCAGGATGTACTTAGCCACTATGAGCTGTCTCCGGTGCCAACGTCCATGTTTCACGAGTCTGGAACAATGAGGATCTGCAAAGGTAAATCTGACTTGAAAAGCAGACTCGCAAAGGAAGCATCATCACGACTTAGTGCATCAGAGGTTGGGTCAGTTGTGCTGGATGGCTCGGCTGTCTTGTGGGTTGTGCACTGGCCTGCTAATTGTACCATCGCTGATTACGTCAACAACTTCATGGAGTACCTATCGAAGAAACTGTTTGAAGTAGATGTTTTCTTGATCTTTGATCGATATCTCGAGTACAGCACCAAGAGCACCACAAAAGATGGGAGATCATGTCAGGCCAGCAGGGCGTATCGACTAACAGAGACCACACCTCTTCCCTCACAGAAGGCGGTTCTTACTGTATCTGCCAACAAGAAGCACCTTATGTCCACCATTTGCCAGAACATAATCAAGGATACCTTGTTTCATTGCAAATACACGATGAGTCACAAGCTAGTGATTACAGGAAGCGAAGATGCGCCAACAGAAATCCACCAAGGCGCTATCATCACAAGGCAGGACATTGCGACATTACATGAAGAAGCCGATAACATCATCGCTCAACAGGCCATCGTGTGTGCGAAGACCCAGCCTAGCTGTACTGTGGCTGTGCTTGCTGATGATACAGATGTTTTTATCCTTCTGCTGTACCACTACTTGATGGAGCGCCTGTCTTGTGATATGTTTATGGGCTCGCCCATCCAACAAAGATCCCTAATCGACATCAAGGCCACTGCTCAAGCTCATCGTGCAATCATACCTGGCCTACCAGCAGCACATGCTCTGTCTGGATGCGACACTGTTCCTACATTATTCGGTATTGGTAAAGGGACTGTATTGAAGAATCTTGTTGCTGCTCCAAGCTCGTTATCAAAGCTGGTATGCTTAGATACACCACTACCTGAGGTCATTCACTAAGCTACAATGTTCATCGGTAGTTGCTACAGTAACAAAGTGAACGAGAAGACCATGTCTGATATACGATACAAGATATCGGCAGCGAAGTTTGGAAACGCGGCATCAAAGATCCAATCACTGCCTCCTACCTCGGAAGCCTTTGAGGAAAATGTAAAGAGATCCCATTTACAAACCTACATATGGAAGACCGCATTGGCCTTGGATCCACCTGAAGTTGATCCAACCGAGTATGGCTACACAAGGCACGAGCCTTCAAAGTCACTACTACCTACGACAGTACCAGAAGGTAGCTGAAGGTGTGTCATTGGCACCATATGAGATCATGGACTTGATCAAGTGTAACTGTGGTGACGATACACCTCGTAGCAACATGAGATGCAGGTGCAGCCGCAACAAGTTACCGTGTACTTTTTTCTGTAGATGCAATGGTGAGAATGATTGCCAGAACGAGCTTACCAAGACCGTAGGCGCACCAAGGGAGGTCGTTGAGTAACTGTTTACATGAAATCATGCACTGTTGTTAAGCCGGATTTAAAACAAACTTTAGTATTGTTAATCAAATAGTTAGAATTAGCTTAACCACTGAAAGTAGGAAAGAGATTTCCAGGGACCTTCGATTAAACTCATTATCAGCATAAGTGACGTGTGCAGATCTATAGTGCAGAAAGAAGCGTCTCTTTAGATATAATGAAATAAATATAACGTCATCATCAAAAGTCTCTCTGTTATTCTCAATTAGTGAAGCAAGTGCTCAGGAAATTTTTAATTCGGAATTGAAAAAAAAACCGAGGAAAAGCAAAGTAAATCTGATATATTTATCGCCTATCTCCTATGACGTCATCAGTCCCTAACCCCCCCCCCCCCTTCCCCTTTACTCACTCATAATGTGCACTATACTAAAAATGTATTCCAAATGCAATATTTATTACATTTTAATGGCAAAAGAGCAAAAAACAAGTCATAAAGTCTAATATTCTAACCACATCTATATGTATGACGTCATATATAGGTACCCCACCCCTCCCCCCTGTAAATCAAGCTGCCCAACAGATATGAAGTGTCATCA
Source organism: Cladopsammia gracilis (assembly GCA_022457155.1). Taxonomy (NCBI): domain Eukaryota; kingdom Metazoa; phylum Cnidaria; class Anthozoa; order Scleractinia; family Dendrophylliidae; genus Cladopsammia; species Cladopsammia gracilis. The sequence goes on from JAJGOT010000578.1 coordinate 142,068, forward strand.
CTCGGATTATTTCTAAAGGGCATAATTCTTATTAGAATTTGCAATAAAACATCGTATGGACGCATTTGCAAGGTTCTTGTGGCCTGCTGCTGGACTATGCAGGCGCCTGGTTAATCCACGATTTGACACAAATAATCGCTTTCTTTCTGCGTTGTTCCTTTTTTATAACAAAATCTCCGGCGAAACATGCGAAGACTCCGTTTGTAAATTTTCTTCAAAATCCCGCCAAGCCAAAATCCCGCTCAACCAATCACGAGTGAGAAATTTCGATGCTCGACCAATCAGGAGCGAATAATTTTGCCCTCAATTAAGAAAAAATGCCCTCTTCGTCAGCCAATCAGCATTCAGTAATTTTGCCCTCTATATTATAAGGCTTATAATGATGACGGTTGAATGGAATTGCGGCAAGCCTTCAATGGCTTAAATGTTTACGTCTTTTGCGTACTGTTGCATAATGAAACTGTAATATCAATGATTAATTGTTTTAAAATAGCACAAAAGCGAAAGTACACGGGTCAGCCAATACTATGCTACCGGTGCCAAGTGCAGGTTCAATCAAATTAGTTGCAACCTGTAGGTAAACGAACTTAAAATATTCACCTTTATACGGACTTCTATTTTATGAAAGGGGTCAATCCGGCAATTTTTTTTTAGTCATATGGGAAGTTTGACTGAGTCAGGGGCTCTCCCATTCAGTACATTTGATAGCTGCGTGGGGCTAATTAACACCACTCGTATTACTAATCACGTTAAAAGCGACATCAAATATTCTAGATATGACTTGTTTTCCAAAATCAAAAACATGACGGTAAAATTAAATCAAATAAATTGCCACTTTTACACTCTATATAGTTTAACACTCAAAGAAAACAAACTGCTCGTAGTCTAAACGAACGTCTCTGTAACAGGCTATCCTCTTCTAAAAATCACATCTTCCTTAGTTCACCCACCACCCTTAACCCCCCCCCCCCCCCTCACTAAAAAAATATTAAGACTTTTAACAAGAATTAACTTCAAATACCAATAAAATAAAAACCAATTCATTTCTAAAATTTAAAATGATCCATTTAATCCCTAATAGTTAGGAAACAGATGACACCACAACAGCATTAGATCATTCCTTCAACAACCATAGACAACTACCTAATTACTCCATTTAATAGAAAGACAGACATCGCTAATCTATTAAAACCGGAAAAGGTAGATATTTCGGCCCACCCACAATTAAACAAGTTTCAACAAAATATTACAGATCATACAACATTTAATAACCAATCTTAAACAATTTGTCAATGTTGCTAACCCTTACATTTAAACGCTATTTCGGACAACCCATCTCTTTAAATCGTAATTCATCTTCATTTTCTTTCAACTTACCAATTAAACGTTATCCTTATAAAAACACAGACCTACGCATTGTTTTATCAAACATATCAATCAAAATATAAAAGGTATCTCCACAATACAATGCTCTTCCTTAAAACGATGTACACCTTTTCACTTCAAAAACAAAACAGAATAATCACCCATTTTACCCGTCAAGCTGTAAATCAAATAATTACACAAATTCGCAAACAACTGCACGAAAAAGTGCTTTTCAAACATTTCAAACAATGTCTCTCAAATAGACATACAGTATTCTCACGAATAACCAGCATCACAGCTACCCTTGGCTACAAGTATAAACGCAATGAAACTTCATCACACTTCGAACATAAATTCGCCTTTCGCGCTCCATCATAGTCCATCATTTAATGTGAAGGCCGACGAGAGACAGCGGGGAGGACATGCAGGACCATACTGCCGACAATTAAAGATAACGCCTATTGACAGTAGAAAACCAACGTTTGAAACTCCTTTTAACTCCTATTTCAGTCGCACACTACAATTGTAGAATTTCTAACCATCACAAAACCAAAATTACCAAAAATAATACCCTATTTAACGACTGAGCATGACCTCAAAAACCTTAACGTATCGACCCGCACATAACTATATACTGTACAAAACGAACTCCTCCCTCCCCCCGGAATATAACTGCAACGCTGCGGTGACCAAAACTTACGACATTCTATTCTAAATCACGCTAAACCATTCTACAAAGATCCAAGTCTTCTGCAATAATCATCACAAACTAAATTCTACCTTAAATTAAATTGACGTCTTTCTAAAAACTACATTTACCTCCATTGTCACACATGACATTATTCCGTCCGCTTCTCCAACATCAAAGCTGTTTGATAATTCTTACATATCAAATCGTCACTATTCTATACTCTTTAAGCACGACTAAAGGATTTGACAATCCAACAGAAATCGTCTACCAATATGCGAACAATGGAAGACGAACAGTCGAAACCCATTTTCAGAGAATCATGATTCTCTACCATCATATCGCAGCGCCACGTGCATTTTTAAAACAATGTAAGCTGTCAAATTTTATCGTTAAAACAGCTCAGATGACATATCTGATCCACAACTCAAATGAAAAAGACGTTGTATACCCCAAGGAAAATACTCCCATATAAAAATAACGGCTTCTCGTACGTTTTGGTGTCTCTGTTGAAATCAAGGAACTGTCGACTCTCCAATCTTCACAATTTCACGAAAAGAAACATATACATGACATGACAACAAATACCTTTCAGAAACCCATAACCAACGAACAATACAAATTATTGACACTCTAAAATAGATATACAAACCAAAACAACTCGTAAAAACGATACAACTTTCCCCCCTTTCCGTTTGCCCTTTAATATAAACGTATCGGAACCGCAAAACCACACGACGGAGTCTCTATAAGCCTAAAAGTTAACTTGCCACTACAAATCAACTGCGAAGCCCACGAGACCGCCGGAGTCACGAAACCACTTCTTTTGTCTCCACGAAATCCAATTAAATTGGCATATTGTTAGCACTAAAATATGGGTGTGACGTAATGGTGCAAGCAAGGGACAACTAAAAAAAACAGTTCTCAAATGACTAAATACAGTCCTCTACTCTCACTTCAACAATGAATTCACAGCTTTTTTTTTCTTTTAAAAATATAACACGCGTTTTCTAAATCTCGTTTCTTTCACCTTAAAAAAATCTCTAACTGTAATACTTACGCCGCCGACAGATCAATTGAGAACGAATTCAACTCGAAATCCTTAATAATCACCTCCTTCACGCAGCACAGCAAGAAAACAACCAAGGGAGACTGACAAATGAAATGCGCGAAAAAGGAGTCCGTATAGTGAAACAGTTAAACAAGAAATCTCAAAGACATCGCCCGCAACCATTCTGATCTAAGAAACGGAAAAACCACACTCCCCTCGAACCCCCCCCCCCCCCCCCCCCCTCCCCCACCGCCCAGAACGCAATAAACGATCTGAGTTTCAATTTTTACACCATTAAACTAAACAGTTTGCACAATTAAACAAACATCATTTCTCTTTTCAGAGACAAAAAGAACGTCTCGTGATATACGTCACAGAACGTCATGAAAGAAGACGTATTGACAAACTTTTAAACTTTTACCTCTTCTTGTGCCACCAACATTCTCAAACATAACGAACTCCCCCCTTCCCCCCAATTCAGTCGCACACTACAGTTTTAGAATTTCTAACCATCACAAAACCAAAATTACCAAAAACGATACCCTATTTAACGACTGAGCATTACCTCAAAAACCCTAACTTATCAGGGCCCCCACGTACCTATATAGTGTACAAAACAAACTCCCCCCTCCCCCCGAGACATGACTGCAACCCTGCGTTTCCAAAACTTACAACATTCTGTTCTATATTACGCTAAACCATTCTACAAACATCCAAGTCTTCTGCAATAATCACCACAAACTAAATTCTACCTTAAATAAAATTGACGTCTTTCTATGTAAACTATTCTCTACCATCATATGGCAGCGCCACGTGCATTTTTAAAACAATGTAAGCTGTCAAATTTTATCGTTAAAACCGCTCCGGAACCGCTCAGATGACATATCTGATCCACAACTCAAATGAAACAGCTGTTCTATATTTCAGTGAAAATATACTTTTATACAAAAATAACGGCTTCTCATACCTTTTGGTGTCTCTATTGAAATCAAGGCACTCTCGACTCTCGAATCTTCACAATTAACCAAACTCAACTTCACAAAACATATACAAACATATACATATACATGACATGACAACAAATCCAAACCACAAAACCACACGACGGAGTCTCTACAAGCCGAAAAGTTAATCGACCGCGAAGCGTATTAAATTTGCATATTCTTAGCACGAAAATATGGGTGTGACATAATCGTACAAGCATCGGACTACTAAAATAAACAGTTCTCAAATGACTAAATACAGCCCTTGACTAAATTTCCCAAATTTCATAACACCCGTGCGAAACGCAAGGAGACAAAAAACAATAAACACCTTTTGCCATCGTGTGCTCACTGGAGGCCGCACCATTTATTAAGGTAAAAACAGGCTGAATCGTTACACGGGAAGCGACAACAAACAGAACTTTGGAGAGAACGAACGAGCATCCATAGCATGAAAAAAACCCATACCGCTCGCTACGAAAAGACAGAAGAAAAATCCCGGCCTCATAAACAATTCTCTCCAACTTGCCGGGCTCAATCGAAACAAAACTTTACAAGAATTTGAAATCCTAAATGACTGAGAAACTGACAGCCGTGATAGATATTGTCTTTGGCATAGCCATCTTTAGCATTTTAACTCGCCCATCGACCGCGACGCTTAAAAAATCTATCTTGAATGTCAGCGTTCGCTGCAGCAGTGGACCCTCCGGCTCAAAGTCTATGAACACTGGTAATGAAGACGTCTATAAACTCTCTAAAACCGTCCATGATAAACTCCCTCGTTCTTATGTAGTTAATCCCCTGGCAATGGCTCTGAACAGCGGTAAATCTTCAGAGAGATCAATATACGCAGCTGCGATGTATTGCTCCAAGGCCTTCACAGGACAAATAGGAATGGCTGTCGTTACAATCGCAATCCACGCCCCATCACGAAACTGGTCAGTCTTTGACGATTCTAAAAATATGGAAACATAAGAGGAAAAACTTAGTATCACAAGCTCTTAGAACGCATAACTCAGTGAAACGGAAAAACCCGCCAAAACCTTGTAGAGGACATTAAGCACCGAAGAAAAGGAACTGACTTCATTAAGCAGGCACTGCAACTAAACTGCAAATTGAAAAGGGTTGACAGGCAGGTAACAAATGTGATTAGACCAAGCCCACTGTTTCCATCTTTTCAAACCTCCTAGGTAAGAACACACAGTGATCTGCTTTAGAAGCGAGGACGGTTCCTCGAACCAAGCTCGCCGGCAACGGCTGAAAAATGTAGAGGAACTGAGGCGAAAAACGCCCTCCACATCTCAGAGCGACATACATCTGCAAACAGAAAAGCACTAACAAAAACATAAAATATTGCATTCGAAAACTCCTCGTGCACATTTCGTCCCTAAGATTCAAACTATAATATGTCCTTGAATTTTCTTTTCTTTTTTTTATATAGACACTGATGGTCCCTAACAGACTAGACACAAGGCACAGATGGTCCCTTACTGACTGGGCACAGATGGTCCCTGACAAACTCAACACAAAAATGTGCTTGAATTTTCTTTTTTTTTAATGGGCACAGATGACACAGATGGTCCTTTACTGTTTATGGTCCCACACTCTCTGCGCACGGACGGTCCCTTAGTGATTGTGCACAATTGGCCTCTCTCTGGGTCGACACAAAACAAATCCTGAATTGAAATAAAGTAAATAAAAGAAATAAATATAAATAAATAACTAAATAAATAAATAAATAAATAAAAGTCAACCGCCTCCAGCGAAGAGCACCAAGAGAACGAATTAACATACGACAACTCCTTAAATACACTTACCAAATCCCTTGATACTACATAACAACAAGAGCATATTTTTCAGCTAATTTATTCAAAAACGCAGAAAAATCTTATCCTCTAGTCTCAATTCCACAATGAATTGACAGCTCTTTTTTTTTTTCAAAAATATAACACGCGTTCTCCAAATCTTCTCGTTTCTTGCACCTTAAAAAAAATCTAGCTGTAATCTAACGCATTAACGAGATGGCTTTAAGAGCCCTTTGATTGAATAAAAATGCGTGTTTTCACCTTTTTTTCAGTGAAAAAACATATAAAATGCTACCAAAAGCAGTTTGCAACTCTAACAAACAATATTTGCAATTTCCACATTTTCAAGATAAATTTGAATTTTTAGTAAAATCCAAGATGGCGGCCGTCTTGGTGGCCATTTTGGATGACGTCACGGACCCCCAGCAGCGTCCCAACCCATAATATTTACCTTATCTTGTAGAGCACATCGCGGGCTATCTATTAGATGTAAAATATTTCCGAAATATTGCAACATCGCAAAAACCCAGTTGGGGGGGGGGGGGGGAGGGTTGCAATAAACCCCCCTTGTATCACGGTGGGGGTATAAGTTTGCGTGTACGTCCGAGGATTACGTCAGGAGAACGAATGTGTTGTGTCAATGCTGTACACTGACCAATTCTTATAAAAGATCAATAAACATTAGTATAACCAGAAATAAGGCCTTGAATGAAAACAAATTGTGAGACCTTTTAAAAAAATGAAAACATTTGCATGTTTTCGAATATGAAAGACGATCGCCAGGGAGATTTGACTTTTCTTGAAAAAAATCGTTTATTTGAATCACAATGCGATCATTAAGTAAACCGTATTAAATTTGATGATACTGCACACGTATATAGGTAAAATAAGACTGCAGTAAGTTTGTTGTCATTATATCATATCTTACTGATCAAGGACACAAGTTCTAGTTTGACCGCGGGTGGGATCATCGATTTGCATTTCGCGTTTCTACAAGAGGGTAAGCTAAATGTCTACAGTTCATATACTGAAATGTAATGGCGATAAACATTTTTGCAACAGCACCATGCATAAGACTGGTTCAAAGCTTTCACGAGAGAATGGTCACAGTCTAAAGATTTTATCTAAGGACTCTAAAGTTGGAACTTAATTAACCTTCATAAGTTAATCCAGCATGTCCGAACTATTTAAAACTAAATCAAGTAGACAAAACAATCCGTTCCACAAGAAAATCTTGCTCAGAAACGAATTGCAACGGTTCAGTTTAGGATTTCATCCACAGACTCAAAAGTTAGAACCACCTTGTACAGCATAATAAACAGTACCACAGGAAAGTACTGCTCAGTAGCTTTCATTTGAATGGTCACACTTCAGGATTTCATTCGCAGACTCGAAAGTTAGAATCACCATGTACAGCATAATATACAGCACCACAGGAAAGTACTGTTAAATAGCTTTCATTTGAGTGGTCACACTTTAAGATTTTAAGCACCGACTCAAAAGTTACAACCACTTGTACACTAAACAGTAGCACAGCATACAGGAAAGTACTCCTCAATAGCTTTCATTTGAATTGACTCACAGTTTACGATTTCATCCACAGACTCTAAAGTTATAACCAGCCACCTTGTACAACATAATAAACAGCACCACTGAAAAATTCAGCTACAAGAACCTAAAAGATCAAACTGTATGTGACTAGCTTTCACATAGTTTCCTTTAAAGGCACTAAATCAAAATGATATATAAAAAGAACAGTACAACGCTATTTCAAGAGCTTTATAAACGTTCTTAATTGGGTATTGCAGCATAATAAACGGTACCACAGGAAAGTACTACTCAATTTAATCTTTCAGTTTTAATTGTCTCACTCTAGGATTTCAATTTTTTCACATAATAACAGATACTCTATATAATGAAAGTCTCGGACGTTGGTCCCGTTTTTATTTATTTTTCATTACATGTGTTTGATAGTACAACATGAAATGGTCGCTAAATTTTTTGTCTGGCTGGTTTCATGAGCGGTTAAAAGTGACATTTGAAATCTGTTCTTTCTTGTACATGATATATGTATTGTAGTATGTATTCTTACTTTGACAAAACTAAACAAAATCAGTCAAACAAAAAAAACAAAGGCTGTCATTTTATTTTCAGAGATCTCTCTCAGCTTTATCTCTCAAGAATATTTTTGTTATAGACATTTAAACGTTTCTTGAACAAAATTCTTTCAGGTAATTTTCTCGACACTTAGTAACGACTAGATACTACAGTCGGACCTCTATTAAGCGGCCACCTATTAAGCGGCCACCCTCCATTAAGCGGCCACTTTCCAAAGTCCCGAATTATTTATCAGTAAAGTGCTGTATTCGATACCTCTATTCAACGGCCATCTCTATTAAGCGGCCACGGCCACCTTTTTGCTGTTGCAAGTTTAGTATTTATTGTATTTTTACCTCTATTAAGCGGCCAGCAAATTATCTTTTCAAGCAAAATGGTGACAGATAATATGAAGGTGATAACTGATAACAATAAAAACTGCAATTTAATCTCCACTTGCCCAGTTTCACGGTTACCAGGACCTTGCCCTATCTATCGGAAAGGCAAATGACTTGATCTTCTCGTTACAACTCCGAGCTCCACAACGGCAAACAGCAGTGACGGATTATTTTAAATAAATCGTCCGTGAAATATTTTGAGCTAAAATTTTTACAGACTGTTGGTGCAAAAAAGGCCTAAGAAACTTGATGTTTTGTTACATAGATTTGCATATTTTTCTGTACCTACTCAACACCAAAAAATACTGTACTTATCGACTACATGCTCCCTGTGTTAGAGCTAGAACTTTGCACGGACTTGAAATGTGCTAATACAGGGCACTTAATTTTTTGTTTCAATGATTTTTACATTTATCTTCACATATGTTCACTTTTCAACAAGCCTTTTGCTATATAGAGGCAATAAAATTACGTTGACTGCCATTTCTATCCAATTTATATTGTACCTCTATTAAACGGCCAACCTCTATTAAGCGGCCAGTTTTCAAAGTCTCTAGGTGGCCGCTTAATAGAGGTCCGACTGTATATATAATAATGGGGACTGTTAATGAGATCCTAACATAATTTGTGGTCCTTCAAATGAAAGATGAAAGTTAGTTAGCCGCACATTTCCTGTGGTACTCACCAGCTTTCGACGGCTGTGGATAAAATCCCAAATCGTGAAAGCTATGAACAGTACTTTCTTGTGGTGCTGTTTATTATACTGTACAGGGTGGCTCTAACTTTTGAGTCTATGCAATTATGGATGAAATCCTAAAGTGTGACCATTCAAATGAAAGCTACTGAGCAGTACTTTATTGTGGCTCTAACTTTTGAGTCTGTGGGTGAAATCCTAAAGTGTGATCATTCAAATGAAAGCTACTGAGCAGTACTTCCCTGTGGCTCTAACTTTTGAGTCTGGATGAAATCCTAAAGTGTAACCATTGAAATGAAAGCTATTGAGCAGTACTTTCCTGTTGTGTTGTTTACTATACTGTACAAGGTGGTTCTAACTTTTGAGTCTATGGATAAAATCCTAAAGTGTAACCATTCAAATGAAAGCTATTGAGCAGTACTTTCCTGTAGTGTTGTTTACTATACTGTACAAGGTAGTTCTAACATTTGAGTCTGTGGATGAAATCCAAAAGTGTGACCATTCAATTGAAAGCTATTGAGCACTACGTTCTTGTGGTGCTGTTTATTCATGTCCCTGCCAGGGGCAAAAATAAGGATTGATTGTTTGATTTTTTATTACGTTGTTCAATGTGATCTAAAGATGACATCCTACAATGTGTGAACCATTCAACTGAAAATATATTGAGCAAACCGTTTCTACAGTGATGTTTGGCGTTTTTATTTTTTCATTTAATTCTCACTGTGATATTTTCAAAATATAGAATTGAGAATATAGAACAGAGACTGAGAATTGAGAATACAGAGACTGAGAATATAGAATTGAGAATATAGAACAGAGACTGAGTTCCCGGCAAAGACAAGGATTACCATGGTAGCTCAATTATAGAACCGCAAAACTCAAAAAAGAAAAGCTTTCCTGCCTGAAATCATCACCGGACGGTGTAAGTTCACATCTTCATCCAAAAGGGGTTTTCGATGTGTTGTGCATGAAACAAGCAAAATAAAAGACAAAATTAATTGAAATTAACATGCGAATTACAAGTTACAGTGCTTAAGTCAGTCTCTGACAAAAGGCTAGCGCTCAAAATGTCTGCTTTTGAATCTTTCTACGTTGGCCAATTTATCTTATCAACTTAATTCATAAAACCAAATGTTTGTGTTCAACTTCCCGACGCAGCACCACACACAGCACTAGCACCTTTCTTCAAGCATAAGAATAGCTATGAATGAACGTATCAGTTGAGACTGTACCTCAAGAGTCCGATAAGAACGAAAGAGGAAAGAGGATATGAGGACCTTGCTTTATTTGGGGGGCGGGGGTACCGAGACGCTTGTAAGTGCGGATGGGCGGTACATCTTGTTTTTCGTTGGAAATGAAAGGAACCGATTATCTGACGAATTTCAGCCCGGGAAAAAATTCAGCCCGGGACTGATAAACGTAGCTTCAGCCCGATTTGGCCGGGGATTGGGGGGGTTGCGATTTCATTGCAATTGCATGATGAATTTCAGCCTGGAAGCAACACTTCGAAACTCGACGTGAAAATTTACAGGTAAACACGCTTAAATCAAAATGGCTCTAACCGTGAGTCGCTCTACTTTTCCCGCAAGTTAGGTTTCTCTCACCTCTCAACTTTCAACTTTTCTCGAAAATGAAAACCTTTACTGAACATAATAGACCGTAAAAGAAACCCTGCCTTCACCTTGTCTGCGTTTAATTCGCTCCAGTGCTGCTTCATTCTATTTCAGATTTGTACTTGAATGAAGAAAACTTTATTTAAGTGTCGAAGGTATCTAGCTTTGGTAAAACTAATTGAGGACACTGAAATAGAAAGTATACTAAGTTAAATTAAACTACTATCTTTTTAAAACTGGATAAAATTTACAAGTTGAAGTAAGTCGAAGCTAAGCTTTACAAATATTAAAACTGACTAAAATTTACAATTATTACAGTACAATTACAGTTCGTGACTCTCTTAGTTAAAAAGGACATAAAATACAGTTCTGACATCCTGATGTATTTAAGTTGTGAGATATTTCTGCCTTACCCTGTCCTTAAAAGCGTAATTAAAACTGATGTCTTTTCTCTTAGTCTTAACAATTGAAATTCAGTTGTTTGTCATTCACCGCAGCCATCTTGTTTCACGATCACTTTCAATTTCAGCTCGGGCTGAAACTTTCCTCCACCCCCTCCCCCTTGATATGTTCGGCCGCCAATTTTGTAATCACTCTTGCATTCGCTCGCAGAAAAAAACTTCATCATGGCAAATTCCAAACTGATGTTTACTCTATTGATGGCTGTAGCTGTTTCGCTTGTGACAAGCAAGAGCTTGTGGAAAAGAAGTGATGATGTGAGTATTCAATCTTTCTGTTCCTTTTTTTTTTTGTTTTGTTTTGTTTCCTATATTTCTTAGCTTTTACTCAGTTCAGTATTTGATAGACTGCTGGGTAGTCAATAAAAGAAGGAACAACCTACAATGACCTATACAATGGCCTACTAAATGATCACAATGATCATTAATGACCTGTAAAGAGTTACAGTGACCTTCAATGATCTACAACTGACCAACAATGACCTAAAATGATCCACAGTAAACCACAATAACCCACAATGCCCTACAATAATAGTCCGTTCCCAGGCGTACTTCCCGCTCAACCTTGAGAGGAAGAGAGAGACTAAGGACTGGGCTAATGAATATTCCGTTATTTACAGCAGTTGTTTAATGAAATTGACACTGATGGGGACGGCTTTGTCACTTATCGAGAGCTATCGGTATATTTGGAACAAACGAGCCCAGAAAAGGGAAAGGATTTCCTCGTTATTGCCCATCAGTACGTGGCGGATCTGGATACTCGCGTGGTGGATGGAAAACTGGATCGCAGTGGTACGAATTAAATTATTTATTTCAGTAAAAGTAGAGAGTGATAACTAAAGGAAAAAGATGAATATAAATTTGCGAAAACAGTTATTCTTTTTTAAGATCTAAGTTATATTAAAACTAAGCGCGGGTAGAGACTGATTGCACGTTTAAAATTGGTTTGAGTTCTTTGATTAGAAGGATTTCCTGAATGAGGCAATCAAAAAATATTTAATGACATGTTTTCACTAGTTTATATGAACCTTTTTCTTTCTGTCATACTTAATAACGAAGTAATAGTAATAGTAATTTGACTGAGTGGTGTACAATTCAGGGAGTAATCGGGCGAGTAATTTCAAATCGGCCGAGCGCTGTAATGATTGTATTTCTATGGATACCCTGTGGTACACATCCGGGCATCGAATAAATGTTGTTCTTGTCCCGCCATCTTGTCGAGTCATGATCTTTACATGGTACCAGGAGTAAAAACTATCCCTTTATGGGGGAATTTGAGAGACCACCTCGTTTGATACTGGATGGAAACCTTAAGGAGAATTGGAAGAAATTTAAGAGAGATTTCGACTGGTATTTGGAAGCGAAGAATCTCGGAAAAGCCGCTGATAAAAGGAAAGTCGCGATACTTTTGACTGTCACGGGTCCGGATGCTAAAGAGTTATTTTACCTTTGCTGAAGGGGAGGAAGACAATATGCCATTGTTGTGGGCAAGGTTGAGGAACACTGCAAGGAGGAGGAGAATGAGACGGTTGAAGGTACAAATTTAGGTGTAGAGTTCAGCGTGAAGGTGAGTCGTTTGATCAGTTTGTTACGGACTTAAGAAAGAAGGCGAAGTCATGTGGATTCGGTGAATTGAAAGATTCCATGATAAGAGATTAGATAGTGATTGGAATATTTGATAGAAAGATCACAGAAAAGTTGCTCAAAACAGAAAAACTAGACGTAAAGAAAGCGATTTCAGTATGCAAAACTAACGAGTTGGTTAAGAGTCAGAGTAAGGAGATGAGTCAAGGTGAAGGGTTGGTCAATGCTGTTGAGCGGGAAGGGATATCACGTGACATTCGTCCAAGAAGAGTCCCGGAAAACAGAAGAAAAGAGGAATCCCCCAAATTACCTAAAGGAACACCTGCTTTAGTGCAAGATTGTGGGTATTGTGGAGGTACTCATCTTCGAATGAAGTACCCTGCTTATGGAAAGAAATGTGCCAGTTGTGGAAGATTACATCATTTTGCTAAAAAGTGTAGGTTTGGAGACACCAGTCAAAGGGAACCTAGAACTGCTGGTTTAGTCCAGCAGCACAGTAGTGATGATGAACTGTTTGTGGGAAGTGTACGAGATTGCGGCAAGGGAGTCGTGGGTGGCGCAACCATCTGGGAGGAGCAGCTCAAGGTGAACAAGACATGGATCAAGTTCCACATTGACACGGGGTCCCAAGCCAGTATTTTAACCCAAAGTGATCATGAAAGTCTCAAGCCAAAGCTGGAGCTATCAAGCACCCAGTTGAAGTTTAGGGCATACAATGGTGAGCGGATACCGGTGGTTGGTGTGTGTAGGGTCCAGGTGGAGCAAGAGGGCCATGGCTTTGTTTTGGACATGGTAGTTGTGAAAGAAGGACTAACCATGCATCATTGGAGCACAAGACTCGGAGAAGATAGGATTGGTCAAGAGGATTTTGTAGTACAAGAAGACCTCAAGAAAGAGGTTAAGGAGACCTACCCCGAGTTGTTTGCAGGAATAGGTTGTTTGCCTGTAGAGCATAAGATTCAGTTGAAGGAGGATGCCCAGCCGGTGGTCAAGCCAGCCAGGAGGTGTCCAGCACACATCAAAGATGAGTTAAAAGCAGAGCTGGAAAATCTGGTGCGCCAGGATATCATATCTAAAGTTGAGAAGCCCACAGATTGGGTCAATCAGATGGTGTGGGAGCGAAAGGCGTAAATTTGCATAGATCCCAGGGATCTTAATAAGGCCATCAAAAGGGAACATTATCAACTTCCAACCAGAGCAGAAATTGAGTCGGAGATGGCTGGAGCGAAATACTTCACCAAATTGGATGATGCCAACGGATTTTACCAGATTAAGCTTGACAACGATTCTGCCAAGCTGTGTACCTTCAACACACCATTTTGGAGGTACTACTTTAAGCGCTTGGCCATGGGGTTGACGTCTGCCCCCGAAGTGTTTCACCGCACAGTAAAGCAGATCTTGGAAGGCCTGGAGGAAGTTCGAAATTTTATTGATAATATCATCATATGGGGTGCCACTTTAGAGGAACACAACGCAAGACTATGGGCGGTACTGGAGCGCTTGAGGAAGGCAAGCATGAGGCTTGAGAAGGGCACTTGGACTTGTCAACTACCTTGGAAAGTTTGTGCCAAATATCTCGGAGGCTACACAGGAGTTGCGACACCATGCCAGGGTTGGCTCAGAGTGGAAGTGGTCCGCAGAAGCTGACAAGGAATGGAACTGTGTGGTGCAGTACCTCACGTCGGAACCTGTCCTTAAGTTCTATGATCCAAGCAGAAAGTGCAAGGTCTCGACAGATGCAAGCAAGTACGGGTTGGGTGCAGTGCTCCTGCAGGAATATGATGGGCAGTGGCTGCCAATAATGTATTCATCGAGAGCTATGACTTCCACGGAGGTAAGATATGCTCAGATTGAGAAGGAGGCTTTGGGTATGGTGTTTGGTTTGACCCAGTTTCATGAGTATGTGTATGGGCAGCCAGTGATTGCTGAGACTGACCATAATCCCTTGCTTGCGATTGCAGAAAAGGACTATAATGACATGAGTACAGTGCATGATGATGAGAATGCAAGGATATGATTTGATATGGGAGTACAAGACTGGTCTAAAGTTTATTCTTGCTGATGTGCTGTCAAGATCTTTCATGCCATGTGATGCCCAAGGAGATTCGGAGAAAGAGATTGAGATGCATGTTAGAGTAGTTATGGAGTCTAGGTTGTCTGAGGCTAAGGGGGGTGAAATAGCAGAGGCAACAGCGGAAGATGAAATGTTATGTATTGTTGTTCGTGACGTCTTAGTTGGTCGACAGTGCACTGTGGAGCCCTACAAGAACTTTATGGAGGAGTTGACTGTTGTTGATGGCATCTTGTTGAAGGGTAGTAGGTTTGTGATTCCTGCTAGGATGAGATCAGAAGTCCTCGACCGGAAACACGAAGGACATTTAGGAATTGAGAAGTGTAAAAGAAGAGCAAGAGGAGCTGTGTATTGCCCTGCAATGAATGAGGCAATCAAGCAGAGGGTGAGCAGGTGTGCGACTTGTCTGACGCACTAGTACCAGCAGCAAAGGGAGCCATTGATACCCGCGCAAGACCCTCGGTCAACAACGCCCTGGGGAATGGTTGCAGCAGACCTGTTCTCGTTAAATGATAGAGACTACCTTCTTGCTGTTGATTATTACAGTTGTTTTCCGGAGACATGCCTGCTGTCGAGCACGACTAGTGCAGCAGTGATATCCCATATGAAGAGTATATTTGGACGTCATGGTATCCCACAGGTAGTGCGAACTGACCATGGTCCCCAGTTTGCAAGTTCGGAGTTCGCAGAGAATTCCCGGAAGTACGAGTTTGTCCATCAAACGTCAAGTCCTTATTATCCCAGATCCAATGGCATGGCAGAAAATGGAGTTAAAAGAGTAAAATGGCTGCTGAAAAAGGCGATAGCTAATGGAGAGGACCCCTATTTTAGCACTACGTAATTACCGAGCAGCACCGCTGGAGAATGGAAAATCGCCTGTGGAAATGTTGTATGGAGGACGGAAAATAGCAACCCGGTTGCAAATGGTCACGCAAACAAGTTGTTTACCAAAGCCCCCAAGCAGGCGCAGTGCTACAAGGAAGACAATCAAAGTCAAAAAAGGGCATTGCAGAAGAGTTATTTTGATCGGGGAACTCGCACACTTTTCAGCTTAAAGAATGGAGACATGGTGAGGTTGCAGAAAGATGGTCAGTGGAAGGTGAAAGCAAGGGCCTTAGACGAAGTGGCCCCGAGGTCATACAGAGTTGAGACGGATGATGGATTGGTCTACAGGAGGAACCGTCAGCAGATCCTGCGGACAGCAGAAAACCAAGAAAGTGGATCAGCGTCTGTGTCAGAGGATGCCGTCAATCAATCAGAAAGAGGTCCAACAGAGTTGCACAGAGGCAGCCGTGTGATCACTAGACCAAAATGGATGACTGACTATGTTACTTAGGAGACTGGATCATCGAAGGTCTATTTCTGTAGATTGTCGTCTACATGTATAGTACAACTGTTGTGTTTATTATAGGAAAAGGGATGTAATGATTGTATTTCTATGGATACCCTGTGGTTCACATCCGGGCATCGAATAAATGTTGTTGTTGTCCCGCCATCTTGTCGAGTCATGATCTTTACAAGTGCGTAGCGCGAGGACGATTTGAAATTACGAGCACAATTACCCCTGAATTGTGCGACACAAAGTTCAATTACTAATTATTATTAATAATCGAATCAATAACAAATTTCGAGATTAAAAAGTCTATGTGGAGTTTATTTGTACGTCAAGGTTATTTTCTATCAGTTTGAAAGCAGGAGAAAACAGCGAGAAAAAGAACCCATTTAAGTGCACCTGATTGACGCGCGCGCAACGTAGGTGTCCAATTATAGCTATCCAATTACAAAAAAAGCTGCAATTGGACACCCACGTGACCACACGCCAATTACGTAATAGGCGCGTGGATGACCAATCACAATCGAGAATTTTGTTATTGATACGATTAATTAATTGTACTATATATTGTTGTTTTATTTGTATAAAAATGGGAGAAAAACGCTGGAAACGAGGTTGTGATTGCATATATGTACAACTCGACAACGTTTCGGCAGAAAAGGTAACCCTTTGATATACCTAGTTGACTTACCGATCCCTGATACAAATGTTGAAATGACAAAGGAAAAACAAAAGAAACGTTTTTGGCTAACATTTGAGCAACGTTTACGCACTTCAGTAAAAACATTAAAATACTTTAATAGACGAATTAGCCGGTATGTGCGACCTAAATAGCATTTTTTTCCTATCCTTTTCTATACTTGAACTCGTGAAATCCCTGCCGTTTTATATACCTCCAGCCTAAAAAAGTACTCCCACCCCCTAGGGAATCAAGTCAAGATCACGCACTTCATTTAGGCCCCGTCCACACGCATCCGGATATTTTTAAAAAAGTTGCGGATTCGAAAATATTCTTGTCCACACGTAGCGTATTAGAATCTTCGCGTATCCGGATTCGCTCTAGTACCCAGGGCTCCTCTTTAAATGTTGTCAACAGTGCGCAAAGGCCAAGTCCAAAGCCAAGTTCAACTGTAAACACATTATTAGACTTCAAATATTAAGTCCAAGTAGAAGTGAAGCGATAACATTTCAGTCGGCCATGTTGAATATTGGCGCGGTTAAAGACTGGATCCGACACTGTTATGTCAGCGTATTCAAAAATATCCGGATTCGACCGTCCACACGATGCCTTACTCGAATCGTATTCATAAAGTCCACTCTGGAGAGCGGATTCAAAAGGTTGTGGATTGGTAAGCCGAATTCGTTGGATACGTGTGTACGGAAGGCCAATCCGCAACAAAAAAAGTTGCGGATTCAAAAATATCTGGATACTTGTGGCCGGGGCCTTAGTCACAGAACCTAAATAATTTGGCTTGTATTTTTATTTACAGAATTTCCAAGTTTGCCATTCCTCAACATTCCTTATAATCAGTGATTCCTCACTCAGCTAGTGGGAGATATATTGAGGGCGGTCTGGGAAGAAGAAAAACTGATGTTATTTTTATTGTAGCTTCTGCAGTTCAGATGACTTCTCTTTTACTGAGTTGATATTGATTGATTGATTGATTGATTGATTGATTGATTGATTGATTGATTGATTGATTGATTGATTGATTGATAAAAATAAACAATGGAATATTTGGAACTTAATTGTTGTCGTTATTAACGACCGGTCTCTTCGACCAGAACCCCAGGGTTGGCTAAAATGGCGCGCGTGGTTCTAACTTTGGCACTCATGAAGTGAATTCTTATTCAGTTCAGCGCGCACAAGAACAACTAAGATAGGAAAGCAAACCTTCGCAAAGACAAATCATGTTTAAAAATAACCAACAATGTTTCCTAGCTTAGTTAGGCCTTTGGGGATTTGGATCGAATCTAATCTTTGCCATAATGAATTCCAAAATATAGTTCGCGTTTGATCGCAAACCGGGCTCGTGAGCTCTCGTTAGCTCTTAGAATCAATTCAAACTTATTAAACTCTATTTTATCGCGCTCTGGTATGACATCGCCGACTTTCGTGCACGAGTTTAATAATAAATCGTCAACTTTTCTCGAATCTCTTTCTCGCGTTTACCTTCCGCATATTAGAAAACTAATGATAAAAAAAAATTCGAATACATGGTTTTTATTCTGTCAATAAGATGCATTAATAATTATCTGCAATTATATATAGCGACGGCCCCAGACCCAATCAAATCAATGATACGCATCACATGCGTACTCTTTATATTGATAAAACACCCCTTACACACCTTATTCCAAAATGGCGGCCATTTTACTGTTCTTTTATATCCATGTAAATTAGCTCTCTTGGTCTCGTCACCATGTGCAAAATACAAAAGAATTTTCAAGTGAAAATGAGGCCAAGAGGGCTAATTAACATGCATATAAAAGAATAATAAATTGGCCGCCATTTTGGAATAAGGTGTATTAGAATTCTTTATACAGCTATTTCAATTAACGTTGTCGGATGAAAAAGGCGAAAGGCCAAGACCGCAAGGTAGTATGGGCTTTTTATGCAATGGGTATTTACATCTATCCATACTACCTTGCGGTCTTGTCTTTGAGCTTTCATCCGACAACGTTAATAGGCCATTTCCGAGTTGCTTTTTGTCTCGTTGTCAAAGCGAGGCTTGGTGCACAACCTTTCATATGAAAATTGATTTCATTCACATGTAAATAAAACTAATTTTCACATAAAAGGTTGTGCGCCAAGCCTCACTCTGATAACGAGACAAAAAGCAACTCGGAAATGGCCTCCTTGAAAAAGTTGAATAAAGAATACTAATAAGGCTAAAAGAAAATAGGTTTCCTTTACTGATTAGTATTCATTAGACTATAAAGAGAATACTAATATATATACATAGCCCAAGACTAACAGCGTCGTACTTTGAACAAACTTAACTAAGGTGAAACTTAACTAAGGTGAAAGGTTGGAAGCACAAGAATTAAGATTGACGAACGGGCTATTTTCAATTTTAGCAATTCTCAAAAACAGTATTACGCGACCGTCTGCACAGTACATTTTTATAGACCGTACAAAACTTCACAAAAACAATTTTTCTCTGTCTAGAATAACTAGTACCACTAGTTTCCGAATAAAATACACTTTATGTTTGTCAAAAATTGCCCGAGAAACTGATTTGAAAATCAAAAATTGCAAAAATACACAAACATATTTGCATAAGGCGATGCGAGTGAAGATAGAACTGTACTATAAAATTAAAGTCTTGTTTTGTTTACATAAAATCGCTTTTCAATCTATCTAATGAATGAACAAACACATAAAAATGGACAACACAATCTTCTTTCGAAAAAATTTATTCAAATCTCCATTAGTTTTCGTTTAAAAGCAAAACGCGTACCATTTAATTATAGCTCATCGAGTTCAAGCTTTCTTCGATGAAATTCAAGAGATCGGTACAACTGAATTTTAGCACGTTTTAAAATCAATTCTCCAAAACTAACAATAACACTAATAAAAAGTCACTCACAGATTGATATCAACATAAATTCTCATCGAAAACTGTAATCTGTTTTACCTTTAAGTCCCTCGCTTGCTTGGAAATTTAAATCTCCGCTTCTGGTTCTGAAATCCGTAGAAAACAAACATCTCCCGCATTGATAAAAACGTAACACATGAAGTTCCTCGAAGCAAAATTTTATCCCTGAAAGCTCGTCTTTTTCTACTAAAGCGGCTTCTGAGTATACCTTAATTAATATCCCTGTCTTGAGTAGCAAACCGCGAAAAAATGCAGGAAAATAACGACTTTAATTCTCCGCTAGATACAACAAAACAACTAAGTGTTTACCAAGCTCACGGCTGTGTGGCCGCGCGAAAAACAAAGCCTTGCTTTCAAGATCCCGGATGTTGTTCCAACAAGGCGGGCGGGTGGGCGGGCAAACACGCGCCCGCGAAACATTCCGCTAGCCATGACCATAAAAAATCACGGCATAGGTTCTATGAGTATGGAGCTGCGCAGCCAGGCCTTCGGCCTGGCAAGTGCTCCGCTAATAGGGTAGTACTTATTCAGGATTCTTAGTACAACAAATGGTGACTCTAATATTTTTGTTCAGTACTGCTTTACGATATCTAGTCTTTTGCATTCTATTTGGAAACTTCTCCAACAAATTAAGCAACCAACAGTTCAGCAAATAAGCCGTTATTTGAATGAAACCAGCGCCCGCGTGTAAATATGGTAGGTAAGCGAGTGTTCAGGAGATGCAAACTGCTTATTTCTACTCATTCTCTACCACTGGAAAAAAATTAACCACCGTACCTGTCAACTTTGGTATAGCATTTTTCATAAGATTATTTTTTCCGCAGAACTTTAACATCGCAAAACTTTTCACGGAGTCGGGAAGCCATGCTCACTTCGTCGAAGCCAGTCGGTATATTATGTGGCACATGTGTAACCGCCGGAGGCGAACTTCTGGACAAATGTCGTCCTTTACATATTCTTTACAGCAACAATTTAGCGCTCATTTTATTCTTCCAAATTGGAGATGAGACGAGACGAGACGAGACGAGACGAGACGAGACGAGACGAGACGAGACGAGATGAGATGAGACAGAACGAAGTCTGACAACTAATCGGACACTTACAGTGCTTACGGCGCTGTAGAAGAACCTAGAGAACTCTGCTTGAGGCTAATGTACTGCACGAGGCTTATCGTTGAACTCCACGGTGGAAAATAAAACTGACAAACTAAAAAAAAACTTAAACGCTATATAGCAAAATGCTAATGAGCCTACATGCAAGGTATGCTGAATAAGTCACATGATTGTATATAGAGCGTTTTCACATGACGTCACAAATTTGGCGGGAAATTTTTACCGCCATGTTGGTGTTCCACATTTTCCACCATGTTGGCAAATCCGCTCAGTGATTATGCGAACAACCTTGATCCTCACGCGAAGAAACGTTACTGTGAGAAGATTTCTTGCGTTGGAATCGATCCCCTTTTAATTCCAGAGCGAACATATGATCCAGATTGCTTGCCTCCGGTCGAGTCCCTGGATTTGCTGTCCTTTTTAGTGCTTGAAACTAGCTATTACAGCAAGGAACAGTTCAAAGCCTTCCGAAGTTTGCAAGCGTATAATCAGCTGGTTTTAGGGTTCGTGAGCTGCGTGAAAGGGCATAAAATAGGCAACAACTCCTTAGTTTTCGGAAAAGTCAGGCATTCCCAAAGAATGAACGATCCATGTGCTACACTGTGGATAATGACCCAGCAAGATGGTACCGTTCTTTTCGCACACTGTGTTGGATGCATGGCGGGACAAGGAGAGTGCTGCTCGCACATCGCGAGCGTTCTATTCTACACTGAGGCATGGAATCGTATAAACGAAAAGCTATCATGTACACAGGTAAAATGTAGCTGGCTGTTGCCCACGGATGTGAAAGAAGTTCCGTACGCGCCTGTCAGTGATATCGATTTTCGATCAGCAAAGAAACTTAAACAAAATCTAGATCAAACAATCAACAATCTGACAACTAGCGAAGGAAATGCCACGACTGGGAAGGCGGCAACGGTGTTAGTTCCTGTGCCAGCTGGTGAAGCCAACTTAAACAACTTTTACGATCAACTGAATTCTTGCAAGACAAGCTTGTGACTTTAAGCTTGATTCATCCTTTCTCCGATTCTTTTGTTTCAAAGAGCAGAAACATACTAACCGTTTCCGATTTATTTGACAAGAAGTACTTAGACTTAGAGTATCATGAACTACCGGAGGCGTGCTCAAATGTTAACATTCAAATTACAGCTGAAGAGATGAAACTCATAGAGGAGGATACCCGAAGCCAATCAGAAGGTTCTAGTTTCTATCGTCACAGAGCTGGTAGAATTGGGGCATCAATTAGTAAAGCAGCATCCCACACCAATCCAGCACAGCCTTCACAGGCATTGATAAAAACAATCTGTTACCCGAACATTTGCAAGTTTAGCACAGCAGCCACAGAACACGGTTGTAAGCATGAGAGCATTGCCATCAAAGCATACGAGAAACTCATGAAGGAAAAGCACACCAACTTTCAAGTTAAACCTTGTGGTACATTTATTAATCAACGGTATCCATGGTTACATGCTACATCTGACTTCCTGTGCAGTTGTGATTGCTGTGGTGAAGGATGTGGGGAGGTGAAGTGCCCCTACTGCTTAAAGGATACAGACTTAGAAGATTACATTGACAAATACAATTCTTGTTTAAAGTCAGAAAATGGAGCTGCAAGTCTGAAAAGAGACCATGCATACTACTACCAATCCCAACAGCAAATATTCACTAGTGGCTACAACTACTGTGACTTTGTTGTTTGTGGTTTCAATGACCACATTGATTTCTTCTGTGAAAGAATTTTTCCTGATCTCTCTCACTGGAACTCTGTTGTTCCCAAACTAAATCACTTCTGGAGATATTGTGTCCTACCAGAAATCCTGGAAAGATGGTATACCCAGAAAAGAAATCTATCTCAGCCATCATCTGGCCTCAAATCTGTCTGTTTTTGCAGGATGACAACCACAGAACCTGTGGTAACATGCAGCAATCAAGCATGCCCCATCTCTAACTTTCACTTAACTTGCTTGAAAAGTCACAAAAGTACGTAACAAGTGGTTTTGCCCTCTGTGCCAAAAAACTGCAGCAGCCAGGAGTGACAATTCAAAAGGCAAACTAGCAAAGGAAATTTTGGATGAAGCTGTTAAACTGGATTGCATGTGTGTTTGCAAACAGAAGCCATTGTCTTCAGATAAACTCCTGAAATGCCATAACCCACTATGTCAAAATGGAAAGTTTTTTCATCTGTCCTGCTTGAACTTCAAACGGATGCCAAAAAATGCACTCACAACTTGGGAATGTACAGTTTGTAAATCAGGAGGCAAAAGCAAGCTAAATGCAAAGGTAACTAAAGACTCATCACCTGCGTGCAAGTCAGATGATGTTGTTATAACTGGGATTTCGACATGCTCTACTGAAAAGTCTGCATCACTTGCAAGGCTCAATGCAGGACATTACAAATTGATTTTGTCCCCCAGAGGCTGGCTAGATTGTGACATCATTCATGAAGTACATGTATGTCTGAGCAACGTAAACTCTAGAGTTAAGGGTCTGCAGAGACCAACCTTGGGACCTGTGAGAAATTTTAATCAGGTCAATGGGGAGTTCATTCAAATTTTGCATACCGGCAATGCACACTGGGTGTTCGTAGGATCAGTGGGGTGTGAAGATGGCACAGTCAATTTATAGGACAGTCTCTATCACAACGTCATTCTCAGTGAAGTAGAAGATCAGGTAATTAACCTTGTTGGACAAGCAAATTTTACTGGCTTTCAGGTTGTTGCTGTCCAGCAACAGCAAAATGGTAGTGACTGTGGGGTATTTGCTGCTGCCTTTGCAACCTGCCTGGCCTATGGCATACCTCCCCAAACAGTGCAGTTTGATGTTTCCAAGATGAGAACACATCTGTATCACGCATTAAAAAATGGTCTATTGCAGTTGTTTCCTAAGGTTTAGTGTGACAGTCAATACATTGTGTGAAACACCTTTCAGAGACAAACTTAAATACTTTTCCTTATTTATCTTGGAATGAAAAGAAACTGCACAAGTTGCAATTGAAAACATTTGTGCTGACATTGGCTTTGTCGATGTTCATGAACTTCATGTACCATGATTATACTTCACCCAGATTTTACAAGTTAAATTAAAAATGAGGTTCTCTTGTACAGTATGTTTCATTCTGGGTCTTTCTACGTGTACCGGTACTCATTGTCTTCTATTGTTTGTGAGGTATTATGTTTTTGGTCTCGTTTTGCATTTGTATTATTGTCGTTCTTTGTTCCTTTTGTTTTACGTCATCTGTGCTCCGGTACACACAGAAATAACCGAACTCCTGGATATGCTTGTGCAATAGTCCCTTCACTTTACCCTTTAGGCCCATTGTCAAAGTCAGCATCTACCTCCTCCCTGAAACATTACATTATCCAAATGACTGGCTCATCAAAGAGAAAAAAAGTAAGTGTAAATGAACACCAAAAATAAAATGTCTTCCGTTTTTTAAATAAACGTTTTCTAATTATTGCCATTGGAAATGTATGGAGAAGATGCATTTTGATATTACGGCTTAAAGGGTTACAGAATCCCCATCCTTCATAATCTTATGCTTGCTTGATAACCAAATTATGGTGCTGCCTTGGAGCTGACAAACTGGCAGCAAAATCAATAATTATTAGATATAAATGTATTATCTCAGGGAGGGGGTACTCCAGGCCTCAAGTGGCAGGGATGGAGGAAAGATTGGGGGTTGAAATTTTACATTCTGGGATGTTGGGGGGTAAGAAAACTTCAGTTAGTATTTTGGATTCTGTTTGATATTCAAAACAGCATGGAGGTTAGCAGTTAAGGAATTGTTGCCGTGCAAAGTGCTACAAATGTAGCACAACCAAACTTGTTTTAAGTTAAAGAATGTTTGAACACTCAGCATGGGATTTTTTGTGCTTTGAGTTTTACCCCCATATGCACATCCCTCTCACTTTCATCTGGAGTACCCCACTGGGGATACTATTTGTTCTGATCCCAAAATTTTGCGACATCAGTAAATAGCCCAACTAAGATATATTGCAATTCAGTCCTAAACAAGAGACATCATTTGAGGGTTGGGGGAATAAATCCATACAAACCCTTATACTATTCCCCTAAGCCTTGTAGTGGTCTATTGTTTTAAACTGAATTTTTATACATCAAAATTGGGCTATTATGCCTACTTGACTCAAGCCTACTCAAAAGGAACAACAGATGGGCAAAGATTTGTGAGAGCCGCACAAACTCTGATCATCCTGTCAATTAGTGGACAGTTTGCAGCACTGTTCGAAGAGGTGAGATAATCCAGTGGTAGAGTTTCTTGCAAAATAGTGTACTTTTGCCTTAAAAGTCCAATGACGCGCTCAACAAGTATTCGTACATTGGCTATTCCCCTTGTCCTTTCTACATCCAATGGATCAAGCTGATTATTGCCTCTTGTAAAGGCAGGAATAGCTAACTGTGCTTGGAAGAGACCCATACTTTCACTAATTGTGAACCCTCGGTTTGCCATAACAAGGTCCCCAGGCTTCAGGTTGTTTAGTAAACCACATTTCTCTGTTAAGTACTTATCAGAGGTCCGTCCCCCCCATGCTTTCGATGTGAAACAAATTGATCCTTGTGGTGTAATTCCAATGAGCACCTTAACTGTGTTATGGTGCTTATAGTTGGAGAAAGTTTGTGCCCTTGCAAGAAGATTTGAAGGGCGTTCTATGAAAATTTCAAAGCAGTCAATTATAATTGTAGTTTTCTTTCCAAATGCAAACTGAAAGGACATGGGCATTGTATGCCATAACTCCTCTCTCTCTGGCCATCTGACGAGAAAAGATAATCTAACATCCATAACAGTCAGCCAAGCTGAAAAGGTTCTTGAGACAGTTGGAAGTGAGACACCAAATCTGAAGGCAAGGTCTTGTAGAGGAACATTTAACCTCAGTTTCATTAAAACCATGACAAATTCTTGAAATAAAGACAAGGTTTTACTTTTTCGGGTAACAAAGGGACTGACAAAATCGAACGTTGTTTTCAGTACATCAAAACCAGGCAAACCAGTGTAAAACCGCACCCTATCATCATTGTTGGCAAAGTACTCCTCTGTGAAAGGCTGAATGACTGTCTCCTTTAATAAGCATTCAAATTCATCAGTTTGAGTTTCTGTAGTTTGCGTTTCTACCTCACTTTCTGAATTCATTGTCTGAGTTTCAGCGTCCACCATTGTTTGCTCATAATCGATCGAGGCTTCATTCTGATCTTTTGCAGAGCTGGCTTGCTTAAGGCCTGTTCCTCCATGTTGGTCGAGGTCTTCACCCATCAGAGACTCTTCGTTACAAAGTATGTCTTCAATTGTCTCCCCTGGCTCGTCAATTCTTTGTAGTTTCTCTTTCATTTCTTTTTCAACTGCCTTGGCGCGACGTTTGCGTCTTTCGACCGCTCTTTGGGCTCGAGTAGCAGTTTCCTCAGGATTTGTCAGCTGTAGTTTAGAATGCCCAAGACACAAAGTAGGGACCCAATCCACGTTAAAGCGATCCCAGTCTTTAGCAGCTTCGCCGGACACGAAATGCTTGCTGCATACTCGGTCACTTGCTAAAATAGAGTCAGTTAAGTCTTCTCGACTTATCGCAGAAATCCACCTTCTCCTTCGTTCCGCAGTCAACTCTTCCATGTTTTCTCCTTGGTTGACAACAACACGAGGAACACTAAAAAAACGTAAATTTTCTGCGGTGGGTCGCCTTTTTCCCGTTTTATTCCCACAGCTGACAATGAGGCAAAGGACCATGATGAAAACGAATAATTTCTTAGGCTAAGAACGTCAAAAAACCGTGTAATTTGCCCGAGCTGTTGTTTCGCACCACTCAATCGCTACTAAGATGGAACACCAATATGGCGGATGAAATTGGTTGTCATGACGATATGAAAATTTGGTCACGTGAGTGAAATCGCATGCTAATTTCGTCTTTGAACAAAAACGTAACTGTTTGTGCTCCTCAGGGACACGCTTTTGGAGGAATACATTTGAAGTCGTTCAAAATACTCACAGCACGTGTTTTATCAAGGTTAAAAATTCTCGGCAACGCCTCGAATTTTTAACCTTGATAAAACACTGCTGTTAGTGTTTTAAACATAACGTAAGCGACCACCTAATATGCAAAGCCAAGATGGTCGCTTTCGGGAGGTCAGACCACAGGGTTGTGCCTAAATCATACCGTCCAGAAGGACGTCGGACACCTTATTGAGACTTATATATAACGTAATGTCGACACTTAGGGCGCTTACCGGCCAGACCGCTCAATTCGTAAATATTATTCCATTATTTGTCAGAACCGGTCGGCCCGACTGGTAAATTATTTTGGAAATAGTATGCACCCTTTTGCATTGATGGACTTGTAGGAACAAGTCTTCAAAAAGACGCATTCTAGTTACAAACAGACCGGTCTGGCCGGCCAGTTCTGACAAATGGTAAGCGCCCTTAGAATTTTATTTTCAATCAATTTTTAAAGCTGAATTACAGTCCGTACTGCGCAATCTCGGGGTTTGTTTTCATTTTTTGTTTTGAATTTGTTGATATGTTACGGCTTCGGTAATAGCATACATGGAGTAAATGGGAGTAAACCGTCAGTCCGCCATTACGGCTGTTGTGTTTACGAATGCTCGATGAGCTGAAACGTCGGTTTGGGAAAACTTTGGGGTTCTTTTACTTATTATTATTGTTTGGCAAGGATATCTGACGTTAATAATGAAGGAAAAGGTAAGTTTGTCCCGTAATTTTCATTTTCGCTAGTAAACGTTCCTTGTTTGTGAGTCTCACAAACATTACCGGGCTGAGATTGCGCAGTATGGACTGTAGTATCTTTAAGTGTAAAAAATAAAATCTAAAATCCCCACTCAGAATTGAACCTGTGACCTCAGCTAGGTTTAGGCTTACATAGCCTACCGTACCACTGTACCACCAAGCTTCTAGGGTTGCTTAGTCCTAAATTTAACTATATAAATAGCTACCCCCAACCTCAAGTGCAAGCTAACCAGTTACTCCGTTATATGTCTCAATAAGGTGTTCGACGTCCTTCTGGACGGTAAGATTTTGGCACAACCGGACCACAGGGAGTCTTTACTTTGAATGATATGAAGCTGTCTCTGAATCATATGAGCCTATAGTAAATTCAATGTACAAAGTACCTTTCAGAGCAAAATATTGTTTCATATTTAAGAAATGGTTAAAGGGGTATTGCCACGCAGATTCTTCAAAAACACCAAATAGTTGACAAGTACCTTTGCTCAAACATAAAATTGTTCTTAGAACACCAAGTAGAAAATATCAAGTGATTTATTCAAGGAAGAACAAACCATAATAATGTTTTACGATTTTTTCCTTGACACTTGTGAGGAAATTGAAAAATTTGGCCAATTTTTTCAGGTTGCAATCCATTTAAGTAATGCTCCACATAAGTACTATAGTAAACTTCATTGTTCTGCGGCATTTGCTCTTTCCCACATAGAATATCTTTGCTTTCAAGAATAGAGGAGGATCTGATGGTTCATAATTATATTTCATTATAAAAATAAAGAAAATCCATTTGCGTCACATAAATTTTAGGAAATTTTCGTGCTTAACCAATCAGAATAGCAGAAGACAATAGCTAATAATTTTGCTTCTTTGTTGAAGTTCACCAAATACAATATCTTTTAAAACTTGCATGTTGTGCGATTGGGTTTCAAATTACTTTAAACCTTAAAAAAATTCGACTTAATGCACCTTGAACCTTACCTTTTTAGCAGTTTTTGAGTCTAGGCCAATGAGATCACCAGTTGAATGTACATTCCATCGTGCATTGCCGCTCAGCACTATCCTTCTTATGCGGATCATTACTTGATTTCCATATCCTGGCCATCCGCAGCCAAAGATAACGAATACTAGTTTCTGTGCACTGGTAGAATATTTTATTAAAAAACTGGACAATTATTTGTAGGTTTCCATTGAAACAAATGTGTTTATTGGCTTTTCAAAGTGATACTAAAAATAGGTGACATAGCCCCCTTAACGTGCAGCATGTGTACATCGAGTTACGGTGCACGCTGGAGGTGCTAAGCACGAAAGAAGCGTAAGAGTGCTAAGCAAACCTCCCAAGTGGAGCAATAACCTGATGTAAGCTGCGACGTTTGCCATTTCAGTAAGATATCATGAAGACAACACATCAAAATAGGCCATTTGCACGATGACGTCATTTGACTACTACTACCAGAATCCTTCAGTTTTTTGTTTTGTAGTGCAAATTAGGGCTATTGTTATTTAAACCGCACTGGGATTACAAAATTTAAATAAGAAAGGAAAAACGAAATGAATTCTGGTAGTAGTAGTCAAATGATGTCATCGTGCAAATGGCCTATTGCCGGCAAAACAAGCTGCATGACGTCAGCGTGCTACCCACCGGCAATCGACCAATCAGAGAGCGCGCTTACCTCGAGGTACGTTATAATAAAGTTTTGATTAGGGGACAGAATTTTCGTTTTATAGGTGGTTCTCACGTTATGTCACGGCGGCCATGTTGGTGCACACCTACAAAAGAATTTTAATGAACTTATTTTGTTATCGTAAAGACTTTTGTTCTTGGGCCATCGTAGCTTGCAATTGATGAGAAATAGAACACAAACCGCGGTGATAAACATATTGAACTTATTCATGTTTTATAAAACTTGACGTTTCGCATGCTTCTACACACATTTTCAAAAGTGACCGTTACAGTGTTAAAAACTATACTTATATAGTTGTTATGTGCACCAACATGGCCGCCATGGCCTTTGTCATTTGAGTCCCACAGGACTGAAGGTCAAGTGAGTGAAAACCATCTATTGGACTTGCACTGTAACACGTTATTCGATTTGCGTCTGTAGTGACATCGATATGGGCGAGTGGGCTCTTACCAGATGTTGAAAGTGAATACATACCTCTTACTAACCGAGTTCGAGGGCCGTACTGTAAACCAGGCATAACTAATCAATGATCAATGACATCAATGAGTAATCAATGG
Source organism: Cladopsammia gracilis (assembly GCA_022457155.1). NCBI lineage: Eukaryota > Metazoa > Cnidaria > Anthozoa > Scleractinia > Dendrophylliidae > Cladopsammia > Cladopsammia gracilis. The sequence continues at coordinate 171,900 of JAJGOT010000578.1, forward strand.
GTAATCAATGGGTAATCAATTGATTAATCATTGACTATTGCCAATACTCAATGAGTAATCAATGATTAATCGAACCCAAAAATTTTGTGGGTCATTGATTACTCATTGATGTCATTGATTATACATTTTACACCAACAGAGACCTTCCAGTACACCCATTTCTCTTCCTGTCACCCACCAGGGGTCAGAAAAGGGCTCAGGAAAGGTGGAGCCCTGAGACTTTTAAGAACAAATTCCACAGCGAAATCATTCAGTGAGAATATTGAAAACTTCAAAGCACGCCAATGAGGTAGAGGCTACACTCACAATCTCATTGAGAAAATAATTTCCGAGGTAAAATTCAATGAACGGAAGTCATCTTTGCAGCAAAAAAAAAAAAAAAACGGGCGAAAAAGAATACTGCCTTTCGTAACAACATACCACCTGGCATTGCCTAATCTTAAAAACATCTTAATGAACAAATGGCATTTAATTCAGAACCAACCATTGCTAAGAGAAATATACAAAGAGCCTCTCCTTATCTCATACAAAAAAGGAAAATCCTTGCGGGATATACTTGTTACAGCATGCAAAACTCTAAAGGTCACATTCCACGTTATCACGAGCTTATGAGTTGTGTCTGGCCTGTCAACACCTCTTTTCATGCAAATTAATGACTAATCAATGACTAATCAATGACATCAATGACTAATCAATGACCAAAAATTTTGTGGGTCATTGATTAGTCATTGAGTACTCATTGAGTATTGGCAATACTCAATGAGTAATCAATTGATTACTCATTGATTACCCATTGATTACTCATTGATTACATTGATATCATTGATGTCATTGATTAGTTAAGCCTGGTGTAAATTACGGCCCGCGTTTTTCGAAGGGGAAAAACAAGGGCCGTAATTTACAGTACGGGCCGAGAAAACGAGGTTAGTAAGATATTTATTATATCTCTAAATCGGAGATAAAGGAAAACCTTTCAAGTCAAAAGATGGACGGCTTCATTTGACTGACGTACGTCACAAGAAAGCAACCCACGGGCATTTGCACAACGACGTTTACAAATCCCCCCTACCCAAAACCAAGATTGTTTAACAAAAAGCTACTAACGCCCCTCCCCTGGGGGCAAAGAAGTGTGCTCTGCCAAGTCAAAAGGTGCAATACTTCAAAAGAGTTCCATTAAAAATAAGCAAAGAAAGCTATTGCACTTGTTTTCTACACATGATGAGGTTCAGCTTACCTTGTACTTTGTAAGTCATGGAATAGGAAAGGAGAGAATATTCTTGTTTCCTGGTAATAATAATAATGATAATAATAATAATAATAATAATAATAATAATAAATGTGTGGAGGAGAAGTTTGAAAGGGAAGTACGTGAACTGGAATGGCAGGGCAAGCTGTTGAGAGAGAGAAAGGATGATGAACAGCTGTGCACGGACGGATGTTTCAGCTGGTTGAGTACATGGAGAACATGTCCTACGTATACTATTGCCGGGGTGTTTGAACTGTACGAGCAACTTTTGCCAACAAAGCTCTACACTAGCAAAAAGACTCAAACAAGTTGCCCCGGGGACGTGAAATGTAGGCTGTGTGGCCACGCTCAAGAAAGTGTCTCTCACATCCTGTCCGGGTGCACTGCGCTAGCTCAGACCAAGTACTTGTTCAGACACAACATGGCTTTAAAGGTCCTGTTTTATGAGATCTTACATGACCAGGGTCTTCTCGAGGAAGTGCCACCATGGTACTCGCCAGTAATGCCCAAGCCGGAGTACAGGTCAGAACAAGTGGAAGCGTGGTGGGATGTACCCGTGTATGCGGACTACCAGGAGGTTCGAGCCAATCGTGTAGATGCGAGAGTTGTGGATCATGCAAACAAGAAAGTGCTGACCATAGAGATGAGCTGCCCTTGGATCAACAACCGAGAGAAAAAGAGCGAGGAGAAAACGATGAAATATGGCCCGTTAAGGTGGGAGCTAAAGCAGCAGTATAGAGGGTACGAGGTGATTCAGCACAACATCATCATGGATGTGCTGGGAGGCTGGTCGAGAGAAACCGAAGCCTCAGTTCAATCAATGGTTGGACGTAAGGCGAATCAAGTTCTAGAGGCTATGCAAAAGGCAGTCTTATCGTCATCCCTAAATATAGCAAGAACTTTCAAGGTTGTGATGTGAAGATCCGCGACCAAAGCCCGACTGTCGGCCAGGAAAAATGAGAGACATTAGGGATATTTATATGCTTAGTTTATAGTTTTTTTTTTATATACAAAGAACGAGAGATATTAGAGACATCTATATGCTTAGATTATAGTTTTTAGATTTGTATATATAATGAGAATGAGAGATATTAGAGACATTTATATGCTTAGATTATAGTTTTTAGATTTGTAGATATAAGGTTTTAGTAACTTATTTATTTATTTATTTTTTTAAGTTTCGCTCTTGCGCACAGGTTACGCTTTGCGCCCTGTGTTGCTTTTATAACACTGTGCATACAGATAGTTTTACTGCAATAATAATAATAATAATAATAATAATGTGACAGACGAAAACTCAAACCATTCCTGTGGTAGTAGGCGCACTGGAGATGATCAAGAAAGGCATAGAAAAAATAGTCACTAGCATCCCTGGCAACATCAACCTCCGCGAAATTCAGAAAACCGCACTACTTGGGACAGCCAACATCCTGCGCAAGATCCTTTCTCTGCAATGCTAAGTAGTGTGGCCTCCACACAGCGCCTCATGGGTGCCCTAGGTCCATGGTTTGGACCCGGCCCCCATGGAGAACACATAATTATATAGAGAACACATGATGATAATAATAATAATAATAATAATAATAATAATAATAATAATAATAATAATAACAACAATACATTTATATAGCGTCTTTTCCCAGTGGTCCAAAAACGCTTCACAGAAGGGAAATTGTAATTAAAAACTACAAATTGCCTAACTATATGTCTATAAAAATAAAATACAATTTATAAAAAGTACAATAACAACGAAAATTCAATGATCCATGTAAACCTGTAAAAATAAATGTTCCTTAAGTTTCCGTTTAAAAGTTTCGACTGATTGCAAGTCTCTTAATGACTGTGGAAGGGAGTTCCACAACACTGCTGAAGCCAGGGCAAACGACCGACCACCATAAGATCTTCAAAAGGTTTTTGGAAAATGAACGAAGTGATCTTGAAGGTGTATAGGAGAGGATGTAATGAAGAACTAGGATTCCTTGAATATATTTTGAAATGCTTTATATAATTGGCCTAATTATAATCAGAAACAACAAAAGTTTGGTAATACAAGTATTTTTTTTCGTGCAACACAACAATGGAAAGACAATAATGAAAGCTCTGTTCTCCTGCTCCTGTGTTTGTTCACAACACAGAATTCACAGTTTGAAAAATATAGTCGCTATGTAAGCAACAACAACAACATTTAGCTTTATTTGCATGACTGTAGATTTTACAATATTGCAAAAGCTTACAACTAACTAACAAAAGGAAAGAAAACAAAAATGAATAATTAAATTACATTGGTGACAATTTTATCTCGAGAATCAAAACAAGATGAAATGAATTTAATTAATTGCATGTTTAGAAAGTAAATGGAAGAATTCATTAATTATATGATCAATTCATTTACAGGTAAATGGCTAATATTTGGTATAAAAGTCTGTATTTTATTGTAAAAATTATCTCTTATTGTTGTGTATTTTGAGCAATAGAAAAGAAAATGGATTTCGTCTTCGATTTCATTTGAACCACAAACTGGGCAAAGCCTTTTGTCTCTTGGAATTTTGTTGTATCTGCCCAGTTCGATGATAAGTTTATGATTACTTATACGTAATTTAGTTAATGTCCTCCTATCAGATGCTCGTCTAGTCAGGCCTAGATAATTTGAGGGGGTGTATTCGTTCTTGAAAGTCTTATAAAATTCTAGTTTTTGAGAATGCTGAAGTATATGTTGCCAATAAGAAATATATTTCTGTTTCATTAAATTTGTACAGTGTTTGACTTCAGCGGTGTTTAGCAAATCGAGGTTAAAATTTCTGAAATTAAAGTATTCGGATATTAAAGTAATTAAAGTATTCAAAGGATGGCCAGCTAAAAGGAACAGAATACAAGAGAAAAATGAGAACGTCGCTTAATTACCGTTTTTTCTGTCGCCATTTTGCCAGAACGTGTTCACCAACATACCCAGTCCTTTCGCAGACGGGAACGGCACTCGTTTCCAGCTCCATCTGAAAATGGCGGCGGCGCTACAAATCCCGCGGGTCTTTTCCCGGGGATCCTGCTACGAAAATGCAAAAGCAATCCAATCCCCCATCCCGGGCTTAAAATTAGCGAACAAAGTTGACAAATCCCGCGCATGCCCACGTATGTCCCCGGGGGGCACCCCTCCCCCCGGGATGGCCGCTGATAAGTGCATTATAATCATGAAAACATGATACTACAGGGTACCCCCCCCGGACTATATCAGCCGGGACACTGTCCCTTTTAAGTGAGTTTATGTCTACGCATGTGTTGAGATATAATATTTCTCAATGATGGCGAGAGAAATCCTCCTTCGGCACTAATTAGTGTATTTATAATAAATCTACATGGAAAAAGTTAAGGATATATATATTTTATATACCTGCCAACTTTTTCCGAGTGATAGGCATGAGAATTTTTCGTGGGAGTACCAGGATTTCCGAAGGCGACCTGACCAAATCCGAAGAGAACCCGATCTATTCCGAAGATGTCCGAAGTTGTTCGAAGATGTTCCGAAGAATTCGGAAGTTTCCATAGACCTCAGACCTCCGTTTAATAACATCCAGCTGTAATTGTAATGTTCAGAACAATAAAAACCTACAAAAAAGTGCCATATTTTCATGAATATAACTATATTTTTAATTGGATCATGCGATCAGTTTAGGCTGATAGCTCAAATCTGTAAGTCAGGCTTGAGAAATTGCTCCGTAGGCGTGAGTAGGCGTGAGATCTGAGTTTTGGACTCGCAGGCGTAGACTCACGCCTAAGGCGTGAGACTTGGCAGGTATATATTTTATCGCAGACGGGCGGCGGTCGCTCAGGGAAATTTAACTTTTCTTGTAAAATCGTCGCTGATTTGAATAACAATGCAGTCATTCCGTGAACCATATCAACATGTGCAATCTGCAAGGCTTTTCAATAGTATAAGGTTTTTGATTTTGTAGATATCTGTATTATTCATGTACTTGTTTTGCCCCGCCCCGATTAGCTTTCCAGCTATTTGCAGGGCAAACAAATCATTCAACTCTTCCTTTATTATACCAAGAATACATTGTTGTTGTTGTTTGTTGTTGAATAAATAAATAAATAAATAAATCAAAATGATTAAAATTTGAAACATGTATATATTCATTCATATGCTGCATATAAAATTATAGAAGTTTAGTAACAGTAATAGGCCTTTATCACGCGGCGGCCATCTTGACTCCCCGGAGAACAAAATGCTTTGTTTTTTCCCGCCCAGCCTCGCAGTGAAAAAATTGAAAACGAGGTTGGGCGGGCAAAAATCGTTTGTTTTTATACAAAATGGAGAGGCACGATAAAGGCCTATTGGACTGAATGCAGTACAATTCATCGTGTGAGTAATTTAATTTCAAATCGCGCGAGGTCGATTTGAAATTGGTAGTGGGTTCCAAACTTGGCTATACTGCCTCTGTTCTTTTTACACGAAGTTTAATTACTCAATAGTCGCCGCAATGACGAAATTCAAGATTAAAAATTCTGCGTGGGCAGGGAAAAATTTAACGCCTGGGCGTAGATTGGGGGTGGACACCTTATTGAGACTTATATAACGGAGTAACTGGTTAGCTTTCAGTTGAGGTTAGGGGTAGCAGTTTATATTTAATTAAATTTAGGACTAAGCAACCCAAGAAGCTAGGTGGTACAGTGGTACGGTAGGCAAAGGCTCAATCCTGAGTGGGGATTTTAGATTTTCTTTTTTACACTTAAAAATTTATTGAAAATAAAATTCTAAGTGTCGACATTACGTTATATAAGTCTCAATAAGGTGTGCGACCCTCAATCTACGCCCGTGGTAAAATGTCACCCTTTGCGTAGACTCTATGTACTCAAAACGTCAAGAATTCCACGCCAATCAGGTAAGAAATAGACGCACGGATGACCAATCACAATCGAGAATTTTGTTATTGATCATGATACGGGTGTATATGACAAATAAGACCGTATAATTTTAATAATATCAGTATCTTATTGATCAAGAACACGAGTTCGGTTTGAAATCACGATCATTGATTAATCTCACTAATTTCACGTTTTCAAAAAAGGTAAGCCTAGAACCTAAAATATGGTGCTATTCACCTTTTTCCCAGAGTTTTTTGTTGCAGCTGAGGGCAATGTTGAAAAATGTTATGTATGGTTTAAATGTAACGTTCATTTCAAATACGAAGATGAAAGAATCGAGCTGTTCAGCAGGTTTAATTTGAAGGAAAACACTTCAATGTTTAACCCACCTTTTAAACATATGTTTGATTAATCCGTGTCTGCCTTCTGGGGAGAACAAGAGTAACCATGAAACTTGGCCATGGATCAGCACAGCATGCTATTTTGAAACATTATTCAGATCATTGGGCATACTGTTTCGGTAATATCGCGTGAGTGACTGTTCTGAGAATACCTTTATCATATAAACATTCGAATTTATCTTTTTAGAACTGAAAGTACTGCTTATTGGCGTTCATTTTTGAACGGTCACATTTGAGGACATTTTAATATTCACACATTTAAAAGTTAGAACCACCTTGTGTAGTACAATTAACAGTACCACAGGAAAGTACTGTAATTTTAAAGTTCATTTCTTTTTTCAATGCTTTAACGCCAGCTGATCCCCAACTCGTTAATGAGGGATAGGTAGTAAATAAATTAATAAATTGATAACTCGATGACCGTTTAGTCATCAGAACGAATGTGTTAGTTTTTCTTTTGTTTTCCCCTATGCGTACGCTTGTGTCAATGCTGTACAAACCAATTCTCTAAAAAGATCAATTTAGTATAACCAGAAATAAGGCCTTGAATGAAAACAAATTGTGAGACCTTTAAAAAAAAAGAAAACATTTGCATGTTTTCGAATATGAAAGACGATCGCCAGGGAGATTTGACTTTTCTTAAAAAAAAAAATCGTTAATTTGAATCACAATGCGATCATACGCGTAAGCCGTATCTTCGATGATACTGCACACTTCTACACGTAAAATAAGACTGCAGTAAGTTTGTTGTCATTATATTATATCTTACTGATCAAGAACACACGTTTCAGTTTGACCGCGGGTAAGATCATCGATTTACAGTTTCGCGTTTCTACAAGAGGGTAAGCTAAATGTCTACAGTTCATATGGTGAAATGTAATGGCGATAAACATTTTTGCAACAGCAGCATGCATAAGAAAGTACTGGTACAAAGCTTTCAAGAGAATGGTCACAGTCTAAGGATTTTATTTAAGGACTCTAACTTGGAACTTAATTAACTTTCATAAGGATCCAGCATGTCCGAGTTTCACACTGCGAATTATTTGAAACTAAATCAAGTAGACAAAACAATCAGTTCATAGGAAAATTTTGCTCAGAATGGCAACGGTTCACTTTAGGATTTTATCCACACGGACTCAACAGTTAGAACCATCTTGTACAGCATAAAAAAACAGCACCACAGGAAAATACTGTTCAATAGCTTTCATTTGAGTGGTCACACTTTAAGATTTTATGCACAGACTTAAAAGTTACAACCACCTTGTACACTAAACAGTACTTGGCACAGCATACAGGAACGTACTCCTCAAAAGCTTTCATTTGAATTGACTCAGTTTACGATTTCATCCACAGACTCTAAAGTTATAACCAGCCACCTTGTACAACATAATAAACAGCACCACTGAAATATTCAGCTACAAGAACCTAAAAGATCGACCTGTATCTGATAAGCTTTCACATAGTTTCCTTTAAATGCACTAAATTAAAATGATTTATAAAAAGAACAGTACAACGCTATTTCAAGTGCTTTTCTAAGCGTTCTTCATTGGGTATTGCAGCATAATAAACGGTACCACAGGAAAGTACTACTCAATTTATCTTTCAGTTTCAATTGTCACACTCTAGGATTTCAATTTATTCACATAACAACAGATACTCTATATAATGAAAGTCTCGGACGTTGGTCCCGTTTTTATTTATTTTTCATTACATGTGTTTGATAGTACAACATAAAATGGTCGCTAATTTTTTTGTCTGGCTGGTTTGAACGGTTAAAATTGACCTTTAAAATCTGTTCTTTCTTGTACATGATAAATGTATTTTAGTATGTATTATTTCTTTAACAAAACTAAACAAAATCAGTCAAACAAAACAAACGAAGGTTGACTTTGTCATTTTCAGAGATCTCTCTCTCTCTCTCAGCTTTATCTCTCAAGAATATTTTTGTTATCGAAATTTAAACGTTTCTTAAACAAAATTCTTTCAGTGTAATTTTCTCGACACTTAGTAACGACAAGATACTATATATATAATAACGGGGACTGTTAATGAAATCCTTACATAATTTGTACATGGCCCTTCAAATGAAGGATGAAAGTTAGTTAGCCGCACATTTCCTGTGGTACTCAAAAGGTTTACAACACCGCAAAATAACTCCAGCTTTTAATGCTGTGGATAAAATCCCAAATCGTGAAAGCTATGAGCAGTACTTTCTTGTGGTGCTGTTTATTGTACTGTACAGGGTGACTCTAACTTTTGAGTCTATGCAATTATGGATGAAATCCTAACGTGTGATCATTCAAATGAAACCTACTGAGCAGTACTTTCCTATGGCTCTAACTTTTGAGTCTATGAATGAAATCCTAAAGTCATCATCATCTAGGCCTATTGCGCCAATGAGGCGCACAGGGCCTAGGAAATCCTAAAGTGTGACCATTCAAATGAAAGCTATTGAGCAGTACTTTCCTGTGATGTTGTTTACCTTACTGTACAAGGCCGGTTCCGACTTTTGAGTCTGTGGATGAAATCTTAAAGTGTGACCATTCAATTGAAAGCTATTGAGCAATACTTTCTTGTGGTGCTGTTTATTCATGTCGCTGCCAGAGGCAAAAAAAGGATTAATTGTTTGATTTTTTATTACGTTGTTCAATGTGATCTTAACTCTTAAAAGTCTAAAGATGACATCTCACAATGTGTGAAGTGAACCATTCAAACGAAAATATATTGAGCAAACCGTTTCTACAGTGATGTTTGGCGTTTTTATTTTTTCATTTAATTCTCACTGTGATATTGTCAAAATATAGAATTGGATATTCAGAGACTGAGTTCCCGGCAAAGACCAGGATTGCCATGGTAGCTCAATTATAGAACCGCAAAACTAAAAAGGAAAAGCTTTCCTGCCTAAAATCATCACTGGACGGTGTAAGTTCACGTCTTCATCCAAAAGGGGTTTTCGATGTGTTGTACATGAAACAAGCAAAATTAAAGACAAGTTACAGTGCTTAAGTCAGTCTCTGACAAAAGGCTAGTGCTCGAAACGCCAGCTTTTGAATCTTTCTACGTTGGCTAATTTCAGGGGGCGGATCCAGGGTTGTGCCTAAAGAATACCGTTTAGAGGGATGTCGGACACCTTATTAAGACTTATATAACGTAATGTCGACACTTAGAATTTTATTTTCAATAAATTTAAAGTGTAAAAAAGAAAATCTAAAATCCCCCACTCAGGATTGAACCTGTGATCCCAGCTAGGCTTAGGCTTAGATAGCCTACTGTACCATTGTACCACCTAGCTTCTCGGGCTGTTCAGGCCTAAATTTAACTATATAAACTGCTACCTATTACTGAAAGCTAACCAGTTACTCCGTTATATAAGTTTCAATAAGGTGTCCGACGTCCTTCTGAACGGTATTCTTTAGGCTTAACCCGGATCCAGGGGGGGGGGGGGGGGGGGGGGTGGATTGGATGGCTAGCCAACCCCCTTTAGACCATCGGCAGGGGTTTCATTAAGGGCCGGGCAGTCGGGCACCGGGCAAATTGACCGGCTGTGAACACGATTTTGCCCGGCTGCTTTGAACATCTAAACCTTATAGAGCGTTTTCACTGACGTCATATCAAAATTCAGAAGCAGTTTTCGATTCCAAAATGTTTATGGAATTGTAGAAAGTTTAAAACTACACATCTGGGCCAAATTTTGAAGCGCAAGAGCATTTCATTCAAGAGTTACAGGCGAATGAGTATAGACAATTTTAGTAAGAAATGTATGGAGCGGCCATCTTGGTGTTCCACTTAGGAACACCAACATGGCGGCCAAAAATTTAAAGACTTCAAAGTCTTAATAACACCAAAAATCTCATCACAGAATATTGTATTCACTATAAGAGGCATGAAATGGGCTTATAAGCATCTATAATTCATTAATAACTTTCAACTAGTTCCATTTTGTTTATTTTCACGGCTTATCCGAAATAGCGTGACGAATTGCGTGACACATTTACAACCTTTATAAATCGAAAAACGAAACGTGAAAGATTATAACACTGGTATCCACATACCATGTTAGAAACAGCTTTGTAGGATGTATACTTTAGATTTTTTAATTTTTATGACGTCATGTGAAAACGCTCTATTTTTTTCGCCAAATAATTTACTAACTTTACCTTTTTTATGTGTGTTCTAAAAAGTAAAGCATGTTTCAACTTTAAAAACAACGAAGTTATTGCTTATTTACCTCCCGTTGCTCCCTGTAAAGAAGAAACGTGACAAACAACTGAAATCGTCCCACAATGTATTGCCAGCTTAGTGCTCTGCATCATGTTCTGCATGATGTCACTGAGTTGCAAACAAGTTCCACGTGTGTTATGGCGACCGGAAAAAGGTCAGAACGGTCGATTAAACAATATTTTTGTACTCAACTTGATAACTTGATGTCCATGACTACAGATATCATGAGATATCTGTATTCAGTTGATTGAACAAACAAAATGTAATGTTTCAAGCAACAGTAACATGCTTAAGTTCGTGCTTCAAAATGCAGGAAAATGCATCTCCGGTAGACTAAAATTTAAAAATTTCTCGGGGGGCATGCCTCCGGACCCTAGAAGGGGAAGGGCCTTCAGCCCATCCAATAATGTGCCCACCTGCTCAAATTCATTGCCTTCCTGTTCAAAATCTTAAAGGGCCTTAATGAAATCCCTGCATCGGTTTTAAAGTGCCCATAACCTAAAATTTTTTATTTTTGTATCTACAACAACAACAACAACAACAACAACAACAAAATGTTTATTAGTTAGTTATTATAGAATTTATAATACTGGCCTGATTTAACTTTAGAGATAATCTCATATCTAAATCTACACGTCACGTAATGAACATCTGCGAAAAATTTTTTGATTTCAGCACAACGTGAATTTTTTATGATTTTTTAAAGTCTTCGAAATTTGCCGCCATTTTGGTGCACCATTCGCATTAGTCTCCTCTCGGTCCCTCTCGGTTTACAAAGGATCCGTGACGTAGGAACTTGTGACTTCAAACAAAGGAACTGTGACGTACATTAAGGAACACGTGAGCCCGTTGCATAGAACGTGCAGTTCGAGCTGAAGAAAAACGAAATTGGAAAAATCAGGCTTACAACAAGCACCACCCAAACCTGCACTTTAAATATTATTATGGTATTTTTTTAAGTAGCCTATTTCAGCTCGGGCTGAAACTTTCCTCCACCCCGTCCCCCTTGATATGTTCGGCCGCCAATTTTGTAATCACTCTTGCATTCGCTCGCAGAAAAAAAATTAATTCATCATGGCAAATTCCAAACTGATGTTTACTCTATTGATGGCTATGGCTATTTCGCTTGTGACAAGCAAGAGCTTGTGGAAAAGAAGTGATGATGTGAGTATTCAATCTTTCGGTTGGTTTTTTTTCCTATATTTCTTAGCTTTTACTCAGTTCAGTATTTGATAGACTGCTGGGTAGTCATTAAAAGAAGGAACAACCTACAATGACCTATACAATGGCCTACTAAATGATCTACAATGACCATTAAAAAAGAAATAAAAAACGCGCCGAGTGCATTATTGAGTTAGATATATATATATATATATATATATATATATATATATATATATATATATATATAAGCACGCGGGAATTTTTAAGAACACGATGGAAGTGCAGAGAAGCACGAGCCAAAGGCGAGTGATTCTCGCACTTCTAGAGTGTTTTTAAAAATTCCCAAGTGCTTATATAACTCAACAATGCACGAGGAACAAGTTTTTTTTATTTCTTTTATAAAATAAAAACGGTTATAATGAACCTTACGTCACGCGCGTGCTTTATCGAGTTATAATGAACTCGGTTTAACCAATCACAGCGCGCGCATTTCCTTGAGCATTTTATAATGACCTGTAAAGAGTTATAGTGACCTACAATGATCTACAACTGACCAACAATGATCAACAATGATCAACAATGATCAACAATGATCTACAGTAAACCACAATAACCCACAATGACCTACAATGACCTACAATAATAGTCCGTTCCCAGGCGTACTTCCCGCTCAACCTTGAGAGGTGAGAGAGACTAAGGACTGAGCTAACGAATATTCCGTTATACACTGCAGTGGTTTAATCAAATTGACACTGATGGGGACGGCTTTGTCACTTCACAAGAGCTATCGGTATATTTGAAACAAACGAGCCCAGAAAAGGAAAAGGATTTTCCCGTTATTGCCCATCAGTACGTCGCGGGTCTGGATACTGGTGAGCGTGATGGAAAACTGGATCGCAGTGGTACGAATTAATTTATTTTAGTAAAAATAGAGAGTGACAACTAAAGGAAAAAGGTGAAGATAATTTTTTTAAAACAGTTATTATTTTTAAGTTCTAAGTTATATTAATAACTTAGCGCGGATAGAGACTGACTGCACGTTCAAAGTTGGTTTGAGTTCTTTGATTAGAAGGATTTCGTGAATGAGGCAATCAAAAAATATTTAATCACCTGTTTTCACTAGTTTATATTAAACTTTTTCCTTCTGTCACTCTCTACTTAATAACGAAGTAAGATGCACCGAAACGTCGTACCGCCATAATTTTTGTATTTTTACTTAAGTTTTTCAACAAACCATTTGTTATTTAATTAATCAATTAATTAATTAATTAATTGTACTTTATGTTGTTGTTTTATTTATATAAAAAGGAAGAAAAACACTGGAAACGAGGTTGTGATTGCATATATGCAGAACTCGACAAAATCAGATAATTTAGGTCCTTGGAAGGAAATGCTAAATTATTGCGTTTGACGATAGGAGAACGCTTCCTTATCTCGTGAAAGCGCGCAGGTGTTTTTGAGATTCTTTGGGTCAACACCAAATAATCCGCCCCGCATATTTTCCAGGGGCACCTCTCGAATGGAATGTAGTAACCACTCCTGGCCAAACGCACCCTTTTAATCTGTGATGACTACTAGTTTTATGTTTGTTCGGCAGTGAGTCAAAAATATAAATAAAAATGAGATCGGTAAGAACGAGAACGGTATCAAGTTCCGGGGGAGGGGGGGGGGGGGGGTGGAGGGTATTCAACAAACTTTTGTATGGGGATGCGTCGCCCCGAGGTCCAAACCCTTACCGCTTTTCGGCAGAAAAGGTAAGCCTTTGATATACTTAGTTGACTTACCGATCCCTGATACATGTTGAAATGACAAAGGAAAAACAAAAGAAGGGTTTTTGGCTAACATTTGAGCAACTTTTACGCGCTTTACACTTAAGTAAAAACATTAAAATACTTTAATAGATGAATTAGCCGTTATGTGCGACCTAAATAGTAGTTTTTTCCTACCCTTTTCTATACTTGAACTCGTGAAATCCCTGCCGTTTTATATACCACCAGCCTAAAAAAGGTACCCCCCTCCCGGGGGGGGGGGGGGATCAAGTCAAGATCACGCACTTCATTAAGTCACAGAACCTAAATAAGTTGGCTTCTATTTTTATTTACAGAATTATCAAGTTTGCCATTCATCAACATTCCTCATCATCAGTGATTCCTCACTCAGCCAGTGGGGGATATATTGAGGGCGGTCTGAGAAGAAAAACTGTTGATTGATTGATTGATTGATAAAAATAAACAATGGAATATTTGAGACTTAATTGTTGTCGTTATTAACGACCGGTCTCTTCGACCAGAACCCCAGGGTTGGCTAAAAATGGCGCGCGTGGTTCTAACTTTTGGCACTCATGAAGTGAATTCTTATTCAGATCAGCGCGCACGAGAACATGATAGGAAAGCAAACCTTCGCAAAAACAAATCTGTTTAAAAATAACCAACAATGTTTCCCAGCTTAGTTAGGCCTTTTGATCGACTCTAATTTTTTCCATAATCAATTCCAAACTATAGTTCGCGTTTGATCGCAAACCGGGCTCATGCGCTGTCGTTAGCTCTTAGAATCAATTCAAATTTATTAAACTTTGTTTTATCGCGCTCTTGTTTGACATCGCCGACTTTCGTGCAGGAGTTTAATAATAAATCGTCAACTTTTCTCGAATCTCTTTGTCGTTTACCTTGCGCATATTAGAAAACTACTGAAAAAAAACTGAGAATACATGGTTTTCATTCTGTCAATAAGAGGCATTAATAATTATCTGCAATTATATATAGCGGCGGCGCTGTACCGGCATTGCTTATTATAAAACAAACAGTTGAACTTCCCTTCAAAAACTGATTAATAAGTCATGAGCTCCAGACCCAATCAAATCAATGATAATGCATCATATCAGGAGCTGATCACGTGCGTACTCTTTATATAGCGTTCCGCCCAGGTGACGTCATATTTGGCAGCATTGCATTGTGGGATCGAAATGCGGACAAATATTTCAAAATGGCTGCCTCGGAAACATCAGTTTTTTCGATTCCTGTACATGTTGTGGATAATTGTCGAGTTGTACCCAAGAACAGTGCTTCGTAGCACCTGCTTTTTTCGTAGCTTCCTGCATAGTTCTTGAATGTTTGTACGCATTTCAATCCCATGATGCTGCGCGCCAATTACGAGTTTTCTATTTTTAGAATCTGGGCGGAACGCTATTGATAAAACACCCCTTATTAGTATTCTTTATATAAAGAATACTAATAGGGCTAAAAGAAATTAAATAGGTTTCCTTTACTGATTAGCATTCATTAGACTATAAAGAGAATACTAATATGAGTAGTACATATTCAGGATTCTTAGTACAACAGAATTCTTAGTATATAGTTGGAAACTTCTCCAACAAATTAAGCAACCAACAATTCAGCAAATAAGCCGTTATTTGAATGACAGCAGCGCCCGCGTGTGAATATGGTAGGTAAACGAGTGTCCAAGAGATGCAAACTGTTTATTTCTACTCATTCTCTACCACTGGAAAAAATTGTCCACCGTACCTGTCAACTTTCGTATAGCATTTTTCATTAGATTACTTTTTCCGCAGAACTTTAAAATCTCAAAATTTTTCACAGGAGTCGTGAAGCCATGCTAGCTTCGTCGAAGCCAGTCGGTATATTATGTGGTACATGTGTAACCGCCGGAGGCGAACTTCTAGACAAATGTCCTTTACAGCAACAATTTGACGCTTATTGAATAATCAGTCGAGTAAGATGAATGACATAAGTACGATGAGATGAGACGAGATGAGACGAGACGTGATGAGACGAGACGAGACGTGACGAGACGAGACAAGACGAGACGAGACGAAACGAGACGAGGTTGAAACTGAAATAACAAACAACTAACTAACTTACAATATGTCCAAATACTAACGCAAAGGCGAAACGAAACAGAAGTCTGACAACTAACCGGACACTTACATTGCTTACGGCGCTGTAGAAGAACGTAGAGAACTCTGCTAGAGGCTAATGTACTGGACCAGGCGTATCAAACTCTCTCCTCTTTTAAATCCAGCTGCAGTGATTTCTTTCAAAATGAACGATAATCCTTGTATTGCACGTCATTCATGGAAAGCAGGCATTTTTTTTATGAATTAACTGAATTAGAGTTTTATTTGTACTGTTTTTAACTAGATTTTATATTGTTTGATATTAGCATAAGTTAGTAGTTTATTATTTTTCTTATGCCTGATGATTCTTTTTACCGTACTTAAATAAAGTTATTGTATTGTATTGTATCGGTATCGTATCGTATCGTTGAACTCAACGATATTTTTCAATAAATTTTTAAAGCTGAACAAAGTCACATTGGAGTGACTTTGAGCTGAATTACAGTCCGTACTGCGCAATCTCGGGGTTTGTTTTCATTTTTTCTTTTGAATTTGTTGATATGTTACACTTCGGTAATAGCATACATGAAGTAAATGGGAGTAAACCGTCGATCCGCCATTACGGCCGTTGTGTTTACGAATGCTCGATGAGCTGAAACGTCGGTTTGGGAAACCTTTGAGGGTCTTTTACTTATTATTATTGTTTGGCAAGGATATCTGACGTTAATGATGAAGGAAAAGGTAAGTTTGTCCCGTAATTTTCATTTTCGCTAGTAAACGTTCCTTGTTTGTGAGTCTCACAAACATTGCCGAGCTGAGATTGCGCAGTATGGACTGTAGTATCTTCAAGTGTAAAAAATAAAATCTAAAATCCCCACTCAGAATTGAACCTGTGACCTCAGCTAGGCTTAGGCTTACATGAAACAAATGAATTCAAAAATTGAATTCCCAAGGAATTACATAGCCTACCGTACCACTGTACCACCTAGCTTCTTGGGTTGCTTAATCCTAAATTTAACTATATAAACTGCTAGCCCTAACCTCAAGTGAAAGCTAACCGGTTACTCCGTTATATAAGTCTCAATAAGCTGTCCGACGTCCTTCTGGACGGTATAATTTAGGCACAACCGTACCACAGGGAGTCTCTGAATCATATGAGCCTATAGTAAATTCAATGTACAAAGTACCTTTCAGAGCAAAATATTGTTTCATATTTAAGAAATGGTTAAAGGGGCATTGCCACGCAGATTCTTCTGTGTTTTGGTCAAAATACACCAAATAGTTGACAAGTATCTTTGCTCAAACATAAAATTGTTCTTGGAACACCAAGTAGAAAATATCAAGTGATTTATTCAAGTAAGAACAAACCATAATTTTTTGCGATTATTTCCTTGACACTTGGGAGGAACTTGAAAAAAATGACCAATTTTTTCAGGTTGCAATCCATTTCCATCCTGGCCATCCGCAGCCAAAGATAACGAATGCTAGTTTCTGTACACTAGTAGAGTATTTGATAACAAAACTGGACAATTATTTGTAGATTTCCATTGAAACAAATGTGTTTTTTGGCTTTTCAAAGGGATACTAAAAATTGGTGGCATAGCCCCTTTAACGTGCAGCGTGTGTACATCGAGTTCCCAGACACCACGCAGCTCTTAACAACCTCTAATTTCATTGGACCTGGGTATCACGCAGCTCTATTGTCTTCAGGGCTAGGGTCCACTGTTGTGTTGTTTGTTCCACCTGGTGCACGCGGGAGGTTGCTAAGCACGAAAGAAGCGTAAGAGTACCAAGCAAACCCCCCAAGTGTAGCAATAACCTGATGTTAGCACAGCTGCGACGTTTACCATTTCCTTTATAACATATCATGAAGACAGCATATAAAAATTGCCGGCAAAACAAGCTGCGCGACGTCAGCGTGCTACCCACCGGCATATGGCTGGGGCGTATCAACCCCCCCCCCCCCCGGGGGGGGGGGTACTCCCATATATGAGCTATATAGGTATGTGCCGCTGTGAAGGGTATGGTTTTCAGGCAGTTTAGTCTGGGATAGGGTATAGTTATCAGAGATTTTTGGTCTAGAATAGGGTATCATTTTCCGCGAAACTGATCAGTTGCGTGAAGAAATTAAGTCTAGACAAGGTTTACTGGCAAATCGGCATTTAAAAGTCGGTACGGCGGGCAGTACGGCATTTTTACTGACCCCTGTTAACTAATAACTGTGATAGTGAACGAGTTTCTGGAAAATAGCGAGTCTGGAATAGGTCTAGGATAGGGTAGGGTTTTTTGGTGTTTAGTCTAGAATAGGGTTACAAAATGCAGCTAAAAAGGTCTAGTATAGGCTAAGGGTCTTAAAGTCCCAGCGGCACACCCCCAACCAAAAATTTACAGCGTTCCCCCCCCCCCCCCGGTATCAACTAATCAGAGCGCGCGCTTACCATGAGGTATGTTATACTAAAGTTTTGTTTCGAGGGGCGGAATTTTCCTTTTATTGGACTTGCACTGTACTGTAACACGTTATTCGATTTGCGTCTGTAATGACATCGATATGGACGAGTGGGCTCTTACCAGATGTTGAAAGTGAATACGGTCGCTTATAAGGGCCTGTTTATATGGTCTCGGGTACCCGAGACAACCCTCCCCCGGAGTTACCCTGGGCGAGCTAACTTTTCACTTATTTCTTTATTCAACCAACCATTTACATGAGAATCGTAACTCGTCTCGGGGGGGGGGGGGGGGGGGGAGACAACTCGGTTGGGCGAGTTGTCTCGCCTCGGCAGATAGGGTAACCCTGGGGGGCGGGACAACTTTTTCTCATATAAACACTTTGTCTCGCCTACCCGGAACAACTCACGATGTCCTGCGTGTCACGAAAAGCCAAGATTTTAGGTTTAAGAACACAAATTCGCGTTAAAGAAGTAAAATGTAAATCAGCAAAGCCCACAGTGATCGAACGAATGAAAGAAAATCAAACGAACAGGTATACGATAGCTGTATTTAGATTTGAATATTTAAGCAGCATTGCGAATATTTAAGTAGGGTCAACTTTTAACTCGGTCAGCAGGGACATTTCTCATATAAACGCTCAGCAAAGTTGTCTCGGGGGGAGGGTTGTCTCGCGTACCCGAGATCATATAAACAGGCCCTTACGAGAGGTTTCGTTTCGAATGATTTGACGGGAAGAAATTTGATATTTATTTTTATTTATTTATTTTTGCTATTTATCCTCACAGATATTAGTATCTTATTGCTATCTTCAATTCGAGTATAAATAAAGATTATTGTACATTGTATCATTGTATTGCATAACATTTCGTTGGGCGTAACAATGTTTGAACATTTAGCCGGCTTTCCAACACAACAATGCTACAATTAGCTGCAAAATTGTTGAGACACTCTCACAAAAAACACTCACTTTTATAAAAAATGATGCCTCGAAAAACAAAAGAACAATATATTTCCCTCATAATCCCCCCTCCCCCGCTCAATGTTGTTAGCCAAAGTTTTGGACATGGCGCCGGTCACAAAACAACATTGATAAGGGAGGAGGGGTAAGGAAAGGTAGCAATGGTGTACTTCTTCCAAAAAAGCACTTGTGGATGAAAGTGTCTCAACTACTTTTGCAGCTAATTGTAGCAACAGCCAATCATGTTTCCGCCACGCTTCAAACAAATGATGGACAAAAATGTTGGGAAGTTAAGTAGGGGCTTCAAATCTTTATTAAAATAAAATTAATACTTCGATTACATTCTTCAATAGACTGCGCGCATTTCCGGCTTATTTTTCTTTTAGTTTGTCGAGCGAGCGCGCGGTCTACGAGCAGCGAAGCCGAGAGACACGCGCGAGTAAAACGTTTTTCTCCGGATTGCCCCTCGTTACTCGCGGGACGCGGCTTGGCACTCGCCGCTCGTAGGTTCCCGCGCACGCTACACTAACTATATATATATTTTTTGGGGGGTCAAGAGAAACAAGTTTCCTGTCTTTTAACCCTTTAACTGCCAAGAGCACCAAACATCAAAATTCAAGGAAAATCCCAATTTTAATTTTGTAAAATATCAAAAAACAAATGGTACCATGCAAAAGCACTACTGAAGAGGTTTCATTTGAATGGTCAAACCATAGGATTTTGTCGACAAACTGAAAAGTTAGAACTACACTACATGTCTCCATAACTGGCTCTAGGAGAGTGAAAGCATTAAAGAGAAGAAACGCGACATTCACCTGCACCTGGGCTCAAATTAATTACCTTCAGGTTAAAAAGTGCGGGACTACACATTTAGATACATGCAGGGGCATAGCTGAGGAGGGGAGGGGGGTTTGGGGTACCCGTGAGCCCCCCCCCCCCCCCCCCCCTTCTGAGTCACTTTTAGTAAAACACAGCATGGATGTCAACATGACAATATGGTAAGTACCCTAGGTGTGACACAGTGTGACACCCCCCCTCCATTTGAAAAATCCTAGCTACGCCCCTGATATGCTCTGGAGATACGAAGAGGTCCTGGAATTAGTTGTGGTTATTGTTTTTGTTGTTGTTGGAGCGGAGGAAGTCTGATCGGATAATATTACCAATGAGTTCACCTTTATGTGTTATTTTTCCTTGGATATCCTGTGGGTATTTGTCCATTGAAATGATGAGAGAAAAATTTGGGCTCTAAATAGACCAGTTCCAATATATTAAAATTCATACTTGGCTCCAAGGCTTGGGGGAATAAAACAAAAGAAATCACATTGAAGTTCAGCGTTGAACTATTCATTTCTTTTGTTTTATTCCCCTAAGCCTCGGAACCAAGTATGAATTTTAATATATCGGAACCAGTCTACTGACTTGTTAGAGTGAAGAAGAGTACATGAACTCAAGGATTGGAAATAGAAGACAAATATTCCAAGAAATTACACCGGATGCTGTACTTTTGACAGTGGTCTTTTTCACTACTGGCGGAGGGGCAGTCATCAAGCTTTCAGGAAACTCACTAGAGCGCTCATTACACCATGTATCTACATCTGCAAAAATAAAAAAGAATTATTAAGCAAAAGTTAGAACTTCATTTATCTTGTACAGCATAATAAACAGTACCACAGTAAAGCACTGCTCAATAGCTTTCAATTGAATGGTCACACTTTAGGATTTCATCCACAGACTCAAAAGTTAGAACTACCTTGTACAGCATAATAAACAGCACCACAGGAAAGTACTGCTCAATAGCTTTCAATTGAATGGTCACACTTTAGGATTTCATCCACAGACTCAAAAGTTAGAACTACCTTGTACAGCATAATAAACAGCACCACAGGAAAGTACTGCTCAATAGCTTTCAATTGAATGGTCACACTTTAGGATTTCATCCACAGACTCAAAAGTTAGAACTACCTTGTACAGCATAATAAACAGCACCACAGGAAAGTACTGCTCAATAGCTTTCATTTGAATGATCACACTTTAGAATTTCATCCACAGACTCAAAAGTTAGAACCACCTTGTACAGCATAATAAACAGCACCACAGGAAAGTACTGCTCAACAGCTTTCATTTGAGTGGTCACACTTTAGGATTTCATCCAGAGACTCCAAAGTTAGAACCACCTTGTACTGCATAATAAACAGTACCACAGGAAAGTACTGCTCAGTAGCTTTTATTTGAATGGTCACACTTTAGGATTTCATCCACATACTCAAACTTTAGAGCCACCTTGTACATCATAATAAACAGTACCACAGGAAAGTACTGCTCAATAGCTTTCAATTGAATGGTCACACTTTAGGATTTCATCCACAGACTCAAACTTTAGAGCCACCTTGTACAGCATAATAAACAGTACCACAGGAAAGTACTGCTCAATAGCTTTCAATTGAATGGTCACACTTTAGGATTTCATCCACAGACTCAAAAGTTAGAACCACCTTGTACAGCATAATAAACAGTACCACAGTAAAGTACTGCTCAGCAGCTTTTATTTTTATGGTCACACTTTAGGTGTACGGCCATACCATTTTTCTTGGTGGGACGGTGCACTGTATACAGCCTAAAGTTATTGTTCCCTTTCCAAAGTCATAGCTAACCTAACACCAATCATAACAACATTTCTTATTTTAAGAAGCATTTCAATTTTTTAATTAAAGGGAGGGTTTCATGGTTCGGCGCATGTGCAAGCTATGACATAACCCATTTAATTTCATTGTTTAGACCAATCGGAAGCGAGTAGATAACTCCTGCGGGAAATTTCCCTGTGAAATTGTCGCGGTCAGTCAGCCAATTGAATGAATGATTATGCATACCCATGTTCGCCTTAAAAGCCACCAGAGCGTAGAATAAATCCTTCGGGTCAAAGGTTTTATTCAGTGTTGACTTTGTCCGTGTTATTCGTTGAAATTTTCTGTAAATTTTGGTCATCCTTTGCTTTATTTGGACTAATTATAATGTGTGATTGTTGAAGTAAATGTGAGTGGTTTTTTAACCGATAAAATTGGTAAGAAAGCGAATAAAGCATTATAATCTGTGCACGTGCGCCGAACCGTGGAACCATCCCTTTAATGATTTTTCAGGCAACATTCGCTTAAAATGATGTGTCGGCTTAGGTTGGGTGCCTTTATTTAGTTAAGTGGTAATTAAAAGTAGCATTTTCACCTGTTTCTCCATAAGGGCTTGGAGTCAGTCTATACCAGAATTGCACATCTGTATCGCACCCTTCTGCAGGATCACAATAGAACTCGTAAATCATCGTGTCTTGAGATGGATTCCAACAATTAGTATTGAATGCACCCTACAAATGAGGTTAAAAATACAAATTAATTTTGTAAGCTTCATCATCAGAACTGCATGTCATTAACCTTTGCAAGGCAAACTCTGCAGTCCCTTCAGTCGATCAGACACAAACTTAACCAGGTTACACATTTGGGGTCTCAGGTGCAAGCAGCAAAGCCATGAAAATGAGCTGGCAAGCAAAGTGAGCCACAGAGGAGGCTTGTGCTCCAGCTTTATAGCCAACTAGCTTTCCTCATCTGCTCTTTTTTACATGTATGACTTTTCTGATTGTGTCTCGAGAGCATTATAAGGTGAATGAATATGGTAAACTTAGTTGCAGTGTTTCAGTTGGATGTTATTTTGACCGATGGGAAATGCATGTTCAAACAATGGCAAAAAGCGAGTCATAATGATGTCATAATGATGTCATAATGATGTCATCACTCAAAAGGGTCAGGGATGAGGAAGAAGGGAGTCCTGAAGAAGGAAAATAGGGAAGGGTTATGAAGGGAGAGGTGCACAGAGGTACAAGGGGAAGATGAGAGGGTGAAGGGAGGGAGATGGCAGGGTGAAGGAAGGGAGAAGGGAAAGAAGTAATTAGAACAAAGAAATAGATGGACAGAGGGACAAGGGAAGGAGATGAGAGGGTGAAGGAAGGGAGACAGAAAGAGGTACGGAGAACAAAGAAAGAGATGGACAGAGAGACAGAGGGACAAGGGAGGGAGATGGAAGGGTGAAGGAAGGAAGAAGGGAAAGAGGTAAGGAGAACAAAGAAAGAGATGGACAGAGAGACAGAGGGACAAGGGAAGGAGATGAGATGAGATGAGATGGTGAAGGAAGGGAGAAGCTAGGGAAAGAGGTAAGGAGAATGAAGTAAGAGATGGACAGAGAGACAAGGGAGGGAGATGAGAGGGTGAAGGAAGGAAGAAGGGAATGAGGTAAGGAGAACGAAGAAAGAGATGGACAGAGAGACAGAGGGACAAGGGAAGGAGATGGACGGGTGAAGGAAGGGAGAAGGGAAAGATGTAAGGAGAACTAAGAAAGAGAGAGACAGAGGGACAAGGGAAGGAGATGGGAGGGTGAAGGAAGGGAGAATGGAAAGACGTAAGGAGAACGAAGAAAGAGATGGACAGAGAAACAGAGGGACAAGGGAAGGAGATGGGAGGGTGAAGGAAGGGAGAAGGGAAAGAAGTAAGGAGAACGGAGAAGGAGATGTACTGAGGGACAAGGGAAGGAGATGGACAGAGAGACAGAGGGACAAGGGAGGGAGATGGAAGGGTGAAGGAAGAGAGAAGGGAAAGAGGTAAGGAGAACGAAGAAAGAGATGGACAGAGGGGCAAGGGAAGGAGATGAGAGGGTGAAGGAAGGGAGAGGGAAAGAAGTAAGGAGAACAAAGAAAGAGATGGACAGAGAAACAGAGGGACAAGGGAAGGAGATGAGATGGTGAAGGAAGGGAGAGGGAAAGAAGTAAGGAGAACAAAGAAAGAGATGGACAGAGAAACAGAGGGACAAGGGAGGGAGATTGAAGGGTGAAGGAAGGGAGAAGGGAAAGAGGTAAGGATAACGAAGAAAGAGAGAGACAGAGGGACAAGGGAAGGAGATGAGAGGGTGAAGAAAGGAAGAAGGGAAAGACGTAAGGAGAACGAAGAAAGAGATGGACAGAGGGACAAGGGAAGGAGATGAGAGGGTGAAGGAAGGGAGAAGGGAAAGAGGTAAGGAGAACAAAGAAAGAGATGGACAGAGGGACAAGGGAAGGAGATAAGAGGGTAAAGGAAGGAAGATGAGAGGGTGAAGGGGAGAAGGAAAAGAGGGAAGGAGAATGGAGGAAGAGATGGGCAGGGGGACAAGTTAATGAATTAGTGTTTAAAGACAGAGTAAGTGGTGGTTGGATAGGGCAACTCATAAATGAGTCCCAAAAATATTAATAGTAGTAGAGCATTCTGTAAAGCCAGGTTCCAACAGTCTGAAAAACACCAGTCGTATAACTTAATTCTGTATTGTCCTTTGTTTAAATGACTACAAAATACAAACATTGGATTTGTTCAGCATACACTCACCTGACCACACACTTTTTTACGTTGGGGGGAATTATCTCTCACACTAGAGGCAAAATATTTAATTAATTGAAAACATTTTAAAAACAAAAAATAGGAAATTACTGCTTACTAGATTCCAATTCATTGATTTAAATATTAACTGATTCTTAGAGCAGTTTTCAATTGAGTGTCGAAAGTAATTTCACGATCGCTTTGGTTTAATTTAGATTGCTACACTTTGTGATTGGCTAAAATATCTCGCATCACTTTGTCAAGCAATCAGAAGTAAAAGCAAAACCAATTGTGACTTGCTCGCACACATTTTCCCGCACTTGGTGCCAGCTACATGTATTTGCTACGAGTTCTGATTGGTCCATTGGATTGTCTATGTCTGTTCTGATTGGTCAGAGTAATTGCTTTGGTTTTGGTTTTACGACATTCAACTGAAAACTGATCTAAGTTGGAATAATCAATTAATGTGAGTGGTTACAGTTTAAGTACAGGGTTTTCAACAGTTTTGTAATTAAAAGTAGCCGACATATTTCTGAAAGCACCGGATGTTAATAATAAATAAAATTTAAAAACTCTCAGATATTGGTATCAAAGTACAGGACATGGAATGGAAAACGACTGGACGAAACGTCTATTTTCCTTCTATTTTCCTATGAAAGTAGCTGGGGGTCACGCTCATAGTAGCCAGGGGAAATCCCCCGCCCCCGGCCCTTAGTGACAGCCCTGGTAGTCACTTATCAAGGAATGTGTTACTGGGACGCTTATAGGGAATGTTAAGGGAACAATATAGGAATGCCAATGGAATGCCAAGGGAACACATTGTACTTTGCATTCTCTGTTAGGTTACTAATCTGTCCAGTACTGTAGTTACATAGAACAATGTGTTTTGTATAGTACATCACACATACCAGATTGATTTTCCAGCAACAAGGGTTTGAATCTGTGAAAGAGATGAACATAACAAAATAAGTTACTGAACTGACCAAGACAACAAGAACATCAAATTAATATGAGACTGATTTATGTAGTCAGTTTAGAGCAGTTTTCAATAGAGTGTCAAAGGTTATTTTGTGATTGTTTTGGTTTTGCCTTGCTACGCTTTGCAACTGTATACCTGCCAAGTCTCAAGCCTGTGAGTCCAAAACTCCGATCTCACACCAACTCACACCTATGGAGCAATTTCTCATGCCTGACTTACAGATTTGAGCTATCAGCCTTAACTGATTGCATGATCCAATTAAAAATATACATGTACTCCAACAACCAAAAATTATCATGCCTAATCACTTGGATAAAGTTGGCAGGTATACAATTGGCTTAAAAATCTCACACCACTTTATCGAACCAATCACGAAAGCAGAAGTAAAACCAAACCCATCATGACTTGCTCCTATGTGTTTTACGTGCTTAGCACCCGCGACATGTATTTTCTTAGAGCTCCGATTGGTTTGTTGGATTGTCTGCCTCTGTCGTGATTGGACAGAGTTATAATATTACATGGACTTTGGTTTTGGTTTTATAAAATTGGATAGGAGAGGGAAAGCTACACATGTATGGGGAAGGGGTTGGAAACGGAGCATTGGGAAGCAGGGCTCGAAATTTTAAAAAATTCTCAATCATAATTTGCGAGTAATTTCTAAAATTTAGTCGCAAGTTCAAAAATTTTAGTCGCAAAAAAAAGCTAACTACTACTACCGGAACCGGAAATGAGAAAGTCTGAAAAAGTGCACCTGTGATACACTTCTTGGAAACTGCGTTAACGGAGCATGAAATCGACGATTAACTCACACAATATTCAATGTGAATTTGCAGGATTTTTCAGATAAAATTACAACTACCAGTTACAAGTAAGATACAAGACTGTTGTATATAATTCCTTTATTAGCTAGGCCATAAAACAGTCGCAAAATCGCGACTTATAAACAAATTTTAGTCGCAAAAGCGAAATCTTTAGTCGCAAATGCGCCCGATACAGGTGCAATTTCAAGCCCTGGGAAGCCAGCTGAGAAGGGGATAGGAAGTCCACAGAAGGTTAGAAACTGACAGGGATAGTGGGAACTGGATTTTTGAGTGGAGAGATGTGGTAGATATAGAGGAAAATTTTGTAATACCAGAAACCCATAAGTGGGTTGAAACGTGTAACGTGCATTCACAGCTTCCGAATATGCTTAGTACCATATTTGGAAACCCATCAGTCCCTCGAGATTGGAAGCAAGTTGTTCTAGTGAATTGATTGGTTAATATTTTTATCTTGATTTTCCAAATATGGCTGTAACAACTTCTTAGCAAATAGGCGATTTGCACGATGACGTCATATGATCTGACTACAACTACCAGAATCCTTCAGTTTTTTGTTTTGTAGTGTAAATTAGGGCTATTGTTATTGAAACCGCACTGGGATTACAACATTTCAATAAGAAAGGAAAAACGAAATGAATTCTGGTAGTTGTAGTCAAATGACGCCAACATGGAAATGGCCTATTGAATAATCGGAAGCTTGTTTTGAAGCGTACAAGAGACAGTTGCACGTTTCAACCCACTGTCTGGTAACCGTATTTTCTCGATTAAACGCCCCCGGCATTTATTTCAAACTTGGCCTTGTGGACCCGGCGTTTCTTTGAATCAGCAGTTTATTCTCGCCCGTCATTTTTTAAGAAAGGGTTATTATTCGTTTTTCTTGGCAGCCGTGTACCTTGCGCTTAAATCTCAAGTTTATTATACCACAAATAAACGTTTGAGGGGCTTACTTTCAACTTCCTCTATTGTACCCGGCGTTTATTCGGGGCCCGGCGTTTAATCGAGAAAATACGGTACATGTACTTACCATAATCTCCACATTTCTTGATGTCAAATTTTTCAAATATGTGCAAGGGTTCTTTAAGTTTATTGACTGCACCCCAGGATATTTTGATATGTTAAACATGTACCCCAGTGGTCGCTTGGTGATATCATTTGCTGAGCTGGCTTGTTTATCATAATCCTCTGGCTGAATTACTTCAAATTCATCACAGTCACTGAGTTGCAAAGCAGAGGACACTGCAAATATAAATAGATTGTATTTTTTTTTAAAGAACAAAAATAATTATAAAGTTTGTAGATTGTTCAGAGAACCCTATTTTCTTGGTTTTCCATGAGATTGATATTTTGATTGAGTGGTTTATTGAGCCATAAAATGAGACTGTTCATTGATGTTGGCAAAAGCGTAAAATTGCAATTACATGGGTTGAGTTTGTTGTTGGTTTTCTCCTTGCTCCAAGAGGTTTTCTCCGGGTACTCCGGTTTTCCCCTCTCCTCAAAAACCAACACATCCAAATTCCAATTTGACCTGGAAAGAGGACCTGCATGAAAACCAGCTACGGCTGATTCGGCTTTCCTCTCTAAATATAGTTATTTATTTTATTTATTTAAAAAATGACATTGAACGCCATATTTATTTAAACTTAAGACTGTGTTTTATACGTTTATACTGACAGAAAAATTCGAGAAAAAAATAAAAATTGACGAAAATTAGGGATGGTCCATCAGGTGGTCCATGGACCAGGTTCAACAGGGTGGTCCATGGACTGGGTCCACAGGGGTGGTCCATGGACCCAGAACTATGCTTTGTATAATTTGTTGTGGTTCAATTTTATCCTTGGTTCAAATTTTATTTTCCTTTGTTTTTGGCTATGGTAATGTATGATAACGAGTTTTAAACAAAGGAAAATAAAAACTGAACCAAGGATAAAATTGAACCACAACATATACATCCGCTGCATACAGCCGTATGTATGTTGAATAGAAGAAAAATACCATTATTTATAGCCCTAATATACATGTTTAAGGCCCCATTTACATGGAAAGAGGATGATCCTAGTGCTAGGATGATCCAAGAAGGTTCATTTGGTTTACATGCTTCCAGGATCAACTTTTCTTTTGGTTTACATGAAAAATTTGGCAGGAATCGGCCCCAGTACCATTGAGTTCGGCACGGTTGCAAAGCAAGACGGCTGACGACAACAACAATAGCGAAGATAACCCAGGAGATAGCATGGAGCTAGGATGATCCTCCCAGATAGGATGATCCTAGCTCTAGGATCATCCTAGCACTAGGGCCAAATGCAACCCTTCGCATGTAAACTGAAAGCAGAAAACATGTCGCACTCGGATGATCCTAGCACTAGGACAATTCCCTTTCCATGTAAATAGGGCCTAACTAATCATTTCATTTTCAAATTTTCATTTTCTAATCATTTTCATTTTAATCAGGTCAGAATAACTAATTTCACCACCCAAGCCTGGTCACTTTCGAAATGTAAACTTGTGACAATCTCATCAATGTATTCTCAAAGGAGCAAAGCTCAAAATACCCACTAAAAAACAACGTGAAGGAATTTATAATCTTGGTGGTGAATTATGACCCGGTGATGTAATATGTATAAGGCCTAATATTATTACAAGGTGTGTACTTCCCAACCTAAATTTATATAGCATGCAAAATGTATTGATCCAAGCACTTTTGTGAATACTGTAGCTCCCACATGCATACAAGACTGATTTTTAACTGACTAAAGACCTCAGAAACTCTTCGGTCCACCTCTTAAGCTTACTTCCCGGTCATACTTGTTCTAACTTCGAACCTTTATAATACAAATGAAAGCCTAAAACAACACTAATTCAGCGCTCGTTTGATCTTTCATTCTTACATGTAGTTTTGCAAAGATTCGTATATTCTTTTACAGAAAAACACCTTAAATTTACCGCCTCATCTCACAATAGGTTAAGTTCACTTTAACACGGTGCAGAGCTGGCATCGGGAAAAGTTTCAAAACAGATCCGGCCAACAACAATTCCGTACCAAGTACGATTGGGATTTGTAAACAAACTTTGAATTTGATCAATTCACAACTAAACTTTCACAGGGAAATAATCTGTACAGCAAAACGTAATGTGGAGGTTCTCTCGTCAAGTAAGACAGCAAACAGTTTTTAATATAGAAAGTGCAAAATAACGTTAGCTGTAACTTAAGCTTATGCTTAGGTGTGAGTTTTTAAAAGGTATTTTTGATGAGCTTTATGCAACTAAGAAGAACACCGAAATAGGGTATGAAAAGTAAAATATTTCCTCTCACCTGAGCTAACAGCTGTACTGCAGATAACAAATGTCAAGAAACAAAGCTTCCCGCACGAAAATTCCATTCTTCTTACATACAGCTGAAAGGGGCAGCTTCAGCAAGTACTTCGGAATGCAATAATAAATCTCAGTTTGGGCCCAGTTTTATTGCGCTGTCATCGGATGTTTAAAATATAAGTGGGGTAGAGTGAGTAGGGGTTAAAACGTGTCCTCATGAAGAGATAGGACTTTTTTAAAAAAGTAAATTTACTTTACAAGAAAACAAATTATAAAAAAAACATGAAGTACGAAAAAAAATAAACTTATTAGTATGTATTCTTAAAATGTTCTAAAAATGTTCTTACATTGAAAGTCCCCCAATGGACTTTCCCCTTCCTCGTGAGTGGCATATGTTGGGATAACTCTGCTAAGGTGGGTCAACACTTCCTATCATGCACCATGGATATCAAATATCCTTATACACTGTCATACCAAATTAACTTCCTTGACAAGCGTCCTGTCCTCGACTCGCCAACATCGACACTAACACGCCTTGCTGAACTTGTGCTAACCCTGAACGCCTTCACTTTTACATGTAATGGCGAATTTTACAATCAAGCAGGAGGGGTCGGCAGGAAAATGGGTCTTTTTGTTGGTTACGTCAAAGAACAAAAGACAGTACCGCGACATTGACGATGTTGTCGGGGTATCTTGTTGTAGCCGGGTAGAACTGGAGGATTTATTATTTTAATATACATCAACTTCGTATCCAGCTTTCATCCTGCTCTTCAGTATACACACATTACTGATCTCTGAATCTGGGCTACCTTTCCTGGATATCAATTTCCACATTTCTGACGATCATATTAGCACTTCCATCTACTACAAGGGCACTGACACTCACTGCTATCATCATCACCTTTCATCACACCCTCGCCACTGCAAAGATAGTCTACCCAGCTATTACGTCTTCGCCATCTCTGTTCTAACGATGCCGACTCTTAGTGAAGGCGGATGAAATGACCGCCTTTTTCGTGATGTAAGGACATTCACCGTCTTCTCTTCAACAAGACCTCAACAAGATGCTGCAACTTAGACAAATCAACGCCCTTAAGACATGTTAAGACACATATCGCCGTTGACAATGGTAGGAGGGTTCCCGTTTTAATAGTTCTCACATACGTGATCCCTTGAATGAGGGTCTCAATGGGGTGGTTGCTTTTACGGTTAACGGTTAAAAATTTGGCTTTTTTACGGCTAACGGTTAATTTTTTTTGTTACGGTTAACAGAAAGATTAAACATTAATTTCCATTGTTTTAAAAGGTAAACATTAATTTTTCATTGTTTTAAAAAGTTAAAAATTAATTTACATCGTTGTATAACACATTTAAGGTCTAAGGACCATGTTCCGGGATGAATGAAAAACTAGTTATTATGATAAAATTGTGATATTGAATATACCAATACTACTATATTACACTACATATCTAATATTACTAATAGTTATAGAAATATAAGGTATATATATATATATGATAGACATGATATAGCAATATATTCTTTGAAATACTGTATTAAACAACAGAAAGTTGTACACTATACTTTTTGTGTTTCAGGTAAACAACGTCATAGTTATATTAACTTGTATGATGGTTATGTGCCTAATAAATATGTCTCAGTCTTAAACGAGCGTAAATTGCATCAATTTCCTTTTTGCGCTTAAATATCGCATCCATATCGCTATCACTGTCATCCGAATCGCTCTCGTACTCCGCAACCTTGTTGAAATCGATCAGCAGCGGACGCGGGTGTAATTGCGGTTATCGCTCCTTCAGAGCGTGTCATGGGGGGGGGGGGGGGCAGTGAAGTCAGGGAACGCTTGTTCGACCTGGTCTAGCCTGCATAACAGGCGTTTTACGTATACCGGACGGCAATTCTCCAACCAATCCTTCATTGTCTCTTCATCCTTTTTGGAAAGCGCCTCAGAAGGAAGTTGAGTCATGAACTGTACATCCCGGAATGACATCCCCGTCTGTGGCACTGGGTACTGAGTATGAAGATGGATGAGTTGAAAATTCTCTTTGGTTGCATCGCATTACAAGAGAATTGATTTCTGTTCGCTATTGTTAGAGCTGTTAATTACGATTTTTGTTATCTGTTTGAATGTAGGCATGTTTTATGCTGTTGTAAGTTATGTGCATGCACGTGCATTTATTATGCCCGTGGAAGTATGTGTATAAATAATTGGTTCTCTGAGCATGCTAGTCAGTTCTCGGTCTACACTGACAATTTGCCCTAGTCAGATTTTACTTTTTACTTTTTTCCTTTTTCCTTTTTCCTTTTTCCTTTTTCCTTTTTCCTTTTTTCCTTTTTTCCTTTTTCCTTTTTTCCTTTTTCCTTTTTCCTTTTTCCTTTTTACTTACGAGGCGGTAAAGATTGAGGTCAAAATCCCCAAACCGACCTTCTGAGCTTGTTCTTTTCGCCCTAAAAAGTTGATTAAATTTTTTGAAGGCACCAATGGAATGGTGCTCATCTTTCACTTGCATTCGCGCTTTATACCTTTCGACTGGCTTATCCTCCGCAGCTCGATACAGACTTATAATTCTTTTCACAACGGATTAGCAGTTGCAGCAGGCGTGGATGAAGAAACTGAATAACATCTAAAAATAGTGTATTAAACAATAAGCTGTCAACTCATCCTGCGAAAAGCAGACACTTTATATTTGCCGAGGGTAGCGAATCTACGCAGCCCGTCGTGGAGACAAGACACATGTATAGCATCACAACAGTATGTCTTAACAAGAGATTTCGACACTTTCAAACCATGGCTATAAAAATGTTACGGTTAACTTTTTTCAGACTTTTTACGCCTAACGATTAATTTTTTCCAAATTTTACGCCTAACGGTTAAATTTTGGGTCGTTTTACGGCTAACGGTTAACCCCATTGAGACCCTCTTGAATGATAGAATTAAAAGAATCCTACTTGGCAACTTCAACAGTTACGGATGACCCTGCAACCGGGAAAATATTTCCCCAGCCACCATTGGTTGTATATCGCCGTGATCAGAACGTGCGTGGCATCTTGGTACCCACTGTACTGCTAATAGAAATTCACCGGATCGCCTCGCAGGCTCTTCTGCATTCTGTTTCTGCTCGCCAACACGCTCACTGTCGGACTTGTCAACACATCTCCTTCGACACCAGCCTGCAAGGCCCCAAATGCACCATCATCATTTAAGACGCCTTCACTTGCCAGACATCAAATCTCATTTTATACGGTATCTCCTGTCCGGGTCGCTGCTCTGCGGGCGTGCTCAGTAGGGAACGCTTTGGCGAACACATCCAACGCATTGAAGACCATTGAAAGAAAACTTGCCTGGTTTCCCCGTCGCAGAACATTTCACTGCAAACGGCCACTCTCTCATGACGCAGAAGTGCGTGGCTTGAAGCACGACGACGCAAGCAAGCAAAGTTCCGGTTTATTTAAGGTGCGCGCACTGTAAAAATGGCGCGTTAATATATAAAAGAACAGGACCGTCAACCGTTTAAAATCGACATTTCACTGAAGAAGGGCTAAGCCGGAAACGTCTGAAACATTTCTAATTTTTGGCACTTTTCAACATTAACATTTTCCATTATTTATTATGTCCACGCAGTTTTTTGAACATTTGTCCCTAACTCTGCCCTCCTCCCTTCCTCTGTTAGCGGTAACAACTGGCAGGCATTGCGTGACAAACCCGTTCTCCATATTTGGCTCGTATCGCAAACGAGGTTACAGCTCTTTCAGAAGTTTTGCATAAACTTTTGAGTTGTTCTGTTTTGAATTTCGCTGATTAAAGCGAGTTGCGATCTTACAAAAAGGTTTCTTTTTTGAATCATGACACTGAAAACGAAAGCCTCTCTCTCGGTGTTGTTTTCATTCCGTATTTTAGCGGAATAAGTCGATGAAATTTTGGAGTAGCAAGAACAGTTCTCGGCCTATGACGAAGTTGGTAGCTGGATAGGGTTAGCTTGCAATGGATTTCAACCCAAAAGTAGAATTCTTAAAATTTCACGAAGGATATGTCCGCGGTGTTGCATTTTCACCTGTGGTAAGCTTTAAAAATTATTTGTACTGAATCATAAAGCTAATTAATTGCAGTATGAAGTCTCACTTAGACTCCTTTCATTCGATTCACAACATTTGGCTGAACCACCTTGTTGTTGTTGTTGTTGTTGTGGAAAGAATGAGGTTAATTTATATATTCTCGTCTTCAGGATCGGTACTTGTTTTGCTCAGGTGCCTATGACGGAAAGGTCAATATTTACAGTGCAAAGAAATGTCATCTTTTAGGAAGCTATCCGGTGAGACTACATAGTTGTTAAAGTCTCTTATGCATTATTACATTGTCAGGAGACAAGCTGCTATAAAGCTTTCTTAACCCTTTAAGCCCCAATATCGAAATTCAAATTCTCATTTCTAGTCCTATACATTTCCTATAGAAGTTGTAGGGAGAAATTGTTTGGATATCAAGAGAATTCATCTTGTGTGATCATGTCCTTAATTCTCATGACCTTTTTGATAGATAAGGCATCGATATTACAAGGAGAAATTTGATGCTGAATATCCCTCAACTAATTTGCATCTTATTGACTTTGAAAGTGGAGTGCCACATCACTTTATTTTTCTGTAACTCAATGCTTATCTTTCAACACGGCAGCTCCATTTTGAAGAATCTGAAATTAATCAGCTGACCCTAAATTATGAATCTGATAATTTCCACCATGCATTCCCTTAGTATGCAGTGTATGATTCCTAGAGCAATCACCAAGTCTCCATGGTGCATGCATGATTTTCTTTATTTAGCTTTGCCAGATTTGTCAGAACAGTACAACAGCTTGTGTCATTTAGTGTAGCTTTCCTAATTCCCCCACGAAAAGGTTGTACCACTCACCACCAACTACATCTCCTACTCTTTTTAAACAGCGAGTTGGTTCTTACACCCTTCATGGCCTTACCTCTACTATTACTGGGATAATCTTGTGAACTTTCATCGGTGGACATCTTGTAAACAATTCTAATTTTGCTGTTTTGATGTACAATACAGGTAGCATATATTTAAAATAAGAATTAAGAAGGGAGAGCAACTTACAACCCTAACCATTTAATATTATAGAAATCCAAAATACTAGCACAAGGGCTTTACATCATTTTGTACCCAGTTGATTCATACCAATCTTTGCCCAATATATTCTCACCCAGGTAGTCAAGGAAGACAACCATCCTAAGTGATCATACTGTATTACTGTAGTTCATGAAAAATGACACATATTGCACAATGATACTGAAATATTCTGTACCAAAATTACTGGCTTAGAATTGTTTTCTTATGAAACAATATCACCTCCTGGGGCCTTTTGGTAAATATGCATCTTTTTTTTTTTCTTTTTGTTATTGTGGCAACAGGTGACAACATTGAGTTTAGCCAGGAATATAAAAGCTGTGCGGTTTACAAGTGATGGTAGGAAGGTGAGAATAATCGGAGACGTAAGGGTGCTTATGACCTAGTGAAAATCAAACAGTGGAGTCCAAAGCTTGATGGAATCATAATTGCAAAAATCAGGATGTTTCCAGTTTCCTCCGATTGTGCTTATGATTAGCTTATAATCTGTGAAAACAAGGTTGTCAGAGTCACAAGCGGAGGAATAAACCAATCGCATCCCCAATCTCAGGCCCTGTGAGTACAGATTTCTGTTTAGAATTCTGATAATGGAATCTAGTTTTCACTGGATTTTAAGCAATGAAATCATAATCACAAGTGGCAATAATAAAAATAAATGTCTTTATTTCTCATAAGATAAAAACTACATATCCTATGTTACATAATTATTATTACACCTGGAAGAGAAATTAAATAATAAAATCATATAAAATTATAAAATCGTATCTCTTTAACTCTGCTTACAACTCCATTTTCACTTGATACACTTCTGTCTCCAAATCCAACTCCGTTACTAGTGATAACCAGCCTTTAGGTGGTAGGTAAAGTTGCATACAAGCCACAGGGCGCCCACACAGCCACAGTTTAACCTGGTTTCTGTAGCATGAAGCAACTAGGAGTATTGCTACTCCCCCCTGGATGGGATGCTAGTCCATCGCAGGGTGACCTGGTTTATATACTATGAAGTGACTAGGAGTATTACTACTCCCCCCTGGATGGGATGCTAGTTCATCACAGGGTGACCTGGTTTATATACTATGAAGTGACTAGGAGTATTACTACTCCCCCCTGGATGGGATGCTAGTTCATCACAGGGTGACCTGGTTTATATAGTATGAAGTGACTGGGAGTATTACTACTCCCCCTGGATGGGATGCTAGTCCATCACAGGGTGACCTGGTTTATATACCATGAAGTGACTGGGAGTATTACTACTCCCCCCTGGATGGGATGTTAGTCCATCATAGGGTGGCCTGGTTTATATACTATGACTGGAAGTGACTAGGAGTATTACTACTCCCCCCCTGAATCTAGTTCATCACAGGGTGACCTGGTTTATGTACTGTGAAGTGACTAGGAGTATTACTACTCCTCCTGGATGGGATGCTAGTTCATCACAGGGTGACCTGGTTTATATAGTAGGAAGTGACTAGGAGTATTACTACTCCCCCCTGGGTGGGATGCTAGTCCATGGCAGGGTTACCCCCCAGCATTTTGTCACCGGTACCCATTTATACACCTGGGTGGAGAGAGACAATGTGGAGCAAAGTTTCTTGTCTAAGGAAACAACACACTGGCAATGTACCCATTTATACACCTGGGTGGAGAGAGACAATGTGGAGCAAAGTTTCTTGTCTAAGGAAACAACACGATGGCAAGGCTAGGTGTTGAACCACTGAGTTTCAGAACTGTAGTCCAACGCTCTAACCACTACACTACAGCGCCTTCACTGGCCTTTAGGTATTCCTGCTCTAAATGACCGTCTTGAGGCACAAAATCGACTGTTCTCATTTTGGCCATCTTCTGTAGTTTAAGTTAATAGCAAGAAACTTGCAATTTGACTTGTAATACTGGACAGAAGTAACCTCGGCTAACAGATAACTCAGAGCAGAATACATTTGCGTGTGAATCACGAACATGTCAAAAACTGAATTCTATAGGTACATGTACAATCTAGAATTGATTTTGTTGATCTCAAATTTTTGACAGTTTTGCAGTTTGCGTGCAAATGCATTCTGCTCTAAGTTATTCATTAGGTTACTTCTTGTCCGTACTGTGTAGCTTGATCATGTCTTTTTAATAGCAGTTAATAAATAACATTAATGGTTAATCATTAGTTTAGGTTGTTGAAGGTTATTTTGTGACAGTTTTTGTTGTGGCAGATTATAGCATCAACAAATGCCAGGAGACTGATTGTCATTGACGTGGAAACAGGCGAGCAAGTGCTTTCTTATGACAATTGTGAGCGGCATTAATAATAATAATAATAATAATAATAATAATAATAATAATAATTTACAGTAAGTTATGATATTTCAACAACCTTTCTTTAAACCAAACAGATTAATACAATGTATAACAATAAAGTGCCTAACTTCCTTCATATAGATACCAAAGGAACAGAGCTACTCCTTTGTCCTATAACCACCTCTTAAAATTTATACAATTGAAAAGTATGACACACTATAATATAAATTAAGTATCAAAAAGGGTCTGTGTGCATTTTTAGGCCAGCTTTCATGTGTCACCTTTTTGGAACAAAAATTTAAAATGAAACTTTAAGTTTTGTTGCCCTTGGAACATGAATGTGCTGTTACAACCACATTCAACATCCAAGGTTTAGACCGTATTGAAATGCTTAAGACAGGGCCGTAGCCAGTATAAGGCAAACCGAGGCACTTGCCTCAGTCATGATCCCAGTGTTTTGTTTAAACATAGTCATCATAAAGACCCTAAATAGCTAGGCAGGGAATTTAACCATGGATATTGCCTCAATCATTATTTTGTTATGGCTACAACCCTGTGAGAGACTCTGTACTGTTTATGTTTTACTTCCTAGGTGTTTACAATGGCCCTGATCGGACAGGATTAGCAGTAGATATACATGCTGGGCCTAACATTGCTGCATGTTGCTGCGTCAATGGACGGGGCTTGTCCATGTTTGACCTCAGAATGCCGCTTCCCTTGGATTTCATCTATGATGTGAGTTTATCACCCAAGTTTAACCCTAATAACTCCCAAAATTAAAATTCAACAAAAATCACAAATTTCATTTTGTAAAATGTTCAAAAACAAGTGGTACCATGCCAAAGTACTGCTGAAGAGGTTTCATTCGAATGGTCACACCATAGGATTTCGTTGAAAGTGAGTGATTAACTGGCCGAATTGCTCTTGTTTGTCTTCATTAATTTTAACTGAAGCTCTCTATCATGCAGACACCTTTCTAAGGCCGAGTCAGCAAGAGCTGGTCCCGAGGCTTTTCAGCTTACTGTAGATGGAGTTCACTGTATTTATTTTAATCTTATATATTGAGTGCATGTGGAGAAATTAGCAGCTCTCTCATGTATCTCTCATGCTTTCTTCAGAATGTTCATAGGAATTTATGGTATTTTTTCTGTCCTTTTAGTTACATAATAATGTCATTCGTGATGTGATGTTTCTCCATGAAAGCTGGCCATGGTGCAAGGGTCAAAATGCATTGTTAACAGTGGCAATTGATGGAACAGCAAAGGTATTGATAACTATAAACATGCAGGCTTTATAACTTATATGGCAGAGCAAGCTATGAGTGTGACTCCCCCTCCCTCCCCCCCCCCCCCCCTGCCCAGGAAAAACAAGTCCTCCTAGCCCCAGCCTTCCCTATGCATCCCACAACTTTATGTTACCCAGGTTTTTGTTAGCAGGTTCTCTTGACTGACTGCCCGACTAGTACAATGTAACTGACTCACTGACTGACTGTTACCAATTACTTGTAAACAGTGTATGTACTGACTGCCTGACTAACTGACTGACTGACTGACTGACTGTCTGACTTTCCACTTATGTCCAGAAATGCACGTAACTCGGACCTCGGGCACTTCATATTACACACAATTATTTGTAATTTCCATATGACTTCATGTTTGACAGAATTGCTTGTGTTTAGGTGAGAATTAGGTCTAGGGGAAACTTCATGATGTCTGTCATAAAGAGCATGAATCTCATTAGCGTGCATTTCTGGACATACCTCTGACTTTCTTAGTAACTGTTGGACTGACCAACACTACACACTCTGTGACTGACTGACTGACTTAGTGTCTCACCGACAAAATTAATCAACTGACTGACAGAGTGACTATCTCGCTGACTAACTGACAGACTACATGTACATACATTTGATTGACTGACTGACTGACTGACTGTCTGTCTGACAGACTAACTCAGAGACTGGCTGTTTGACTTTCTGAATGACTGATGGTGACTGACAATGAATCTGACAGACTGACTGACTTTCTAGGCTTTATAACTTACATGTATATGGCAGAGCAAACCGTGACTGTGATCCCCCTCCAAGAACTCCTAGCTGCCTGCCTGACTGACTATCTAAATGACTGCCTGACTATCTAACTGACTGTCTGACTGTCTGACTGACTGACTAACTCAGAAACTGAATGTTTGACTGTCTATATGTTTGACTGACTGACTGTGATATCCATCAGGATAGCCAGGAATTAGCCATGCTACTTGATCATGATTTTTTTTTATTGGATCTTAATTATTCAGGTGCTTTTAATCTAAAGTCATGATGTGTGCTGCCTTAAAAAAAAAATACAAAAAATGCCAAATTGGGAAAGATGTAGACACAGTGTATTTAACATGTTAAATTATTTCTTTAGGTGTCTACAGTTGATGGACGCACACTGCAGAGCACAGAACTCGGCTCCATGCTTAACACTGCTGCACCAACACCTGAACCTTTTGGGTCCATGGCTGATGATGGATTTTACAGTAAGATTAAAAAAATGTACATACATTGAAACCTCTGTAAGGGGACACCATCAGGACCTAAGGAGAAGTGTCCCCTTAATGGAGGTGTGTCTTTAATATAGGTGTAAATTACAAAGATTATGTCTTGAGTGTTTTGCCGGCCTGGACCAGGAGAAAGTGTCCCCTTAATGGAGGTGTGTCTTTAATGTAGGTGTTAATTACAAAGATTATATGAGTGTTTTGCCGGCCAGGACCAGGAGAAGTGTCCCCTTAATGGAGGTGTGTCTTTAATGTAGGTGTTAATAACAAAGATTATATGAGTGTTTTGCCGGCCGGGACCAGGAGAAGTGTCCCCTTAATGGAGGTGTGTCTTTAATGTAGGTGTTAATTACAACAATAATACAAGTGTTTTGCCGGCCGGGACCAGGAGAAGTGTCCCCTTAATAGAGGTGTGTCTTTAATGTAGGTGTTAATTACAAAGATTATATGAGTGTTTTGCCGGCCGGGACCAGGAGAAGTGTCACCTTAATAGAGGTGTGTCTTTAATGTAGGTGTTAATTACAAAGACTATATGAGTGTTTTGCCGGCCAGGACCAGGAGAAAGTGTCCCCTTAATGGAGCTGTCTCTTTTAATAGAGGTGTTAATTACAAAGATTGTATGAGTGTTTTGCCGGCTTGGATCAGGAGAAGTGTCCCCTTAATAAATTAACAAATTTGTCATTGACTTGAGTCCAATTCATTTTAGGTCTGATTATGTTTGGAGGCGAGTTTCTGACAAGTTTTGTTCCAGAAGTTGGGATCCAAGAACGGATGAGGGAGCATGGAAAAGATCCATTGTGGAAAATTAAGTATGAAGAACAATATTAATCATTTGCTTACTAAGTAAAGTCAAATTGATTTCAAGAAACTATATTTGACATCAAAGTTTTATATTTGCAGGTATACATCCAATGGAAGCACACTCTTTACAGCTTGTGACAGAGGCGTTATACGAAAGTAAGTCAGATGCTGTGTTTTACAGTAAAAATACATATATTAACAACCCACAGACTGAAGAAATTTGGCAGTTGAAAAGCCTTTAAACGTTCTTTCGTTTTTTCTAAGCTTTTTTCTAACGATTCTCTACGTTTATACAAGATGAAATTTGAGTTTTTGCATGGATTTTGAATTTGACTGTCCATTCTTTGTAGATATAGACGATTTCCTGATCACCATGAGTTTGTGGAAGATTTGTTTTGCCATTCAG
Source organism: Cladopsammia gracilis (assembly GCA_022457155.1). Lineage (NCBI taxonomy): Eukaryota > Metazoa > Cnidaria > Anthozoa > Scleractinia > Dendrophylliidae > Cladopsammia > Cladopsammia gracilis. The sequence goes on from JAJGOT010000578.1 coordinate 212,722, forward strand.
ATGACGTGGAAGACATCGACATTTCACCGTATGATGAATGTATCCATGGTTACAATTTAACTGATTTCAAAATGTACTGAGGACTGTTCTGAAAACGTCCCGTATCTGATGTTTAGTTAAAGACTCAGTATCGTCCATAATGCTTCACGCGTCTCTGTTATTTTTTGTTTGCAGAGGAGCGAGGCTTCTATTATTCAGAGGCGCATGAAGCGTAATAGAGTACCGAATTGTGACGTCACAAACATTGAAATTTGGGAAATTATGGGATTTGATTAGATACTTGGAAAGGGCATGACGAAAAATGCTCGCTTGCCAAAAATCAGCATCTTATTGCAACTTGGGGGTGAGATACTGGCACCGCTATGCTCTGATGACTCCATACAAACCCTACTAATTTTGCCTTGCTTCATTACGTAATGAACCAAGGCAAAATTAGTAGAGTTTGTATGGAGTCATCGGAGCATAAACGGGCCAATATCTCGCCCCCAAATTTCACTAGGATGCTGATTTTTGGCAAGCGGGCGTTTTTCGTCATGCCCTTTCCGAATATCTAATCAAATCCCATAATTTCTCAAATTTAGTTTTTGTGACGTCACACTTCGGTACTCTATGGACACTACTGGGTCTTTAACCCTTTCACTCCCAGAGTGACATGTAGTGTAGTTCTAACTTTTGAGTCTGTTGATGAAATCCTATGGTGTGACCATTCAAATGAAACCTCTTCAGCAGTACTTTTGCATGGTACCATTTGTTCTAACTTTTGAGTCTGTGGATGAAATCCTATGGTGTGACCATTCAAATGAAACTTCTTCAGCAGTACTTTTGCATGGTACCATTTGTTCTAACTTTTGAGTCTGTTGATGAAATCCTATGGTGTGACCATTCAAATGAAACCTCTTCAGCAGTACTTTTGCATGGTACCATTTGTTTTTCAATATTTTACAAAATGAAATTTGGGATTTTTCTGTAATTGTGATGTTTGGCACTCCTGGGGGGTAAAGGGTTAGAGCATTAAGATCCGGACACACGGTTCAACTTCACTTGCAAAGTTGCGCGCAACAGCTGCAGAAGTAGAATCGAGTTCTACTTTTGCAACGTTGCGCGCAACAAATTGTATCGTGTGACACCCCCAAAAAAAACGTTACAAGAAAAGTTGAACCGTGTGTTCGAGCCTTTAGTATCATGACTCAATGGCCCAATTTATACTGGAGACGGATGATCCGTCTGGACGAACTTGGGCAAACATTCGTCAGTTCGTCTGATAATCCGTCTGTGTATAAACACGGGCAAAAAGACGGATTATCCGTCTAGATGAACTATCTGCTTAGTTCGTCTGCTAAGACGAACTTAGCAGATAGTTCGTCTTAACGGGTAATCCGTCTCTTTGCCCGTGTTTATACACAGACGGATTATCAGACGAACTAACGAATGTTTGCCCAAGTTCGTCCAGACGGATCATCCGTCTCCAGTATAAATCAGGCCATTGACTGCACCGGGACGATCGTCGTATCTTTTATCGATTAAAATTCATTATTTGGTACCACTAAGGGTGTGTGAATCGAAACTTGACACGGGTATCAATCCAGAAAAATTTGTTGACATGTTGCAAGAGTTGAACCACCTTCAAAAACTTGCAACATGTTACCGTGACACAATACTACGTTAAAAATTCGTCCTGGCGTTGTTACACGGTGTTAACATCATCTTTAGGGGTTGCTTTCAAAAGTTCCAAAGATCAATCCGTCAATTTCATATGGGAGGCCTCCCCACCCCCATCCCGGGCCTCTCACGGCCCAGTGGTAGTAATCCAGAGTAATAAAAATTAGTCTTAATCCACCTTTATATGTGATTCGGTATAACAATTATATGAACAGCGTCGAAATTTATCATTTTCATTTTATCATTTAGTATCTACGCTGCGCAGGGAATATCAATCTTTTTTACTCATGGGCTAAGGGGCTAGTCGGATAAACGGGTTTTTCACTCTATATTCAGTTATTTCCTTAATTAATCCTGTTAGATTTAGTCACAGCATCTAAGGACCAAAGTGTTGGTGTATATCGGCTTGGACCTCCCAGCCATGGTGTGACGGAGTATGGCGAGATCAGATAACAACCTTACAACTGTCTTGGGTCAATTCCTTCATATACCAAAGTGTTTTACAGTGGAGGTCTTAGTCAATCCTCAGGGGAGTGGGGGTGCGGTGCAGTCAAACGGTGACCGGTAGATTTAACCTGCGATCAGGCGTTATTTTTTTCCGCGCAGAGAAGAAAGAGAGAGAGAAAAAAAATAAAAAAACGGCCCTTTTCCCGTTTTTCCGTGGGGAGGACCTGATCGGAGGTTACGATGGATTTTATGTATTGAACTTTCACGATGTGGTTGTCATAGTTCATGTCTGGAACCAAAACATAAGGAAAGCAGCCTTTTATTAACTCCCTCTTATAACCAAAGGCTTGTATACTTGTGGCAACAATTAGCCCTGCGATGGTTCTACATAGCCGGCACTGAACAGTCATACAGCGCGTTAGAGAATTTGTTGGCTGAGTTGTAAACAGGATGTGAATGTGAAGTCTTAATATTGACTTCCTGCTATCATGAAAACCAAAAGGGTTTTACATTGGTTTCAACCATCAGCCCTGTGATGGCTCTGCATAGCGCTGGACAGTCAAATAGCGCGTTAGAGGATTTGTTGGCTGTGCTTTAAACATAGTATAAATGTGAAGTATTTTTATTGACTTCCTACTATCATGAAAACCAAAGGGTTTTACAGTGGTTGTAACCATCAGCCGTGCGATGGCTCTGCATATTAATTACTGAACAGTCAAATAGCGAGTTAGACTGATGATTTATTTGCTGTGGTTTAAACAGGCTGTGGTTGTTCACTTACCCACATACACAGTGGCCACGCTCAGCCCCCAGAGGCAATCACACCGGATTTGAGAGTGGCTACTCAACGTCGAACAGACCGAGAATCATTATATTAGTGCGCACGAACAACATAATTCCGGCGTAACCAGAAGGTTACAGCTCTGAAACAACCTAAACCTTAAAGGTTATATTTTGCTGGCCAGAGTCTATCTATAATGCGAAAGAAATAGAGGACTTTAGGCGCTATACTATAAACTACGTTATCGTAGCTTTGAAGTACATATAATTATATGCGACCGTTTTATCTCGTGAATACATAGAACAATTGTAACAGTCACCTGCTGTAACCATGGGGACGGCGTTGGAGGGAGGGGAGGGTGGGGAGTTGGACGCAGGGGGCTGGGATTCGGTGGAGCAAAATGCCTAAGAGAGGGGAGGGAGGGGAGGGGAGGATTGTTTCGTTAGTCCCCGTCGATGGTTTGTATGTCAAACAGAAGTATTCGAGTCTTAAGGGCCGTTTACACAGGCGATTTTTTTTGTGCAATTTTTGTCGCGCGCAAGTTGCATGTGTAAAATAGCTTCGATTTGGGAGCGATTTGTCGCGCGTTGTCGAAACCTGATGCAACTTGGCGGCGATTTTGGGGATATCACAGCAAATCAAACCAAATGTCGCACCCAAATCGCACAGAAATCGCCGCTAGTTTACACTTGCGATAAAAGTTGCATTGGAGGGCGCGACAAAAATCGCATGTGTAAACAGGCCTTTAGTAAAGATAGGGAAAATGGGATTTTTTTGTAAATTTACAGATATACAAGCAAGCTGAAGAAATTTAAGACTATTGCCATTTTTTCCTGTGGAAAAATGTGAAGTTTTGCATAAATGACATTCATTGTAAATCTCTGCTGACGAGGTTAAACAAATCTAGAATGTAATGAACCGCTATTTTTACGTTACAATAAAAACTAAAACAAATCACTGATTGGTTCATTCTGTCAACTTCAGGCTTACCATCTTGTGTTTGTGTGGTGCAATGCAACCTCGTTCCGTGGGTTGTGCCCAAATCATACCGTCCAGAAGGACGTCGGACATTTTATTAAGACTTATATAACGTAATGTCGACACAATAAATTTTTTAAGTGTAAAAACGAAAATCTAAAATCCCCACTTAGGATTGAACCTGTGACCTCAGCTAGGCTTAGGCTTACATAGCCTACCGTACCACTGTACCACCTAGCTTCTCGGGTTGCTTGGTCCGAAAATTAACTGCTAACTCCAACCCCAACTGAAAGCTAACCAGTTACTCCGTAATATAAGTCTCAGTAAGGTGTCCGACGGCCTTCTGGACAGTATGATTTGGGCTTGACCCGTTCCCTGGGTCCAACTCTTCTTTCCCCCCAAGAGCGAGAGAGGAGAGACCCGGGTCCGGTCTGGTCATGTGGGGCGGTAAGAGGAGAACCCTGGAAACGAGGTTGGGTGTAATGTTATGGCTGTATCGGTTTATTAAACAAGCCTCGATAGAAGTGAGGTAATGCGGACAACAAAATCGTGCAATGCAACTTGTAACGCAAATTTTCACTTTGCAAAAAGTAGGAGCGACATCTACTTTCTGCAACATGAAAATTTGTTGCGCGTGTAGGTTGTAATACGCACAACATCAGGCCTGCAACCTGCAATGCAACGTTCTTGCGCGACAAGTTGCACCATGTTGTTGCCCTTATTACTTCACCTAAAGGCGAATTAAGGGCCCTTAACACTGATGAAAATGAAGTAAAGATTCTCAAAATCACTGCCATGTTGTTAACATATGCTTTGTTTTTCAGTGTTTATTTTGGCGATTTGCAGCTCGCGTAGGAGTTTATTAGTTTCTTAAGAATTATTGTAATCTATTGTCTTTCAGTCGAATCATAATCGCCATAATTATTGTAACCTATTGTATTTCAGTCGAATCATAATCGCCATAATGGCATTTTCAAAATAAAGGTTTGACTCGGAAAACCGCATTCGCGAGCCACAAAGCACCATAAACCCTTTGAATCTTCGTCGGGAAGGATGTTTGCATAGCCATACCCGTCATCTCTCCAGTTTGTGTTGAAGGCAAAGCGGTATCCTCGAAGTACTGCACTTTCACGAGAAAGAAACGTAGCGCCACATTCTTTCATTTTCCTTTCACTTTAGTTTGACTTAAAGGCAAAAATAGAGCTCTTCATCTTTCATGATTAAATGTTCAAGTAAATGTGACGCAAACGTGTGTAGACTGTCCGGAACGGTGGTCGTTAAGATCGTTACAATTTGAAAGGTTAGAAACGGAACTTAAATCTCATTGATACAAAGTAAGATATATATCAACACGAGGAAGTGTTTCATTGGGATTTCAAAACACTGTATAAACGAGGCGCAGCCGAGTTTTTTTTAAAACCGACTTCGAGGTATTTAAGTAATGCTCCACATAAGAACTATAGTAAACTTCATTGTTCTGCGGCATTGGCTCTTTCCCACATAGGAGGAGCTGATGGTTCATAATTATATTTCAGTATAAAAATAAAGAAAATCCATTTGCGTCAATTAAATTTTAGGAAATATTCGCGCTTAACCAATCAGAATAGCAGATGACAATAGCTAATAATTTTGCTTCTTTGATGAAGTTCCCCAAATACAATATCTTTTAAAACTTGCATGTTGTGCGATTGGGTCTCAAATTACTTGAAACCTTAAAAAAATTAGACTTAAGGAGGCTCGTACCCATTTCTCAAGTCCACACCCTTTCAATTTTAATGGGCCATATCTTTTGCTGTAGTGCATAAAAAGACAAGCCACTTTGCATGCAAACGCACAATACATTGAACTTTATGGGAGTATAGGATTTGTTTACATCGGTGCTTCCATGGCAACGGAATGGTGATCCTCTGAAATTCACAAGTTGCGGAGTTTCTCTAGATCAAGAGAAATTTTTGTAAAACCCGCTAGTGGACTAATTGATTAGACCATGGGCTTCAACTGGACAAAGTTTGAAAGAAATGTATGAGAGCGTTTTCGAAATTTTTAGGGATGAAGTTTTGGGGATTATAAATACAGTGAAAAACATACTATCGACATAATTGGCTAATATCTAAAGAAAATGATGCGCGATGGGGATGCAGTTTCATCTCATAGTAGTTTGATTCCATTTGAAATGGTGTGTGAAAAAGTGAGGGAGTTGCTTTGGCCGATTGCAAGAAAGAAGGATTTGATTAGCGTGCGTTCAGCTGCTCTTGTTGCCATTTTTGTATGTAATTTGGTCTTCGCCTACAAATGTGATGATAATTTGGAAACCGCGAGATAAATTTTTTTAAAAATTTGACAATCTCGAGATTGGTCATCAATTTATATGACCTGCAAGTTTCAAGGACATTGAAGATTTGCAAGGCAATAAAATAGGGCCTCCAATGTACCAATTTTTTTCCCGCAGAGTTTGTGTTTACAAGTGAGCGTCCTCATTATTCACGGGTATTGTTTTCAAGTTTCATATGCACGTGCAAAACTTTACAAAAAAAATTATTTGCATCGAACAGAACGCTCGATTGCTTTCCGAAGAATTTTCCGAAACATGCTAATAACTGGCTTCCATTACGAATAGCAATGACAACAGTACTGATGAAAACAACGTCGGAAACGTCACGTTTCATCAAGTGCCGGATGCAGAAATAACACATTTATGATTGTCTCACTCTGGTTATTTGTTGCAATCGACGTAGCATCTGTTCCTTATTTAGATATAAAATAGCACAAAGCAGAATTCTCAGCTAAAATATAAAGTGGTCACGCTGTTCTTGCGTGTGACATATTAAAGAAGCACTGTTTCTGCATTACGTTTATAAATTTCCAAATTGGGATATGTTCTTCTTGTCCTGCAATTTTAAAGAGACCCTCGGTATGGCTGCATTACAGCGTAATAGCGCAAAATCGAGTGCGTAATATTATTACAATTCTCAAGCCAGCTATTAGCATATTTCGGAAAATTCTTCGGAAAGCAATCGAGCGTTCTGTTCCGATGCAAATAAATTTTTTGCTAATGTTTTGCACGTGCATATTAAACTCGAAAACAATACTCGTGAATAATGAGGACGCTCACTTGTAAACACAAAATCTGCGGGAAAAATCTGGTTCATTGGAGGCCCTATTTTATTGCCTTGCATGTCTTCAATGTCCTTGAAACTTGCAGGCAATATAAATTGATGATCAATCTCGAGATTGTCAAATTTTTAAAAAAATTTATCTCGCGGTTTCCAAATTATCACCACATTTGTAGGCGTAGACCAAATTACATACAAAAATGGCAACAAGAGCAGCTGAACGCACGCTAATCAAACCCTCTTTCTCGCAATCGGCCAAAGCAAGCCCCTTAATTTTTTACACACCATTTCAAATGGAATCAAACTACTATGAGATGAAACTGCATCCCCATCGCGCATCATTTTCTTTAGATATTAGCCAATTATGTCGATAGTATGTTTTTCACTGTATTTATAATCCCCAAAATTTCATCCCTAAAAATTTCGAAAACGCTCTCATACATTTCTTTCAAACTTTGTCCAGTTGAAGCCCATGGTCTAATCAATTAGTCCACTAGCGGGTTTTACAAAAATTTCTCTTGATCTAGAGAAACTCCGCAACTTGTGAATTTCAGAGGATCACCATTCCGTTGCCATGGAAGCACCGATGTAAACAAATCCTATACTCCCATAAAGTTCAATGTATTGTGTGTTTGCATGCAAAGTGGCTTGTCTTTTTATGCACTATAACAAAAGATATGGCCCATTAAAATTGAAAGGGTGTGGACTTGAGAAATGGGCACGAGCCTCCTTAATGCATCTTGAACCTTACCTTAATTTTTAGCAGTTTTTGAGTCTAGGCCTATGAAATCACTAGCTGTAAAAATGAAAAAAGTTGACATTCCATCGTGCGTTGCCGTTCAGTGCTATCCTTCTTATGCGGATCATTACTTAATTCGGATGCCTCATTAAACACTCGAGTGTTTGATATAGCTTCTCTCAGAGAAAACAAAGAAATAAAATCGCCAAAATCTATGCTGATTAGTATTGAGTTTCCAACCCATCGTCACGCATACAATTTCCTTTGTTCAAACTTGATACAATACCATATAATATATTACGTCTTTTACAGTGCCTCACTCTCCAAAGGAAAGTATTGGTCAGTGTTTACAATAAAATAATTATCAGAAAGTTATTACCAAAAGATTAAAGCTAAATAACCAATTAATTGATTACATTTTTGTTAATGATCTCTTTTTTTTTTCCTGCGGGAACATTAAATTAATATACTTGCCTATAATTTGACAAGTATTGTCATTATCTAATATTGAGACATGTAGTGTAGTTCTAACTTTTCAGTTTGTCGACGAAATCCTATGGTGTGACCATTCAAATGAAACCTCTTCAGCAGTACTTTTGCATGGTACCATTTGTTCTAACTTTTGAGTCTGTTGACGAAATCCTATGGTGTGACCATTCAAATGAAACCTCTTCAGCAGTATTTTTGCATGGTACCATTTGTTTTTCAATATTTTACACAATGAAATTTACCATCATTTTTCTTGAATTTTTATATTTGGCAATGTTGGGAGTTAAAGGTTCTAAAGCAGCAGCTTTATCGATAAGATGACCCTCGCCTGTCTTTTTTTAACTGAGTCGCCTTTCTGTTCTTTATTAGCTCAATAGGATTAATGATAATGTCATTCAACGAGTGGCCGGATCGGTTAAACCGTGTTCGGAGACTGACGTTGGAGTTTGCAATGAGTTTGCAACTGATCGCCAATGTCCTGGTCACTCCGTGTTCGATATTCTCGTATGGATATTGGGTATGAATGGCGAGCTGCACCCAGTTCCGCCGCTCATATTTTATCTCGGTATTACTTCTGTGTGTATAGGAGGCTAAAACGAACTGCTGGCAGTGTCACAAATTTAGATCAGTTTATGATTATGGTCTCAGGTTTTAAGTAATGTCCTTTCTGTTAATCTTTAATTCCCATCCTTCAAGCTTTTTAAGTATTCTGCGTACTCCTTCGGCATAATATCCTCTCCTTCAAGCATCTCGTTCAAAAATATCTCGCTCGGTTTCAAACCATCTTGAACATGCTCTTCCTTAGCTTTGTACGCCACCGCATCCACAACTTCACCATTTTTCTTTTCGACTTTAATAGTGACTCGGTGAAACCGACTGCCTTCGCCACGGTCCATGTTAAGCAAGCTTCCCTTCTCGCAAATGTACAAAGCACCATAAACCTCTGAATCTTCATCGGGAAGGATATTCGCATAGCCAAACCCGTCATCATTCCAGTTGCTGTTGAATTCAAAGCGATAACCTCGAAGCACTGCACTTTCACGCGAAATAAACTTCGCTCCACGTTCTTTCATTTTCCTCTCACTTAAGTTTGACGCAAAGGCAAAATAGAGCTCTTTATCTTCCATGATTGAATGTTAATTAAAATAAATGTCACGCAAGAAGTTGATGTCACAAAGTATATGTTAACATTGTGTATTTACAGTGCGTACAGTGCGACCACGAAAGCCGTGAACATCGAAAATATGTCCGGAATGTTTATTGTGTTACGGCCAATCAAATTCGCGAACCAACAGACAAAAAGCCGACAAATTGAAAACTAATATATATAGATGGCCCAAGGCTAACAGCGTCGCACTGTGAACAAGCTCAACTAAGGTGAAACTTAACTAAGGTGAAACTTAACTAAGGTGAAAGGTTGGAAGCACAAGAATTAAGATTGACGAACGGGCTATTTTCAATTTTAGCAATTCTCAAAAACAGTATTACGCGACCGTCTGCACAGTACATTTTTATAGACCGTACAAAAGTTCACAACAACAACTTTTCTCTGTCTAGAAAAACTAATTGTAGTACCACTAGTTTCCGAATAAAATACAGTTTTTGTTTGTCAAAAATTGCCCGAGAAACTGATTTGAAAATCAAAAATTGCAAAAATACACAAACATATTTGCATAAGGTGATGCGAGTGAAGATAGAACTGTACTATAAAATCAAAGTCTTGTTTTGTTTACATAAAATCGCTTTTCAAACTATGTAATGAATGAACAAACACATAAAAATGGACAACACAATCTTCTTTCGAAAAAATTTATTAAAATCTCCATTAGTTTACGTTTAAAAGCAAAACGCGTACCATTTAATTATAGCTCATCGAGTTCAAGCTTTCTTCGATGAAATTCAAGAGATCGATACAATTGAATTTAAGCACGTTTTAAAATTAATTCTTCAAAACTAACAATGACACCAATAAAAAGTCACTCACAGATTGATATCAACATAAATTCTCATCGAAAACTGTAATCTGTTTTACCTTTAAGTCCCTCGCTTGCTTGGAAATTCAAATCTCCGCTTCTGGTTCTGAAATCCGTAGAAAACAAACATCTCCCGCATTTGATAAAAACGTAATACAGTCGGACCTCTATTAAGCGGCCACCTATTAAGCGGCCACCCTCCATTAAGCAGCCACTTTCCAAAGTCCCGAATTATTTCTCAGTAAAGTGCTGTGTTCGATACCTCTATTCAACGGCCACCTCTATTAAGCGGCCGCGGACATCTTTTCGTGGTTGCAAGTTTAGTATTTCTTGTATTTTTACCTCTATTAAGCGGCCAGCAAATCATCTTTTCAAGCGAAATGGTGACAGATAATATGAAGGTGATAACTGATAACAATAAAAACTGCAATTTAATCTCCACTTGCCCAGTTTCACGGTTACCAGTTATCAGTTATGCCCAGTTTCACGGTTACGGTAATCGGAAAGGCAAATGACTTGATCTTCTCGTTACAACTCCGAGCTCCACAACGGCAAACAGCAGTGACGGATTATTTTAAATAAATCGTCCGTGAAATATTTTGAGCTAAAATTTTTACAGACTGTTGGTGCAAAAAAGCCCTAAGAAACTTGATGTTTTGTTACATAGATTTGCATATTTTTCTGTACCTACTCAACACCATAAAATACGGTACTTATCGACTACATGCTCTCTGTGTTAGAGCTAGAACTTTGCACGGACTTGAAATACGCAAATACAGGGCACTTAATTTTTAGTTTCAATGATTTTTGCATTTATCTTCACATATGTTCACCTTTCAACAAGCCTTTTGCTATATAGTGGCAATAAAATTACGTTGACTAACATTTCTATCCAATTTATATTGTACCTCTATTAAACGGCCAACCTCTATTAAGCGGCCAGTTTTCAAAGTCCCGAGGGTGGCCGCTTAATAGAGGTCCGACTGTACATGAAGTTCCTCGAAGCAAGATTTTATCCTTGAAAGCTCCTCTTTTTCCATTAAAGCGGCTTCTGATTATCCCTTAATTAGTATCCTTGTCTTGAGTAGCAAACCGCGGAATATTCAAGGAAATAACGCCTTTAATTTAAACGGTTTTCTCCGCTTAGTAAATTCACAGCAAAACATCAAAGTGTTTTTCTAGCTGACGTGACATTCGGCCTTGTAACCGCGCGAAAAACAAAGCCTCGCTTTGGTTTCAACATGACGTCGTACGCGCATGTTTTGCGACGTCATACGCGCCCGCGAGCTAGTCCTGCGCGACGGCGGCGGAGGGCACACGCGCGCCCGCGAAACATTCCGCTAGCCATGACCATGAAAAATGAAGGGCACAGGTTCTATGAGTATGGAGCTGCGCAGCCAGACCTTCGGCCTGGCAAGTGCTCCGCTATTAAAGCGATTGTTATATAGCTGGAGTTTTTCTCAATAAAACGCGCGCAATCATTGGTTTATTCATGGTCGCATAACATCTAACAAGCTGTTTCCCTCCAAACGTCCATAAGCGGGCAACATTTACGACAGCGGGCAATATTTTTCACATCAGAGGGTATAAACAGTGCACTGTTGCCCGCTAGCGCACGTGATCAGACCGTGACAAAAGATGGCATGATTATGATGCGACTGATGTTTACCTCGAGTTCTTGGTGTGTTTTTCAAACTGTGTTGACTGATCTAGCCTGTATGACAGGCGCTTTAATTCATGAGCCAACGTTACAACGTTAACGCGTGCGTCGATTGGTTGATTCATGGTCACATGACATCTAGCAAACAAAATGTTTCCCGCCAATTGTCCTAAGCGGGCAACAATTTTGACGTCAGAGGGTAACATTGCACTGTTGCCGCTAGCGCACGTGATCAGAACGTGACAAAAGGTCGCAAGATTCACTGTTTCATTCGCCTATTCGGGACCAGTTATTAACTGTTTAATGTTAACCGATTCAACATCGTTCAACATTTTTTGAGCAACGATGTTGCAACTTCAGTATTGAATAAGTAGAAAACAATACGGCAGGCTGATCCTTACGGCGGAAACAGAGGCAGGAAGAACAAAAAAAACCATACGTGTATATTTTTGAGCCCGATATTTCTGTTTGAAATACAAACCTTCGACGGACGTTAGGAACGTTACAATTGGAAAGGTTACAAACACAGAACTGAAATAAGATTGCCGGTATAAAGTAATACAGCAAACACGAGGAATAGTGTTTCATCAGGATATCCAAACACAGAGAAGTGGGTTGAAAAACAAGGGGGGCGGGGAGGGGGGGAGTAATATATCAAACACAAGGAACAGTGTTTCATCAGGATATCCAAACACCAAGAAGTGGGTTGAAAAACAAGGGGGAGGGGAGAGTAGTATATCAAACACGAGGAAGAGTGTTTCATCAGGATATTCAAACACCGAGAAGTGGGTTGAAAAACAAGGGGGGGGGGGGAGTAATATATCAAACACGAGGAAGAGTGTTTCATCAGGATATCCAAACACCGAGAAGTGGGTTGAAAAATGAGGCGCAGCCAAGTTTTTTTAACCAACTTCCATGCGTTTGGATACCTGATGAAACACTCGAGTGTTTAATATAGCTTCTCTCTCAAAGACAAAACCTATGTAGCCAAAATCAATGTAAATCGCTAAATGTAATAGCCAAAATTGCCAAAATCTATGTAGCCTCCTATCTTCATTTGGCTCGTCACGCACTCCTTCCCAACAATGTCTGCGTAGGAGGCTAAAATCTATGCAAGTTAGGGACCATTTAATATTTCTTTTTTTTGAGGGGAGGGGGGGGGGAGGGAGGGGAGGGGGTTAGGCAATTTCTTCTGAGTATGAATATTTTTCTTCAGCATCACTGTTTGCAATATTTTTTACCAAAATTAGTCTCTTTTTTCACGTGCTTTCTTGAGCACGATTTTTTTCTCTTAAATTTCTTCTGCATGAATTTTTTTGGTAATTGCCCAAATATCCTCCCCCCCCCCCCCCCCCCCCGCCCGCACAAAAATTAAATGGTCCGTCCCTTATTAATGGTCGCGTTTCAAAACCACCGTCACGCATATGATTTTCTTTATTCAAACTTGATGAACTGCAATCATGGAAGATAAAGAGCTCTATTTTGCCTTTGCGTCAAGTTTGAGTGAGAGAAAAATGAAAGAACGTGGCGCGAAGTTTCTTGCTCGTGAAAGCGCAGTGCTTCGAGGATACCGCTTTGCCTTCAACACAAACTGGAAGGATGACGGGTATGGCTATGCTAATATCCTTCCCGACGAAGATTCAAAGGTTTATGGCGCTTTGTACAAATGCGAGAAGGGAAGCTTGCTAAATATGGATCAAGAGCATATTCACGAGGGCAATCGGTTTCACCGAGTGACTGTTAAAGTTGAAAAGAAAAATGGCGAAGTTGTGGATGCGATGGCGTACAAAGCGAATGAAGAGTATGTTCAAGATGGGTTGAAGCCGAGCGAGAATTATTTGAACGAGATGCTTGAAGGAGAAGATATTATACCGAAGGAGAACGCGAAGTACATAAGAGGCTTGAAGGATGGGAAGTAAAGAGGAACAGAAAGGAATTTACTAGAAACTACTAGAAATCTACGACCAAATACAATCATAAACTGATCTAAATCTGTAAATTGCCAGCAGTTCCTATTGTAGCTTTCAGGAGGTGGGTGAATAGGTCTTCGGATGGGCGGATTTTGTAAAAAACTTTTTCCCAGGATTTCGGATTCAGAGAAAAAAATTGTAACGCATTTTTGGATCCTACCAATGCAGCGGATTACCGATCTATCCCATTTATGGGCCCGGATTTTATCTTCATAGATCGGATCTTGGTTCTTAAAACCCTTAACAGGCCTGTTGTCCTTTTGTTTTTGTCACAGCCGAGATCACGCGCAGTCAACCCTGCTGCTATTTAGCGTCCGCTAAACATAAACAAAATCATAACCGTGACGGTTTAGTTACAGTTAGCATAGATTTTGGCGATTTTATTCTTTGTTTTTCTTATACTATATTGGAGAATACAAATTTTACCGAAATAACTTGACACTAGATTTCCCATACAAACACTGTATTTGGCGTCATGGTTGCCCTGATTACCCATAATCCCCAGCAAGCGCGAAGACCTCTATCATGCTCTATTGTGCGAGCACGAGCATTTGAGAAAACAAGCACCCACCAAACTAATTGCAAGCACTTGAAAATTTAATGAACTTTCGACACCTTTACTATTTTTTCATACGTGTACAAATAAAATGACCTAAAATCGATCAAATGCAAATAGCGTAAACTTCAACCTCTACTAACTATGGTCACAAATAATTGAAACAAAAGTATCATCGATCTAGTCTCTGATTTGTTTGACAATTTGGTTGGGGGGGGGGGGTTGTCTTAGCTTCGACTTCGTCCCAGGGTCTTTTTCGCTTTCAATGACGGGATGTCCGTTCACTTCTCACTTTTTAAGCTTCTAAAGTAATCAGCATATTCTTTAGGAATAAGATCTTCTCCTTCAAGTATTTCATTCAGATATATGTCGCTCGGTTTTAGCCCATCTCTGATGTATTCCTCATTAGCTTGGTAGGCCGTCGCTTGCACGACTTCGCCGCTTTTCGTTTCCACTCGCACGATCACTCTTCGAAGGCGCCCGGCTTCGTGTTCGTCTAACTTCGCTAAGCTTCCTGTTTTGCACATGTACAAGGCCCCGTGAACAGTAGATTTTTCATCTGGGATGATATTAGCATAACCAAAGCCATCGTCTTTCCAAATGCTGAACACAACGCGATGTCCTCGAAGCAATGCGCTTTCACGAGAGGTAAACTTGGTACCGCGTTCTCGCATTTTTCTCTCACTCAGATTTGAACCGAAGGCAAAGTAAAGCTCCGTCTGCTCCATCGGTGACATGGGATGCAGTCCTCAGTAATAGAAGATTTTTTGTATAGGAAGTTGATACCGACGAAGCAACAGTGCACGAATAGGTCCTTCTTACTCTGAGATCAAACCCGAACCTGTGGCCCTGGGGGGTTACGCCTGACTACCCATTAAAGACGGATCTTTGAGGCAGTAAGCATTAGCATTTTTTTTTATTTTATCCATTATATCTATCACATTTTCACTACTATTTTTATATCTGCTAATTCGAATATATTGAGCTTTTTTAGGAAGATCCCCTAATTACTTTTAATATATTTTATAATCTGCAGATGGATGTTTGTTTTTTCGAAGTGTATTATTACATGTTTATTCCTAAAATCTATGAATCTAATTAAAACACTTTTTAAAATTTGCACATAGGCTATTGCGCTTTTCTTCAATTCTTGAAAGAATTATAGGTTTTCAATTAGCATAAAGACCATAAAAACTCCGAAAAGCCTGCAAAACAACAATCTGACAATCCGGATAACTAGAATTATGAAAGCGGGATAAATCGGCGCCATTTGTTCGTTAAGAAACACCTGAACGCGCAAGAGTATAAGTAGGCCTGGGGCCTGGGGATTTCGTTTATGCAGGCTCAATGAAGCACACTTGTACAGCGGTTCTTGCCCAAAGAACAAGAAAATTCAAGATGGAGGACGGTAAGCATGTTCATTCTCTCCTTCTTCTTATGTTAAATTCTCCTTACTTTATGGCTTTGTAGGTTTAAATAGCATTTTTGTCGAAGTAACAGGTTTAAATGTGCATTATTTACACAAAACTAAAACGTTAGCCAGACCATGCGACGTTGAATTTGAGCTTTTATGTGACAAGTGAGCGAAGCTTCCGTAAACATTAAGCTTAATTCAAATGAACTGAAGTCAATTTTTTTGTTATCGCAGTATCTTTATTAAAACAATCAATATAGGAAGATATAGATGCATATGAAGCCATTAATAGATTAAAACAGCTTGCTTGTCTTAATGTGTGAACGAACTATGTTGAACAATTTGATGAGTATTAAACAGTTTTGTACCAGATTCATATAAACGCATGTTGAAAATAAACTATGTTTGTGATTTCAAAATTAGCATGTCAGTTAATTAGAAGATTTGCTTGATAGATAATGCGAGTTACTAGTTTTGTTTTTTAGTATAGTTTTGTTTTGTTTCCAACCTTGGTTAGATCTACATGGTAATGTAATAAATTATAAATAATTTATTTACATGGCACTTTCAGCATTGCTGATCCTATCAGTATGCTGGAATATGTGTCATAATTATATGAACTTAGTAAATGCCCTTGATTGGCTCACCATGATTCTAAACAGTTGCTTGGTGGTTAGAGCATCCAAACGGTGTACAGAGGTCATACGTTCGATTCTTATCTGGAACTCGCATTTTTTCTTTGTCCCATTCTCATGACACGATGAACATCACATCTTTCTCATCTGATACCTACTTCAAAAGTTATCGAAACCTCTTTCCAATATTTTAGTAATTTTCTTATTAACATTTCTTGAAATATTTACATAATAACCATTATGGAAAAATGTTGTGAAATTGCCAACTGCAACATAACACAAATTGTTGTATAGCTGTATTTTTCTCGATACAACGCGTGTGTTTATTGGTTAATTCATGGTCACATGACATCTAACAAACAACTGTTTCCCGCCAATCACAGAGATGCCAACCTCTGGAGATTGAAAATAGGGATTTTTTTCTGAGGGTGAAATGTTTTCGCGCTGAAGGCGTGAATCGAGCGACATTTTTTTTTTTTTTGGTCGTGAGCATGTAGGGGGGTCTGGAAAACTGCATTCCTGTGACCCGAAAAGCGTTTGTGAAGTTAAGATATGATGAAAGACCGCATTTGTTTTTGGATTTTGGGAAAATTTGGGTTAAAATCTTAGCCTATTGTAGAGAAAAGATCCAAAGCCAATTTTATCTGGGAGATTTAGTGACCCGTACAGGAGACCGGGAGATTCGTTCCATATCCGGGAGACTCCCGGATAATCTGGAAGAGTTGGCATCTCTGCAATCATCTGTGAGCAGGCAATATTTGCGAAAGCATGCAATATTTTTGACATCAGAGGGCAACAGTGCACTTTTGCCCACTAGTGCACATGATCAGACTTAAAAAAACTCCAGCTAAACAAACTTGAATTTTGAGGGAAACAAAATTCACTGTTTCTCGAGGGATCAATCATTAAGTGTTTACTATTCAGTCTATTCACTGCACCCTTGTCATTTGTGAGATTAAATTTTTGTTGTTGTCATTTTTGTTAGATCTTGAACTTGAGCATGAGGGGGCTGCTCCAGGTTCCACCTCACAGCCAGTGAGACGTAACATTTCTTTAAAACTGAAAACAAAGAGCAAGTCCGCAAGGTCACTGTCTTCTGGGAAGAGCAAGAAAAAGGAAGGAAAAACCAGTGAAAAATCAAGGACTGGATCAGATGGTAAAGTAAATCTGTAGTCGCTGTAGTTCTTTTTTGTCAGCCCTAAGGCAAATGCCATTTGTTTCCAAATTGATAAATACAAACTCTGTCCCCATGTATGATATACCATTTGAAAGCTACATGTATTCATCAGGGTATTTCATAAATTATATCAGCATTTATGAAGGAAGTTATGGCTTTCATAGAAATGAGTTTAAAACACAAAAATAAAAACATCAAATAACGTCGTACTATTTTTATGTGTTAGGTATACCCCTAAACTATAGCTTATTTGGCAGCTCTCAGTGCATAGATTAATGTGGCACATGTCTTAGACAATGGATGTACACAGAAAAAAATCCAAACGTTATAGGGGTGGTCAACTACATCATAAATAGGAGGGGGCACAATTTAATGCTTTTAATGAGTAGATCCTTACAAGACAATTTTGGTGAGAAAAATTCATACAAATCTACCAAATATTGGCCAAGATATGACATCATTTGCCAATTGGTACTCTTAGGGCTTAAGTGAAATGAACATACAGTATGTAAGCTCATTTTCTTAAAATAAAAAAACAGTACTACAGCACTGCATTTATTCTGTGTTTATTTCATGGAATAAGTCAAGCAAAGGCTGCTGTGCTCTCTCTTTGTTAACTGGATGCACCTTGGGATACCTGTTACAAATACTGATTAGAACTGATAATAAGTTCATAGTCCAGTTCATAGTTACATGTATGTAGTTTTCAAGTGATCAAGAAAGTACATTGTACCAAGCAGACTATGCCTACAACATTAGTTTATTGTTGCATGGTTTTTACAGTGTAGTCTTGAATCTGGAATTGTTGTTACATTTTCATTCATGTATGTCTGCTAGATTAGTGTTGATCATTTTGTGGCAGCTCTGATCATAGTTGTGCTGTCCAATGGTGACAAAGAAAGTAAAAAAAGCAGACTATGCCTGAAGCATTTGGCAGCATTTCTAGTCTTGTATCTGTTTGATGTTGTTATGTGCATTTTCTTGGGTTGATCATTTTGTGGCAGCTCTGATCATACTTGTGCTGTCCATAGGTGACAAAGAAAGTAAAGAAAAGCAGACTATGCCTGAAGCATTTGGCAGCATTTCTAGTCTATTGTATCTGTTTGATGTTGTTACATGTACATGTACATTTTCTTGGGTTGATCATTTTGTGGAAGCTCTGATCATAGTTGTGTTGTCCATAGGTGACAAAGAAAGTAAAAAGAAGCAGAAGCCACCGACATCAGCTGGACAGACATCACAAGTGGTCGTCATGAGAGAGCTTAAGTGGGATCACCAAGTATGTACATTGTACAAAATTGAAGGCTTCTAAGCAAGACTATTACAATAACATGTGCTAAGAGAATTCTATTTTAAATTGAGTCGTAGATTAACTGTTGTCTAAGAAGGAGCTGTATGTACATTATTTTGGTCTAGAAGACAAACACTCAATTGCCTTCAAATGCCCATACTTTTGTTGAATGTTATTCATCTCAAACGTTCTTCAATAGAATTGTCCACTGGTTTAACAAGAAATGCCACTCCACCTTTTCTCCAACGCCTTTGTAAAACTCTTTGGGATAGCAACTAATGATGGCGAGAATGATCACGCTACTGTGCTTAAATTAAACTTCTGCATATTATTTGCAAAATATTACTTATACCACCAGAAAATGCACTCAGAGCAATGCAACTTGGCCATTTTATCTCAATGATGGAACAAAAGATACACCTTGAAAATAATTTGTTACCTACATTTGTACAGAAAAAGTAAATGGTGTGAAGATGTTTCAATCTTTTGACGTAAGTTTAAGATATGTTGTGCTCAACTACTACTATTTTATTCTGTATCATCATTATTATTATATATACAGTAATACATGAAACACTTATTAATATTTTTAAACAAGAAAATTTGTATCTTACACCATCTTCAATTCTTGAATTAATTAAAAATTTGTAAACTGTATCAATCCTATAACTACGACCAGTATAGTGTAATCTCTTTCTACTTTCTTTACTGTTTTTTTTAATTTATTATTTTAATCTACTATTTATTGTAATCTGAACTACTGTAATCTGAACCCTGGTAATAAGCCTAACTTAATTATACCTACCTGCCTCGACTAGTTTTTAAACTATTTGTGGGTAGGTACTATTTAAATTGTCAATATTTGTTTAATAAAGTGTTGTTGATGTTGTTGTTGTTGTTATTGTTTGTTATGCATCCTGTTAGTGTAACTCTCATTATTCTAAGCATTTGCTGTTGGTGTTATGAATAATTAGTATGAAAAAAATCTGCTGATTTGGCCTTTGAACTTAGTTCCATATTTTTTTTTTTAAGAAAAGGGCTTTAATAAAGGGAATTAGCTTATTACTTTTCCTTAAAACTCAAGCAACCAGCACAAAATAGGAGCCAAAGCTTGACTGGTTTCTTTTGTTTCAGTACATTGTACAAACAGACAACAAAAGAAATGCTTCTTTGAGTTGGTTCAGTTTTAAGCAAAAAACTTATGATCCTGTTTTCTCCACAGATTTTGCCAATTGGGCAGAAGGTACAAGACCCACTTCTTCATCTGTGCGAGAAGTGCTCTCTTCCTATTCTAGTGTATGGACGACTGGTTAGTATGATTAACAAGATATACATGTAAATATATTTAAATAATGGGTGAATCAAAAGAATGACATGCAGTCAAACCTGTATTAAAGTGCCCATAACCCTTAAAGGAAACCTCCATTGTCAGAACAAATTGACGTTAAATTGTTGGAAATAAAGTCGAAATTTAAAATTTTTAAAAAGCAGGTGCAAATATAATTTTAGTGTACATTATAAAATGGATATAAATATTGCCTGTTTTCGCTTTCAAATTTTCCACGCGCCGCCATTTTGAATATTTGTGACATGTTATGGTTGCCGCTATTGTTAAGAATCAAAGTTCTTTTGTATGCAACAATAAGACAACCGTAACACGTCATAAATGTCACACAAACGAAAGAGGATGATGGGAATGCCTGTGATACTACTTCATGTAAGCCTATATGTAGGAGCATGGTTTAAACAAAGATGGTGGACGGTAAACGGTGCACAATTCATCAAAAGGACCTTTTACCAACGTTTCTGGTTTCAAAAAAGAAGACAAAGTGGAATGGTGAAAGGACTCATATGCAAATCAATATGCCACCAAAGTTTCGACCCGCGGTGCACCCTCCCCCGAGCTTCGCGAGATTCTGCGAGAAACATATTTCAAATTTAACATTATTCTACAAGTGTTTTATGAGTAAAAATAAGACAGTGTCTCTGGCTACCAATGGCCAGGATGGAAATGGATTGCAACTTGAAAAAATTGGCTTATACAAAATGTAGCTTTGTACCTTGGAAAACCCGCTGAAACTCAATAAATCAAACTTGCCATTCTTGTGAAATTTTGACTTTTCCAGCCATTATTTTGTCTGTTTAGTTCATATTTCTTTGCTTGTATCACTTTTGGTGATGGTTTCTTCCAATTTAATAATAAAGTAAGCTTAAAGTGCCCATAGCGATTTTTTTTTATTTTCTTATCTAAATCTGCACATCACGTAATAACGACTGCAAAAAAAATTTTTGATTTCAGCAAAACGTGAATTTTTTTTATGACTTATTGAAGTCTTTGAAATTCTATTTTTTTGCGGTCAACCTGCCCTGCTAATAAGAATGGCAACGGGCTCAGAGATCAGTCTGTGACGTAGGTTCAGGAATCTTGTGCATAGAAATATTCTTCTCGGGGTCAGATATGTTGTTACAGTGCGCTGCAACACATCTTTCAGGCATTTTTGGTGAGAATAAAAAAATGTCTGCTTATTTACAAGTGAGATGGAAATAAGTCTCACACAGCTCCCATCCAACCGCGAGGAGACTAACGTGAATGGTGGTCCAAAATGGCGGCAAGTTTCGAAGACTTCAAAAAATCATAAAAAATTCACGTTATGCTGAAATCAAAAAATTTTTCGCAAACATTCATTACGTGACGTGTAGATTTAGATAAGAAAAATATAAAATCGTTATGGGAACTTTAAACCAAGTTCCTGGCCAAACTCAGGAAAACACGATATTCCAGCCCAGACAGTGTCCCTTTCGTGTAATAGGGTTTAATAATTGTGTCCTTCGAAATTAATTTAGGAAATCTTATTAACCCTTCAACTCCCAAGAGTGCCAAACATAATAATTCAAGAAAAATCCCAAATTTCATTTTGTAAACTGTTGAAAAAACAAATGGTACCATGCAAAAGTACTGCCAAAGAGGTTTCATTTGAATGGTCACACCATAGGATTTCATCAACAGACTCAAAAGTTAGAACAAATGGTACCATGCAAAAGTACTGCTGAAGAGGTTTCATTTGAATGGTCACACCATAGGATTTCGTCAACAGACTCAAAAGTTAGAACAAATGGTACCATACAAAAGTACTGCTGAAGAGGTTTCATTTGAATGGTCACACCATAGGATTTCGTCAACAGACTCAAAAGTTAGAACAAATGGTACCATGCAAAAGTACTGCTGAAGAGGTTTCATTTGAATGGTCACACCATAGGATTTCATCAACAGACTCAAAAGTTAGAACAAATGGTACCATGCAAAAGTACTGCTGAAGAGGTTTCATTTGAATGGTCACACCATAGGATTTCATCCACAGACTCAAACGTTAGAACAAATGGTACCATGCAAAAGTACTGCTGAAGAGGTTTCATATCATTTGAATGGTCACATCATAGGATTTCATCAACAGACTCAAAAGTTAGAACTACGCTACATGTCTCCATTATTGACTCTGGAACTCGGAATGAAAGGGTTAGAACATTACTTATCTTTTTTCGAATTTTAGAAATATGATCATTAAAATTAAGTTTGTTATCAAGTATCGATCCAAAAATTTCAACGGCATTTTTAACGGGAAAAGAGAACTTGTAGTCTGTTGCGCCTAGCCCCATTGCTTGATGCTTCGTCTCATTGACTATCATCCCATTAATATGATACCAGGTATTTGCAATGACATGACATAAAAAGCATACCTAAATGACATTTGACTTCCTGCTGCCATCCATGGCATAAAAACATCTCTGCTTAACTTCCATCAGAAGAATAGACCTCTTTCATAATGGCGGCCGGTTTATTTATTCTTTTATATGCATGTTAATTAGCCTCACTGGCCTCGGTAACATGTGCAAAATTCAAAAGAATTTTTACTCTAAAATGAGGCCAGTGAGGCTAATTTACATACATATAAAAGAATAAATCGGCCGCCATTATGAAAGAGGTCTATAACACATGGGTTTTGTCAAGGTGGCAATAGGTCTCCTCTTTATTGATTGTGTTTGTTATACAAGTTGCATTGCAATTGCCATTAATAATGGCTGTGTCTGTTTTCCTTTTCTGTTTAGAGTCCATGTAAACACTCTTTCTGTCTGACATGCGCAGAAAAGGGAAATGGGAAATGCCCAAGGTAGGTGTGAAGTAGATTTCATCTTTCTGACTTTTGTACCCAAAACGTTGCTCTCACATAGCGGTCAAAATCAAAATTCAAACTAACCATCTTTTTAAAAAATCAGTCGGACATATAATTAAGCAAGGAATCAGAGAATTGACTCTGTGTGTAAATTGTAGTGCTAAGTTCAACCCATAAATTTCCCTGTACTGAGCGTTAGCCCTAGTAAGGAAATGAGGGACCACACGAGGGAAAGAAAAAAAATCTTTGACCTCGGTGGGATTCGAACCGATTCGAAAATTTATGGGTTGAACTTAGCACTACAATTTACACACAGAGTCAATTCTCAGATTCCTTGTTTGTATCACCAGTGCTACGTGGCTCAACATTTATTTGTACCCTTTACATTCTCACTGCCACGAATTACCACCTTATTACCCACGATCTGCTCCCGTACGGCCTCGTGGCTCAAGCGGTAGAGCGACGGAAGATCTAATCCGGAGGTCGTGGGTTCGAATCCCACCGAGGTCAAAGATTTTTTTCTTTCCCTCGTGTGGTCCCTCATTTCCTTACTAAGGCTAATGCTCAGTGTGAACTTAGCACTACAATTTACACACACAGTTAATTCTCTGATTCCTTGTTTGTATCATCAGTGCTACGTGGCTCAACATTTATTTGGACATATAATTAGCTTAGTAACAGCTAATTGGGGCCACTAACTTTCAGGATAAATTACTGCACTTTGTCAAGTTGCACATGTAATTTCTACTGGAGAATATGATAACTGAAATATTAAAAAACCAATAACATCAACAGTAACGTTTCTTGGAATAATTGCTGAGAAATTCAATAATTAATCCAATTTCACTTTAGGTGCGGAGACAGTGTTCAACGGATCGAGCGAGCACCGCTGGGCAGTGTGTACGTGTGTTCAGTTGGCGGAAGCCGCTATGGAATCTCGGGATGTCGTCGCAGTTATTTCTCCCAGCGAGACTTGCAGTCGCACATTAAGAGACGTCATCAGAGAGAGCAGGGAGGAGGGGAGAGTGATGGAGGAGAGGAAGCTGAGAACGAGATACAGCGCGCCATGTTTCCTCAGGCAGTACCCTTCTTCCCAGCCCCTCTGCGCGAGGCGCTCCCTGCAGTACCCCCGCACCCCATATTGCCGGGTGAAAGGCCCTTTGGGAATGTAGGAACCGTACCGGTCATGGACGGGCGGCATTTCCCCGGCGTACCCACAATACCTCGGGAAACGTTCTTTATGGAAGGACCGCGTCAGCAACATCCTGTGGTCAGTGGTTTTCCGACGCAAGCTCCCGCGCCAGCCCCTATACCACATGTCCCTCAAGGTGGTTTTCCTCGTCCTGAGCAAGGGCCTTCCCCGCGGTTTGAGGAGATGCGAGTCTCAAGACCAATGGCCCCAGCGCCTATTGAGGAAGGCTTTGGACCAAGACCTGTAGCTCCTGGGTTCCCAGGGAGATTCCCAGGGCCACCGCGGTCCGACGCGGACTGGATGCCAGCAGAACGGGGGCCTCCTATCAGAGGAGAGAGAGACTGGATACCACCTCCTGGGCGCGGTGACAGAGACTGGATTCCACCGCGAAGTGTTGCAAACATGGTCCCTCCTGGGGCTCCTCCCCCGGGAAGACCCCCACCCGGAGACCCTCATTTTCGCCCGATGTTCTGAAACGTTAGTTCTTTTAAAGGCCCACCTTCACCCAAGAAACGTTGCGGTCGTTTGTTTTTGTTTTGAAGTGCTCTGTTGTTCATACGCGTGATCTGACACGAAATTCAGCACAGAAAATGATCACGGCGCACACAGCATTTTGGGTGAAGGTGGGCCTTTAAGAATGAAATGCCGACCTGTAATCGTTAATTAAATTTGTACGCTGTTAAGGTGGCTTCCTACAAGATACAATTTTTCATCTGACGCCAATTTCCGTCCGTCGCCAAGATCTCGGTTTCTTATAATTAATTTCTTATGGCATGTACAGTTCAGGATTTCAATCTAAAACCAAAGTAATACTCTGAACAATCACAACAGACGCAGACAGTGCACTGAATTCCGAGCAAATAAGCGTAGCCGGCGTCTAGCGCGGGAAAATGCGTCCGATTGGTCACGACTTTTTGGTCTTACTTCTGATTGGTTAATAAAGCGGCGCGAGTTTGTTATTTATCCAATCACATACCATACTGTTACCATAGCAATGCAAAAACCAAAGCAAACGTAAGTGACTACTCAATTAAAAACCGCTCTGTGAGTAAAAATTGTAGTAAGCCACTTAAATTTCTTATTTTACGACTTGACACGGTTCAAACTGCACGACAAGCTTGAAACGCAAACGTCGCGCCTGTCCCATCCCTTTTAACGTTCCTTGCGCGATAAGGAGCTTACACAATAGGCCATTTGCACGATGGCGTCATTTGACTACAGCTACCAGAATTCATTTCGTTTTTCCTTTCTTATTTAAATTTTGTAATCCCAGTGCGGTTTAAATAACCATAGCCCTAATTTGCACTACTAAACAAAAAACTGAAGGATTCTGGTAGTTGTAGTCGTATGACGTCATCGTGCAAATTGCCTATTACCGTGTGTAATATCAACTTAAATGAACAATTGTCATTATTAATAACTTTATTTCAGGTAGCGAATAAAAAAAATAGAATAACAAAAATAGTTTAATTAATTTGTGGTATCCTTTACATACGAATTAAATATTTGCGTCGTATTTTTATGAACTTGCTCAGCAGAAAGACGTTATTGGTGTATAGAATTACTCGGCTCTCAAACACTATTGCGCCAAGAAAAATTATGAAGATAAAAGCGTGATTTATGAAACGGAATATGAAGGGCGTTGTAAATCGAAGGCTTTTTGGATTTAGTATATAACAATCTAAAGTTTTAAGCACTTATTTTTTCTCTAATTTAGTTCAATTACTCAGCTAATCTTGTTCGCTATACACTTCAATGTCTCGCGCTTTCTGTAATTCGTCATCCATGTTGCTTAAGCTGTTAAACATGTTGTGTAAATATCCCTGACTCGCCTTCAGCCGAACCGCAAGTTCTTTAAACTCCTTTTCCTTAATTTCCGCCCGTTTATCTGCTTCTTTGTAATCCAACCACAATCCGTCGTTCTCTTGCTCAAGCGCGGCCATCTTGTTTTTCAACAAACGCTGTTCTTCTTTGAACTCGGTCTGTAAATGTTTTAACTCCTGCGATTTTTCCACCAGTTCCAACTCTTTCTTCTTGAGGATTCCGACGACTCTTCGTAACTCCGAGTTGATCTCGTCTTTTTCCGATGTAAGTCCGTCGATCCTGCTCCGGAGAGACACTTCGTGTTCCGAAGCTGTCTTCGCTGCTCTCTTCAGATGGTCGAACTTTGCTTCGTACTGAGACTCCTTCCGAGTGAGCTCTCCGTTCAGTAAATCCATTTTAGACTCGACCGATTTCTTTTCTCTCTCGGTTTCTGAGAGAGAACCTATGAGATGCTTGATGCTTTTCTGTACGTCCGAAAGTCTTCGCTTAACTAAATCCAACTCTCCAATGGCAAACTTACCATCAATGGTCTCTTTAAAGTTCTCTGCACTAGTCTGTTGCCTTCTGTCATCCTGGCACTGTTGCGCGCGCTGATGGTTTATAGTGTTTTCCAGACGCTTAAAATGTTGCCCCATTTTACATTCCAATTCCTCTCGGTTTTGGCTGATTAAATTCTTGATGGCGTCAATCAAATCCTCGCTGTCCATCCGGGTTCTTCTCTTCTGGGACCCATTGAGATCGTTCTCCCTAGGCCCCACTTCATCCAGTTCCTCAATGTCTCCTTGGGTCAGAACCCTTTCAATAACTTGTCTGGACCTTTTCCTGACCTTTTTAAGAGCCATATGAGCTCTTTTAACCTCGCGTAGTTCCTCTGCTTTCCTCTCGGCCAGTTTTTTATCGTGATCAAGCTGATGCAAAATACCTTCTACGTCATCTTTGAACGCTTTAAAAGCCACTTCCCGCTCATAGTTGTCCCAAGACATCTCCGCTCTTATGTCCGGCTCGATCGGAGCATCTTCGCTCCCTTCAGCCTCGTTCTCCTCGTCGTTTAATGGCCGCACAAACTCTTCTACCACTGACTCCAACAATGACTTTAAAAGCGACATTCGCTTGGCCACTGTTTCGAATGTCTGGGCGTGGCTAATGACTTCTTTGGCTCCATCTGAGCAGCCCTGAAATTTTAAACATGATGTTGAAAAAAATCATGCATTGATATGCTGGCAAAGAGCGGTTTTCAATAGGCCATTTCCGAGTTGCTTTTTGTCTCGTTATCAGAGTGAGGCTTGGTGCATAACCTTTCATGTGAAAATTAGTTTTATTTACATGTGAATGAAAACTTATTTTCATATGAAAGGTTGTGCACCAAGCCTCGCTTTGATAACGAGACAAAAAGCAACTCGGAATGGCCTATTGAGTGTCGTGCAACCAAAACCACAGTTATTACTTTGGTCAATCGCAACAGACGCAGACAATCCAGTGAACCAATCAGAACTCATAGCAAATACATGTAGCCGGTGCTAAGCGCGGGAAAACGCGTGCGAGCAAGTCACGATTGGTTTTGGTTTTACTTCTGATTGGTTGAGAAAGTGGCGCGAGATTTTTTAGCCAATCACAAAGCGTAGCAATATAAAACCAAAGCAATAGAGGTTTTGCACGGCAGCCATATTGCATGGCAGGAACAATGAAAATGTTTTGCATTAAAAAGAACATTCTTTCCCATAGGGAAAAGAATCTATTGTTCTTGCCATGCAACATGGCTGCCGTGCAAAACCTCCATAGGAAAATTACTTTCGACGTCGACACTCACTTGAAAGCCACTCTGTCTTTCAGGACTTGAAATGCATCTTTTTATCCAACTGCCAACGCGTTTAACGTAAGCCAAATATATTTTGTCAGAGTAACGAAGCGAAAAAAAAAATCGTGTGAATTTCTCTGAGCGTTATGAAATTTCCAAGATATCCCTACCTGGAAATAACGCTGCAATTGGTGAAGGTCGCGCAGGCAATCCTGTGCATTGTCTTTTAGAGCTTCGTGTTCTGTGAAGAATCTTTTCACCATTTTAAAGAAATTCTCCGTCTCCCTCAGATTTCCTCCCTCAGTCCCATCCTTGTCCTGTTTGTTCACCGTTCTTTGTTCTGTTTCTAATTTCTGTACTATCTGCTGTACACGGCTCGTGAACTCTTCGCTGTTTCGCCTCTCATGAGTCACTGTTTGCTCCAGGGCCTCCTTCTCGGTTGTTAGATCCTGTATGTAGGCCTCAAGTTCTCGGATCTTTAGCGTATATGACTCTTCCTGTTCTTGGAGCCTTGTCTTCAGGTCCTCGCAGTTACCGCACGTTTTGGATTTCTGCAAGATGCACAAAGGTTTTGACATCAGGAAACGGCTACAAAGAAGTCGACAAAAAATATAGCTCTGCTCTCATCAATACATGTAAAACCCTTTTAATCGCCATCAAAAAGGTGAATCAAAGGCTCCTATGAACCAACCCGTGACTACGAAACAAGGTTTGGACCCTCCCCTCTCTTAGCCGTTTTGCTCTAACGACCTCATATCACCGGCGTCTAACTCCCCACCCCTCCCTTCCTCCAACGTCGTCCCATGGGTAAAGAAGGTGATCATCACATATCGCGGGCTCAATGTTTACAGCTGATCAACCGAATAAAAATTTGCATGTAATATATGAAACACGAGGACAATGTTTCATCAGATTTCCAGACACCGAGAAGTGGGTTGGAAAAACGAGGTGCAGCCGAGTTTTTTATAACCCACTTCAAGGTGTTTGGAAATCTGATGAAACACTGTTTCGAGTGTTTTGTATAGCTTCTCAAACTGATCGTTAAATGCAGAGAAAACGAGGGAATAAAATCGCCAAAATCTATGCAAATTAAAAAACGATTTCAAAACCTCTGAAAACCTCCCTCACGGTTTAGTGATTTCCTTTGTGTTCTTGTCATGAATTATTACTGATTTGAGAAATTTTTTTCCTGAATACTATTGCTCGTTCAATATCTTCGCGTATTCACTAGTTAATAGGGAGCTTACGCAACGAGGACGGGCTAAATTTGTATGGTCATCCTTTAAGTTCAAATAGAGAAAGGAAAATTAACTGTCGTGTGTTCACGTTCTCCACGAAACCTATAATTTGATCATTTGATGTTATTTGCCGTGTTTTCAGAAGCGATTTTTCAAGTCGCTGAGCGAGTGACAGTCGGAAATCTCGTGAAAACAGTTGCTTGTCCAACTCGCTTAAAGTTAAGCGAGTCGGCGAACTACAATAGAATTCTCATTAAATTTAAGCCACCAAACCAGGTCGCTTAAGCTTGTCGGCAATTGAACAACAAAGAAGGGCATTGTATTGTCGTTCTTTTGTGTTCTAATTTTCTATTGTTTTAACAAAAGAAAATATATCGCGCATGGTATAAGAAAAATGAATAAAGTTCTATCCGTGAAAACGCATAAATTTTTTAAGCTGCTTAACGCGGTCAGTAAACAAATCACCTACAGGAATGTTAAGCGAGAAAAACCGCCTCGTGAAAACACAGCCATTGTTTTGCAGAGATGGCAAAGAAATGTACCAAAATGTAGAACGCACGTGCATAAGCATTGTTTCCGCTCATTAAACCTTTTGTTTTGTGCCGTTCTCTCTGCCGTCGCCGTCCTGGTTGCGTAAGCTCCCTAATAAAGCCTGGTTTCCATATAACCGTAACTACCCCGTAACTGCCGTAAGCCGAACCGGCGGTAGCACTGGGGCACACCGGCGGTAGTTCTATTTTTAATAGAAACATTCTGTTCCGGCATCTGGGATGACCGGCGGCACGATGTCTCCGGTGCCGGAAAGTTGAGTTGAGTTCAACTTTTCCCGGCTTTACGGCATCGCGGGCTTGATAAGATTCTACCGGCAACACATGCCGGCATCCCGCGGGGGAGTTGCATTGCTTTTATGGCAACACATGATTAGAGCTGTCCAATCAAATCGCAGCCATTTCCGCGCTAAAAGCTCGTCACGGTCATGCGGTCACAAATGGAAACACACAACTGCGGCTGCCGGCGGTATGCATACGGTAGCATCCCGGTCACTGCCGCAGTGCTACCGGGGGCTCGCTTACGGCAGTTACGAGGTAGTTACGGTTATATGGAAAACAGGCTTTAACTAACACTGACCGTTTCTCTGGACTTGTGATCACCACCATCCTCTTTCATCAACCTCCTTTGTTCTAGTCTCTCGCTAATGTCTGCGTCCCCAAGAGCCTGACCGATGTTATCCAAGTTGTTCTTTATCGCTTTCCTGCTCTCCTCTAATGCTCTGGAAACAGACCGATAAGACTGTTCTTTATCCGTGAGCCTCTGCTCTGCGCGTTCCAGCTCCTCCCTCAAACGGCTGTTTTCCGAGCCGAGAACCTCACCCTTCTCCCCCTGAGTCCAGAGTTGTCTTTTTTTCTCTTTATTATCATCCTCCAGTTCTTTTATCCGCTGATCCTTCTCTTTTAGCACCGTGGTCAGTCCAGCATATGTCTCCGTTACAGCGTTGTTCTGTCGCTTTAAAGAATCCAGCTCTTGCGTAAGCTGAACGTTTTCTTCTTCCAAGGTCCCGATTTTGTCTCTCTTGGCTTTGATCTGATTTGTACGCTGTGTCAAGTCCGTTTCCAACGTCCTGATCTTGTTCTTAGAATCTTCAAGTGCATTATTTAGACAGTTGAGCTTTTCTTTCATCTTGTCTGCGTCGCGTTGATCACTTTGAGTTTCCTCGCCGAGCTGCTGATTCTTAGCTTCCAACAACTTCACCCTGTCTTGAGCCTTACGTAATTCTTCCTCGGTGTTGCGTAACTTCCTTTCCAACTTAGCAATCTCTCTCTCCTTTGCATTCACTTCATTTGATATCCTTTCGTTCTCCGCATGAGAGCAAGACAGTTTTTCCATGACGCGCTCCAATTCTTTCTCCTTTTCTCGCAGGACGCTCTTCAACTGATCTACTTGGGACTTAAGTTCTTCATTGTCGCTGATCAGAGCGTTATTCTCCCTTTTCAGGATCTCCAGAAAAGCGCCGCCCACGGCAACTGCAGCAGTGGGATCAGCGGCATCGGCCATGGGCACAGCCTCGTTTTCAACAACTTGGTTGGAGTGTTTTGTTAGCAGTTCATCTCGTTGTTTTAACTGGTCTCGCAGAGAGCCACTTTCTTTGCACAGCATTTCGATCTTCTCATTGGCGGCTGAAAAAAGTGAAAATACATGCAAACATGTTAGATGTTTAGTTTATATACCGCGGGACAGCGCTGAATAACGCTGAACGGTCAGAGGTGTGAAACACGGGCGACAGCGCGGGGACCGGCAGCTTGACTGTGGCAGGTTGCTTAAAATGACCGGCATTTATGAGGTTTTCCCGTACCATCAACAAACCCGTTGGTTAAGCGCCGTGTTGCATGGTTAAGGAAAGTCTGTGTACCTTTGGACAGCCACTATATATATATACAATATTGTATCTGGTTTCAGTTTGCCGTTATCGACACTTGGCGCGAAATGAAGCATCAATAAATGATCTTATATCAGTTGGAAGAAATTTTGATTTCTTCGGTAAAAGGGTCAAATTTTGGCTTAAATGAGATTATATAGTTATATACTTACTGCACGTGCATAAACAAGAAACTGACTTATTCACAAATCTTCCACAACAAGAAAAGCAGTGACGTAACGAACATGCGCAGTGCGTTATTCTGCGCTGTCTATACGCGGTGCGTGCTCCTCGATCCAGAGTCCTTGACCGCGCCTTTGGACATGCGTATAAAGAAAGATAAGAGCTCTGTATGTTGGTTGGTCGAGAATGCGGCTACTTGATGAATTGAATGCTGGATTTCATCCTTACAGTTCACTAAACTCCGAGTTTTATACGGCCGATTTCGAAAAGTACCATAATAATCTTTTATGTGCAGGCTCAGCTTCACCGGGGTGCATTCCTTTGTTAGAATGGCACAATGGAATTCAGAGTACATGTAGGAACGCTAGGACGTAGCATGGTGTGTTCGTATACAAATGTGCACCGTATGCAAATTGACAAGAAGTTGAAGCATAGCACGTGCAGGTCGTGCTGAAAACAATAGAAATTGGAAAAATCAGGCTTACATCAAGCACCACCCAAACCTGCACTTTGAAGAGTATTATGGTATTTTTCGAAGTGGCCTATTGCAAGAAGATACAACAGATGCAATATTGTTCAAATGAACTTTTTTCATGACGCGCGGGGCCTGGGCACTGGAGGTATACGCCCACCATCTTTAAAAAACACATCACGCATTTTTCATGTTCGCACAGCATTCGCTTCCGCCTTTGGTTAAAAATGGCATCAACCAGTCAAGAACCTTGTAAACAACTCGCAAGAAAGTGCTTAGAGGAATTTATCAAAGAAAACAAAACAGATAGAAGGAATGTTGCGTTCATGATCTCTTTGTGATGAGTCGAGCTGATAAACTGAAGGAGTGAAATACTTTCTTTATCGGATTGAAGGAGTTGCAAGACAGTTTTTAAATGAGGCAAAAAAAAAATTAATGAACTCGCTGAAAAAGAAATCCAGCTTGATTCCAGCAAGCTTTATTTCTCTTTTTGATCTTCCATCTCCTTTGGTAATCTTCCGCAGTGAGCGAACACGCACCCCTTTTTACTGCACATTAATACACAAAGGCGCTAGGCCAAGGTCATAGATACATGTCGTCATTTGTGACGTCATGGAAAATGTCATCTCAATGACCCCATTCAAACTCTTTGGAATTGCTGTGTAATATGGTTATTTAACCCGACAAGGTATCTACGAATAAATCTGATGTTATATGGGTGACATTCAAGTTCTATTTTTAAGAGCGATGAATTGCATAAAAGAGATTAGACACCACATGAAAATTTGTCGAAAGGCGATTAATGCAAAGTCCATTGCTTCACGAATGTTCTCTTTTGAAGAAGTGGACTTTTGTCTGCGGTAAAGTTTGTTTACCTCTAGGGATTACACGTCGGTAATAACAGCTTTGCTAAAGGATTTCTTTTAAAGGCACTTAAACACTTTTAAACTACTTCAGTTTATCGCTGTTAGATTGAAAACCCGCTCATTCTTTCATAAATCCTTTTTTCTCTGTCTGAGTCAGCGCAAGAGTCATGAAATCGGGTTCCAGCTATGCTATGTAAAATTGATCTAACTTTTATGTCTGTGGGTGAAACACCGAAGTGTGACCATTTGTATGAAAGTTACTAAACAGTACTTTCCTGTAATAAATTCTATTATCTTGTACAAGGTGGTTCTGATTTTTAAGTCTACATGAAACCCTGTAAATGACTGCGACCATTCAAGTGTGACCATTCATATGAAAGCTATTGAGCTGTACTTTCCTGTGGTGCTGTTTATTATGCTGTACAAGGTGGTTCTAACTTTTGAGTCTGTGGATGAAATCCTTAAGTGTGACCATTCAAATGAAAGCTACTGAGCAGCACTTTCCTGTGGTGCTGTTTATTATGCTGTGAAGTTAACTAAACATTTAAAATAATGAAGGTTTTGCCCTTCAACTGAGCACGCCTCTCATACGTGATGTTTTGTACCCGGAAAAATGGCGGATTTCCACCCTCAGGCTCGCTTCACAATTATTTCCCCCGGCACATAAAACCACAATTAACCAGACATGTTGGCGTGAATGTCCCGTCTCAGTTTAATTCCCTCCAAATTCGTGACTTTTCTATCACTTCGGATTTAACACTGTTATCGCATTAAATGCTTCCGCGGACCAAGCCCCACTTAGACAGTCCCATCTAGTTCGAGACTTTTCCAACCTCGTCGCGTCGTCCGCAGGGTCTGCTCCGCTTTCAAAATTGCGGGGAAATAAGCTGTCAAAATATTCTTCCAAAAATCGTGGAGTATTTTGTCACGTGACACACAATGAAATGGCGTGTCACGTGACAATGGTAGCCGTGTTTTGTTCTCTGGCAATCTGCAACGTTGTTCAAACGAAACGAGGACAAATCGTCATGCTTTGCATGTACCCCACGAGGGATTCTTGGAGTACTTTGGCAGGCAGCCTTGCTTTGGGGTTTCAAACGCGCGACCCGCCAAAAAAAACGATTACTTAAAATGAGCTGCCAAAGTATGCGCAAGATAAACAATGAAAATGCATGTGATAATAATAAAAAGGATAAGAGTAAGATGCTTATAAACAGACATAAAGACAAAATTGAAAATCGTTTTTAAAACTTTTAAAGAAGAGATCATGCAAGATTGTTGCATTCTTAAATTAGATGAGACACTGGCAAGGGCGCAGCAAAAGTCAAGTCTAATGAGAGGATAAAGATGGCACTGGGATAAGATACTTATCCCTTATCAGCTCAGTGTATATTTTAAGATACCCCCACTGTGTCGAACGTTCTTTTGCAATTTATCCTTTTGCCTTCAGAAGAACCGTCCCTTGGAATTTTAAATGGTGTTTGCAAGATTGCAGTTCCGGAACTTTGTCATTTCACTGTTAAAAACCGGCACGTTTGAAATAAGAAAAATAATTCATTTTTGCGAAATAACTCTGAGAATATAGAGACAACCGCACTGAAAACACCAGTGAAAAGTACTGCTCGCGAGCTTCCACATACAGTCAAACGTTTTGTCCGTAGACTCAGAAGCTATATGAAACCATACTCAGTATAAACCACAAATAAAGGTTTGACTCGGTGGATGAGAATCGAAAAGATTAATCATAGCTATGTATAGTTATCATAAAGATCTTGTGTGCTTAAGCGTTATTCAGCTTTATTGCTGACCAGTTTCTCCGAAGGAATTCCTAGGTTATTCGGCCATTCATCCCACACTTAACATTCCTCATATAGTTGTTTTCAATACCTGATCTAACCTGAGATCCAAAATGCTGATAAAAACAAGTGTCGATAAAAGACCTCTAGACGATTTTGATTGTTTCATTCTTATATAAGATGAGACACTCGTAAGAACGCAGCATAACTGGAATCATGTCTAATCAGAGGATAAAGATGGTGCTTGGATAAGACGCTTATCGGGTTAGTTTATATTGCAATTTATCCTTTTACGAGCCGTCGAGCTATACCATGTGTTTCTAACTTTTGAGTCTGTGGGTGAATTATAAAGTGTGACCATTCAAATGAAAGCTACTGAGAATTACTTTCCTGTGGTGCTGCTTATTATGCTGTACAAGATGGTTCTTAATTTTGAGTCTGTGGGTGAAATTCTAAAGTGTGACCATTCAAATGAAAGCTACTGAGCAGTACTTTCCTGTGGTGCTGTTTATTATGCTGTACGAGGTGGTTCTAGATTTTGAGTCCGTCAGTGAGATTCTAAAGTGTGACCATTCAATCGGGCAGTACTTTCCTGTGGTGCTGTTTATTATGCTGTACAAGATGGTTCTTAATTTTGAGTCTGTGGGTGAAATACTTAAGTGTGACCATTCAAATGAAAGCTATCGAGCAGTACTTTCCAGTATTATTGTTTATTATGCTGTACAAGGTACCCGGACAAGGTAGTTCTAACTTTTTGAGTCAGTGAATGAAATCCTAAAGTGTGACCATTCAAATGAAACCTGCTGAGCAGCAGTGGTGGTGTTGTTTATTATACTGTACAAGGTAGTTTTAGCTTTTGAGTCAGTGCTAAAATACTAAAGTCCTAAAATCCTAAAATGCTAAAATCCTCAAGCTGCAGAGCAGTACTTTCATGTGGTACTGTTTTAATATTATGCTGTACAAGGTAGTTCTAACTTTCGCGTCACAGTGCACTGATGAAACCCTAAAAGTTTTCGCCTGCATAAAAATGCAAATTCTCCTGGACTGAAAAATTTCGACCGGAAGAGAAAGTAAAAGTGGAAAAAAAAATGTGCTTTAGAGCATTTATGAACACGGGAAGCAGTCGCTCAAGAAAAGTGACACGCGCTCGAGTAAAATTCACCGCGCGCGCCACCAAAAATCCTTTTATTTCAATTCCTTTGTCGTGACTTATCTTCATGGCAACTTGATTCCCCCTACGTTTATCTCAACACTACGCACTGTTTCTATCAATATCATGGCGAAAGCAAAAGTTTCAAACGAAAAACAAAAAACTACTGAATAAAAACTTGCGGCTTCTAGCCTTAGTTTGCGTTTTAGAGTTGCTATGTCTTTTATATCACTTATTTTTGGGCTGCAAAACCTATAGTAGAATCAGAAACGAGTTCTTGAATGTCAATTATATCTAAGCAGAAAACGATAGCAGTTACTTTGAATGTCTATCTTATCAAAAGCAGGATTATCTTTCGTCAAAGGACCTCCGGGCCTGAATTTTATCAGACATGTGCTTTCGTTCGATTGCATTCAACTAAATATAGCATTTTGAGTTGTTGTGTCTTTTTTCACTAATTATTGGCGAACTATTTCCCCTTCACGCCCGGAGTCAATTTCGGAGCCATGTAGTGTAGTTCTAACTTTTGAGTCTGTGGACGAAATCCTATGGTGTGACCATTCAAATGAAACCTCTTCAGCAGTACTTTTGCATGGTACCATTAATTTTTCAATGTTCTAAAAAATGAAATTTGGGATTTTTCTTAAATTTTGTTCTTTGGAACTCTTGCAGCCGTGAGTTAAAGGGTTAAACCTATTGTAGAATCAGATGGGAGCGTTTTAATGTCAGATACTGATCTACCACATAAAGTAGATAAAGATAGCAGTTACTTTGAAGTTCTATCTTATCAAAATCAGAACGATCCTTGAAGATCCCTGAGTTTTATCAGACGTACATGCG
The DNA here is from genome assembly GCA_022457155.1 of Cladopsammia gracilis. Lineage (NCBI taxonomy): Eukaryota > Metazoa > Cnidaria > Anthozoa > Scleractinia > Dendrophylliidae > Cladopsammia > Cladopsammia gracilis. The sequence continues at coordinate 249,542 of JAJGOT010000578.1, forward strand.
CTTTTGTTCGTTTGATGATTCAACTAAATTTAGCTGCACATGAAGGCCTTTAAAAGATATTAACAAGGAATGTAATGAATGAACATGTTTTCATTAATTACACAGTTCGGGAATTCAGTAATGTTGGAAACTAGATGAAGCGGTTTTTCAATTCCCATGCATAACCGTACTTAGTAGGTGTACTTTCGTGCTACATGTAAATACATTGACTCTCAGAAGCAAAGTGATTTTTTATAGACATTCACTGACCCGTCTTTTTCGCCATACATATATTTATTAAACTGGGTGCTAGAAGCTTGTCACTCGCGCTCTAATCTCTCTCATATTGCACGCATTTCAGTTAAGTCTCTCATATTTTCGCCGCTCATTGCCGGTCCGCCGCTTGACTTCTCACGAAATTAAACGCGCCGCGAGAAAACCTCTGGTGCCAAGGCCGAGTATGTGCATATTGAAACCGATATGCTCTTTCTGTTTTGAAGGTGATCATTCGATCGAATTTCCCTAGTACTTTAAATAATACATCGCGTTCGAAGAACGCAATCCTAATTTCGTGTTGGTTACCCTGTGTCTTGCATGCAGAAGGAATTGACAATTTTTGGTGTCCGGGACTGCCAAATGGCCGCCCCTATTGCCTTTTTCAGGGGCTCACTGCCGCCGGAAACCTTCGAACGCGTCTCCATAATCCTTGATTACTGCCAGTTTTAGGTAAAGCGATAAAGCAGTACTAATATATAAATCGACCCCTCAATTATTTTTTACAATATCGCCACATTTTTATTCTTGCTGCGGGATAAAGTCCCTCTTTAAATAAGAGAAATACCGAGATTTCCTAGACATTATACATGCGTCTGAAAATATCGTTAGGGCTACATTTCTCAGTGTCCACGAGGGTGGTACCCCACCCAAAATACGATAACATACCGCGGCATCTTTGCCGTTCCCTTCCTGGTATTACCTCGCCCTTAAGATAACCTCCATCTGACCACACCCAAACAGCTCTGTCCTGAACAAAGATATGGTATGAATGTAGCGGGAAACTTTCCAGAACTACACTTCAGCGAATAATAAAGTTAGAATTCTAAGAATCTTTAAACGTTTTGTTCTCGCTACAGCCCAATTTTAATTCGTTTTAGTCTCATTTTCTTCGGCCGTTTCAAATAAAATATTCAAATAAAATACACACTACGGTTATAAACATGACAAAACAACGTATATTGTAATAGGTCTGTATACCGTATTTTCTCAATTAAACGCCCCCGGCGTTTATTTCAAACTTGGCCTAGTGAACCTGGCGTTTCTCAGCAGTTTTTTCTCGCCCGCCATTTTTTAAGAAAGGGTTATTATTCGTTTTTCTTGGCAGCCGTGTACCTTGCCCTTAAATCTTAACTTTATTATACCACAAATAAACATTTGAGGGGCTTACTTACAACTTCCTCTATCATCAACCCGGCGTTTATTCGGGGCCCGGCGTTTAATCGAGAAAATACGGTATTATCATTTTTTCTCTATTGTCATTTCTTTTAAATTAGGTTCAAGTCTTTCTCCATAGCATTTAAATGTTATTGTATTATATCCAACCGTCACTTCTGAAGATGTATGTTGAAGCATACGAAACGTCAAGTCATTAATCAAAGTTTTTTACAACATGCGTTGTTTTGTCATGTTTATAACCGCAGTGTGTATTTTATTTCGTTTTAGTCTGCAAAATAGAATTAAGAGTAACTTATAACTTGTAATGACAATAACAAATAGAGAAATAGTAATTTTAACCCTTTTTCAGTTCCCTCACGCAAAATTCATGTAATCTGGTTGTATATTTTGCCGGGGTCTGTGGATCGATGAAATCCCCATGTGCGAAAGTTATGATGAGCAGCGCATTTAAAATTAAGCAGCACAACCAGAGAAGTCCTTTATGGACTTTGCGACATCTTAATTATAAAACAAATGTTAAATTTTCATTTTAGCAGTCCCGATTTTCTCCCTAAAAGTTGACTTTGTTACTGTGTAGCTTCTTGTAAGATGATAGCACATTCAGCGCACACAGTGATCAACGCCGACTTTTTTCCCTTTAAAAGATTCGGACAAATACAGCCAGGCGGGGTATGAGAAAAAGGGCACTGGTCATCAAACGATCTTCGTTTGAAATCGTTTCTTCCAACTAGTACTACAAGACATGTATGGACTGACCTGAAAAAAGAAATTGTAATCAAAACCAAACTTACCATCAAGCGCTTTTGTGATTTGCTCCTTAGCATCTTTCGTTTGTTCCAGTTCCTTTTCAAACTCTCCAAAATCATTTTCCTTTGCTTCCGCATTCACCTGTTGCTCATCAAGTTTTTTCATCAACTCAGAATTTCTCTCTTCCTCATCTTTGAGCTTTTCTCTCGCTTTCCGTAGTTGTTCCTCCAACAAGCAAATCTTGCTGTCCTTCGCCTTGAGATCGACTTGCGCCTTTTCGTCCTGACTTTCAAGTTCCGAACATTTTCGCGACAGCTCCTGAATTTCACGACGCAGATTCGTGTTTACAGCTTTTTCTTCGGTGATAAGTTGTTTCTGTTTTTGTAGATTACTCGACACGCTTTCCAGCTGAAACTGTTGCTGTTGTTTGTTTTTACGGAGGTTCTCAGCATCGCTTTCTAACTCGCTTATTTTTTTCAGCGCGGTCGTCGGCAAATCCAATTTCCATTCGTCTCTAGCCCAGCTCATAATTCGCAGTTAACCTCTCTTATTATTATTTTATACTCTTTGCTAATTCCTTGATGACAAGCTTGTTGCACAACATGACTTAATTTTTTGTTGTTTTCCGTTGAAAAGCTCGCGGGATGACGTAACAGAGGCTTACGTTAATAAAATTTAAACAGCGCGCGCGCATTGTTGCGCGTTCTAGTCCATGCGCGCGCGTGTTTTAAAGTTAATGTTTTCCTAAATATTTTTTAAAAAGAATTCTTAACCAAGATTGAAGGTTGAAAATGTGACCCCTCTGGCAGTAATTACCAAGAATTATAAGTCTAGAACTAAACTGAATTTGTCTCGTCTCAGAAAAACAGTACAGTCCAGTGCGAAGACACATGAAGACATGCACAATTTTTCCGTCAAAGCACTTGAATTTTGCTTTCGTCAAATTCGCTTTATTTCTTAAAATAAACTGTCGATGGATCAAAATTCGTAAAAATAAAACCCCTATAAAGAAATTTAAATAAAAATTTGTCAGTAAACTAAAATTAAGTTACATCTACCAAGGCACCTTGGCTAGATAATTGGCTTCACAGAAAAATACTGAGAGTGTAAACTCGTTCACTTGAAGTTTTGGAAAAATATTTTACATTTTGTAAAATATTGAAAACCAAATGGTATCATGCAAAAGTATTGAGGTACGTTTCATTTGAATGGTCACACCATTTCGTCGACATACTCTAAAGTTAGAACTATATAACATGTCTCCATATTGACTCTGGGCCAAGAACACGCTAAAAAATGAGTACATACGTAACCAAGGTTGATTTGCTTAGCAAACGTACTAGTTTCCCCGGGGACAGACTAAGTAAACATTGCATTTAATTTTTAACTTAATTTAACAATGCATTCATATTGACAATAAAGCTGTTTTGTAATTGGTTTTAGGGCGATTTAATTATTACAACACACATTGCTTTTAAAATTGCGAAGAAATAACAAGGTCTGTTGAAAAGAACATTCCAGTCTCGCATCCTCAGAAAGTAAGAACGCTCATGTTTAGCCACAGAAAGATAGCTAGACGTTTTTAAATACAATTAAGTGTATCAAACTGCATTACTTTTGCCAAAGAAAGGGCATTTGTGAATCCATCAATTTGTGTTTTTAAAAGGCAATTAGCTACCTTATTGATCTTCGTGTTGACCATTATTTTTTTTTTTACTTTCATTAAATCTTGCAGTCGTTTATTTAATTATGTTTTTGTTTTCCAACTTTTTAAATTGGATTTTGATTTTCTAGACTACAGCTTATTAAATTTTTCACTATACATTGGCAAATACTTCAATCCCGACGGCATCGAGAGCCGCCATTTAAATAAACGAAATGTTTTCTCGTATTTTTCTCTCAGGAATAGGAAGTTTTGCAGAACGACAAATGCTGCTGGGAAAGGTGCCACCGCAGATGTTTTGAATCTTACAAACTGATGCGAATGTTTCCCTTTAATCCATAGAAATTTTGACAAGATGTTTTCTTTTTCTTGGAAAAATATACATAGAAATTTAAAGCATGTCACGGAAAATTCAAATTTTAACATTGGCCTTGTAACGAAAATCCATCGATATTGATGAAAAGAGCACTATAAAATATTAGAATAGGGCAGTTTGAGAGTCATTCTTTGTAAAAGTGAAGGTATAGACATACAATGTCGACCCAATGTCGGAAATTTTGGCGGACGTCGACTGTGCAGTGACGGTCAACTTCTTGCCCCCCGGGAGACAAGAAAAACTGTTTTATTTTTCAATAGAGATGTGGAAATAACAACGCAAACCAGCATTTCCGATGGGTTGTTTTCTTAAAAATGCAGTTTAGTAGCATTATTAGATGGAATGACAAAGTTTCTGCATATCAATTAAGTGTGCACTTGAGCATAGGTCAGCTCAATTCCTCAGGTAAGGATTATATTTTTTGCCTATGGATTGAATATTAACGGTAAGAAATTCGTGAAATGCTCATTTGTAAGTGCATGCACACAAAGAAAGAAATGCGTTCAGTTAAAGGGTTAACCGACTGGAGCGCTATTTTGCTGATTGCGTTGAACTCATTGCAAACTGTTGTTGAATTGGATGCGGCGGCCAAAATACAAATTTAATAAAAATTCCAAAATTCATTTGGAAAATACTGAAAAATAAAGAGTTCCATTGGAAAGTATTGCTGAAGAGCTTTCACTGATTTGAATGGTTATACCGTATGACTTTATCCACAGACTCAAACGTTAGAAACTTTACAGCATAATAAACAGCACCACAGGAAAATACAGCCGGCTCAGCAACTTTTCAGGTCACACCCTATGTTATTTTCTGCGAGCCTTAAAGTTGGAACAATGCTATTATTATACGGTCGACCTGTGACTTGAATCTAGCAGTAAAGGGGTTAACAATATATTTTAAAATGATGCCAGAACGCTAGTGTTCGGATGATCAAAAAGTGTACAAAATTAAAATGGATTTAAAGACGGCCTTGGGTCTATTGAATTGGTGCATGAAATCTTCCTTGTTTGCAATGTAGCTACATAATCTTTGAATCAATAGTTTGCTCAGTTGTTTTCAAGTTTCAAGCTCAAAATTTAAGCATATTGACGAGGATGCTTTGAAAATCACGCTATCTTGAAAATGAATACCTGGATAACATTTCTTTACAGCTTTTATTGAAATTCACAACTCCAGACTTTTAATGTAAATATTCCGTTATTATTTAACAAATGACAAACGTTTTACACATGAATTTGTAATTGTTTATGAAAACATTTACAATTATCGAGCCACAGGGAACATTTAGCTTAATAGTATACCACAGTGTACGGTTCCATCGTAAGGGGGCCCGGGGGGGAGGAAGTGAATAAGGAGGAGGGGGGGAGCAATGAAATGCTAAAGATAGCAACAAAGTTTTTCAGCCATTCGGGCGCGAGCCATATTTTTTTACAATTCCCCCCCCCCCCCCCCCCTCCCTCCCTCCCTCCCTAGATTCCCTAGATTTCCTACCGGAAATTTGAAGAACTCTTGGTTATAACAAGAGGCTGCAAGCAACCTATACTCATGCGCATGCGTAAGAAAGTTTTATAATATATATTAAACATGATAAGAAGATGTTCGACATGGAGAAGAGTTACTCCTTTCATTCAGTCAACGTTCCTGCAAACCACGTTGTTTACCATTGAATGTTTTGGAAATGAAGGCTGTACCACAATGAAGCCAGTGATTCTTCTAACTCTTCTATATACCAATAGGTGACGCTGTCGTGACACTTAAGTAACGCTGTTTTACCGGAAGTGAGAGTAGCCGGAAGTCACTAAACAGGAAGTGCAAATGGCAAAGCTATGAACCGGAATTGTACAATTTAAAATATGCGTGCATAAATTTGCATGCAAAATCGTGACACAAAAAATAAAAACAAGAAAAACGGAGCCGAAACCTTACCTCATGCCGCTTCGCGCATGAGTAATTAGCCTTAAACTCAAGCAAATTAATCTTAAGATACCTTGAAAACACTTTACAGACCACCTCCCCCCCCCCCCCCCTTTATATATTTTGAAAATCTGTAAAGGAACCAGGCCTTAATCTACTTGAGCACAAAATTCCATATGTTTCATTAGTTCCCAAGAGAGATAATTGATCGGAAATGCTTATTTTTATAAACTTTCCAACTGCCGCATTTTATAATTTTCAGTGTTGAAACCCAACGGAAGCCGAAAATTTTTTATTTAAAAATGTAACGTTATCAGTCGAGACTAACACAGCGACAAACGCCAACATCAATGTAACCAAAATAGCTAGGCGTAGACGGGAAAGGGAGTAGAATGAATTATTTTCCTCTCACAGTCGAAAGAGCCATGTATGCAATATAATTTATGATGTGAAATCCTGAAGGGTGATCATCCAACAGAAATCGGCTATTAAATTCCCGGCTGAAATATCGTGTTTCATAATTATGGCCATCAGCTTGCTGGTCCTTGCTTTAAGCTTGCTTAAATATCTTGAAATATAAAGAAAAAATCACTAAAAGCGATAAAAGCAAGGACTATCACTCAACTATGGAAAACATGCAATGTCGGTGATTCTAACGTTTTCCTGAGTCTGTGAATAAAGTCTAAAGCATTCAAATGAAATTTTAAATCGAGTGGTAATATTGAACCCTGTGGCCTGATTCATTACTCATGCGCGTAGCGGCATGAGGTAAGGTTTCGGCTCCGTTTTTCTTGTTTTTATTATTATTATTTTTATTTTTTGTGTCACGATTTTGCATGCAAATTTATGCACGCATATTTTAAATTGTGCACTTCCGGTTGACGTCTTTGCCATTTACACTTCCGGTTTAGTGACTTCCGGCTATTCTCACTTCCGGTAAAAGAGCGTTACTTAGGTGTCACGACAGAATCTCCTACAACCCTACATACATTACTATGTTCACGTTTGGTATATATAAGACTTAGAAAAATCACTGGCTTCATTGTGGTACAGCTTTCATGTCCACAACATTCAATAAGAAACAACGTGGTTTTCAGGAACGATGACTGAATGAAAGGAGTAACTCTTCTCCATGTCGGACATCTTCTTATCATGTTTAAAATAAAATTTAATTATATCATAAAATTTTCTTACGCATGCGCATGAGTAAAGGCTGCTTGGAGCCTCTTGTTTTTCAACTTTTCCTGGAGTCGGGAAATTTGTCGAGTCAGTATTAAAACCTATTTAATTCTGCACTCTAAGAATTAAGATAAACAATACGTACTAGAGTCGAAGCTCGCTTAACACCCTCGAGAAACAGAAAAAATGTCCGCAACTGGAACATGGTATAAAAGTTCTCGTAAGCGGAGAATTGAAACAGGGTTTTGCATAGGTGGCCGTTAGTAGAGCTGTCCGACGTTATACGAGAGTGTCCGCCGCTGAGAGAGCCTCAACCGGTACTTTCTTGTGGAAGCGTAGCCGGACTATCATCGGCTACAACATTACATCATCGTAAAATTGAACGAGATCATACAGTTTATTAATTTAAATTTTTCCACTTGTTTCCGATTTTAGTTCGTCACGTAGAGTTATCTCACCTAGCCGTCACTAGAACAGGAAGAATTCAGAGCTATCAAAATCTTTTGTCAAAATGGAATTTCAGTTAATTTATTTTTAATTCAAGATGGTAAAGAATTGTTGCCCGCAAACATTTCCGCCAACTGGCATGGCTTTGTATCGAACAAGATGCTGTTTTTGTTTTCTTATGCTATTTATTCTTTGTGGTTTTCCTATCAGTTTTGTGTCCGGCATTATATGTTAAATTTAGATCTTGGGGTGAGACAACCAAAATTCCCCGATTTTGTTTCCGCAAAATTGCGAAATAAACAAATAATTCTTCATATCACCAACCACAAAAACCAAGAGCTAATATTTTCAACATCATTTTCTCATTAACTGTCCTTTAGGAAAGCTGGGCCTATTTTTCGAGAAAAAAAAGATTAAAATAAATGTGGTTTTGCCGCAAAGTGGGATTCTAGAAGAATGGGCAAAGTATAGTATCCTCACAGTAAGAAAGAGTAAAGGCGATTATTACATTCAATTACGTAAATGAGAAATCCGATTGTCTTAAGGGAGAGGGGTATTTATTTTAGCTGCATTTTTACCGGAACTAAAACATGATCTCGAATGTGCGGGGGCTTCAAAGATGGCCTTTAAATTTGACTGGAAATTACGTAAACCATGTATCCAGTTAACATTTCTCTCCATTGTGTATGTTTCTTTTCTTTTAAACTTTTTTAAATCTTGTGTCATTGTTCAACAAATATGATCCTGAACATTTATTTTAATTTGTGAAAAAATGTTAAGAACGGCGACTTATCGATGACAGAAATATATTGTTGGAATTTGTTATTCGTTGTTATTGACAACTGCCAATGTTTGTTAACACCACTCTTTTTCAGTTTCGTTTCAAGTGTGATCTGTTCATGTGTGCATTTTTGTGGTAATCTGTTTAATGATGAATACTTTTAAACGAAATTATCAAAAGAACGAAAACTAGACTTCACTTACGCTTTTAGAGATGAAAAAAGAATATGTTACACCCAGTTGGGTTTTTGGCAATGGAGTTTATTTTCGTTGTATTTGATATAGATATTAACTCTGAACTGCAACCGAAAACAGCTCGCCGATATTTCCATAGATGTCGTATTGTATGAAGTCTAGCAGCGGGTGAAATCTTTCGTGATTGGCAAAAAACAGTTAATGTATTTCTGCGGTTATTCGCGGTAATCGCAGTCCGACAGCCATGGACAGTTTGACAAAAAGGGCGGGACAACACTATTGAGTAAAGTGCTTTTATCAGATCGGCTCTTGTCACATATTGTCAACAAACGCAAAGACTGGTTAATGGCACGAGGAGGGTCAAAAATTAGCACGAAACGTAATATGTTTTGTAAGTTGTTTTTGTGCTTTACTGTCAGTGTGGTTTGAACGGAACGCGAAGGAGCACAAAGGCATTTGTACGGAAACTGGTCGAGCTCTGTTTAGTTTCTCGTGGGACCACGAAACAAATTGCCACATTGGAGGTTAGTGATGGACTCCTTTTGTACGTGGATAATAGTAGTTAGACAGTGAATGTTGCATACACAAAGAGTTTTTATAGATAAGGATGCTATTGAGTGTACAAAGGACCTGTTCATAGCTAGTAGAAAAATGCCACATGCGCATCGACTAGAAGAACCGTGAGCTATACTTTGATATTTCCCAGAAAGACGGGAGAAAACCTAGCCTGTCTATACATGAAGAGACAGGGACAATTATTAAATATTTAAGGCATTTATTTAGTGGTTAAGACACTTCACACAGTGTTACAGAGAGAAAACATTTATTAAGTGGCCATGCGAGCAAACGCTGGTACCCAGACAATACATTGACCTTTCTATTCATCACCGAGTGAATTAGAGACTCGACCAAGTAATTGAATTCTAAGACAAATTATTACTGAATAACTGTTCTCTGATTCGTCTTAAACGCTAAACAATCGTGAAAGGTAAGCAAATAAACGCCACAATCTTTCCACTGGAGATTGAAGTATAGTATATAAAAACTAAACCCTTTCGTCAAGTTCGCTGCTAACTCCCGGCTTTAACTATTTATATTTTCACACCTTAATATGTAACGCTGAAATAAAAATAATTACCTCCAGTTTATAAAAGCTCTTTGTTGCCAATGCTTGGGTATTTTTTTTGTGTTAGTACGCGGTGTAATGGCAGTGTTAACCGCAAGCTTTTGATATGTCACTCAAAAGAAAGCTATATAAAAGAGTCCGAGGGACCCAAACGTTTGTGACAGCCCATTCTGACTGACAGATAGCTTAGCCTGGGTAGTTATTCTTAGTACGCTTCATGACACTTAGTTATTATCGGCTTATCTGTTGTCGGGTCAACCTAATTCGCTGCGAGTCCGCAAGGGTCGAGTGGTGGTATTTCTCCCGAGATACAATTTTTTCGCGGATAACGAGCGCTACTGTTATTTTATTATCCCGCGAAATCTTTTGCGTGAGGCGTCGTTATGAGTGGAGGTGGTAGTTAAATTTGGCGGCAAAACGGGCATATTTACGCGCCATTTTGGGGTGTGTGTCGTCGGTGTAGGTGGCCGTGTAAAGTTCTTTTTTCCCATTGTTTCACAATTGTAACAAGCGTTATATTCATTAGGTAATTAGAAACACAAACGATTTGCAACGCTTTGCCTAAGCGCATGATAATTTTTTTTTTAAAAAAAAAGATGGCGCTCTATGTGCTGGGCTGTACTTGAGTGGTCTACATTTTTTTCCTGGCTTATTTTAGAAACAATTCTACCCGCACTTTTTGAACGCAAGAATAAAGAATAATTTCAAGAGTTGTAAACCAAAGCGAAACCGCCGGAGGGTTTAATACACTTGCACTTAAAAGAAAACAGCCTGAGCTAGCTGGAGTGCATCGCTTTATTTGTCAACACCACAAGAATTCCCTATTCTATACCGATCGGCCGACGAAACGTCACAACAAGATTAAGGAAACGGCGGCCTCCCTTCCTCAATCAAGCAATATACAAAATACCAGTACCCGCCCAATGTCTGCATTTAACAGAGCTACAAATCGTTACGGAGTTAATTTAGCGTCATTTCAGCCGTGAGTCATTAGTGTTGAGTACTGCGGCAATTTTAACGCCAGCAAATTTAATTTACATTTTCGTAACCTCGTTATAGATAGATGTCATTTTGAGCTGTTGTGTGTACTGTTAACAATTGTGGGTCAACGGCGGACGACTAGCTTGGATCAGAAGATTGAGAGAGAGGCCTGCATCCACTTAAAAGGTTAGTAAAATTATCTTTGTTCCAATCTGTACCGGCGGTTTAGCTTTAACATAAATTATAATGTTGTAAGGTAAGCATGAAATTTGCGATTGTACAAAACTCTGTCGGCAAAGTTGTAATCTCAAAACCGCTAGGCAGTGGGTTTTGAATTTTTGCACGTGCCTGGGGTTAAATGCGTGCACTCTTGAACGAGTCACTCTTTGACACAACAGGAAAACTCTTCGATTTATATCAGCATGTCTCAAACTCCCCACTTAATTTAATGATAAACACTCCAAAACGACCATAGTTTACACTTTGCGACGCGTGTTAACATTCCCTCTTTTCATGGCTTTGGAAATAACATAGATTCGTAGCCTCAAAAGTTGATTTAGGAAACTTTGAAGTTCCTTTCGCAGCAACAATTCAATTCGCAAATTTATCAACCCGAGAAAAGCCGGTTGTATCCTGACACGCGGGGGTACAAAGAAAGATATTGGTGTATTGCACGGCTGGCCGGTTTATAACCGGTAATTATGCCCTTTGTGATAACTGAAGAGGGGCTCGACTCCGAGTCTCCACAAGCTCAACCTCAACTCAACCCATATTCCCTGTTGGTTGTTTTTTTCTTCTTACGTATAACGGCTTATCAGTGACAAAATAATTAGTTACGAAATAACGCTGCTTTTGTGCCTGGGTAATTTCGTGCAAGCAGCATTGGTTTGCTTTCTCAAAGAACCGTGGGAGACAAAAGGGCCATAAAACAAATGAATTATTGTCTTAAAAATACTGACACATCGAGGATACTTTGATACGCATGTGAAGCCAGGACGGGAAGAGAAATTTGTATTTTTAAAAACGCCTTTTTCCTGCGACTTAAGTCGGATTTTTTTTCCAGAAAACATTGCCGGTTTGTAATGCTAAATTGTGACCATTTATTGGATTTATTTGCATATAGTCGCATCGTACCGGATGAGTATAACACCGACCAAGAACAAGCTTAAACAATCCATGGTTCGCTTGCTTTCTACATAAACATAAACGTTTGCCAACTGTCACATTTCAATTGAGAAAACTTTGCTTGTTGCTGTTTTAGATGTACAAGAACGTGCAAACACAATTTTCCGCAGTTTTTAAAACAATACGCGATACAACGCAGTAATTCACTCTCTAACCTAGGTACATTGTTAAAGAAAATAAGTTAGCATTGTGAAGGTAATGAATTGATACACAATGGAAATTGCGATGCTTGTGTTTATGCGTTTAAAATAAAGAGCATTGTTCGGAAGCGAGATTATTCTGTTACATGCGCGCGGTCTTTTTATGAAGAAAACAATTCTCGGTAACTTGCGTTAAGTGTGAATTTGCTGTTTAGAGTGTACGAGAGCTTTGAATCTATAATCAGTCTTCCAGGCGATCGTATTTGTCTTTCTAGAACTCCGTGTTTCCGGAACGCAATACCATTTACCACTCAAAGGTCATTAAATATGATCTATTTATTTGATTTCCTTTATCAACAACACAATGACATATAAAGCGAAAGAAATCAGAGATCGCTACACAGCCTCGTGCCTTCGCTACGTCTATAAGCTGGGAGCTTCTGCCCTATAAAAATGTGATTAATATTTTAATTGGCCATGCCCTTTTATTACACAATCATATTGTATCGTTCTATATTGAAAGAGACGAATCAACCATGTCCTCATCGATTCACTAGGAGAATAGATTACTCTTTACGCGCTGTTAAGGATTTTATTACCGAAGAAGCAGTCGTAAATTTTTAATTATAATTCTTTAGATAGTATCATGTACTTGATAATTACCCACATTGACTTTACATTTTTTTCTATCTTGAAACATCGAAGCCGTTAACTCGTTCTGTCATTTCCGAGTGAGTAGGCGGACAAATTAAAAACGTAACTTTAAGAAAACGCAAAGTTGATAACACCAAACGAAAATTCGTCGAAAAAAACTATGATAAATTTTCTTTCTTTTGTCTTACGTTTACATTCCAAAAATCGGGCAAAATCATCATTTAAGAGAAAAATACCAAATTTCATTTTGTGAAATAGTGAAAAACGTTAACAAATGGTACTGACAGGAATCAATGATTTGATTGATCACACCGTAGGATTTTATACACAGACGCACATGATTTGCCTCCAGGAGAAGAAAAGATTAATTTCAGAGGAACTTTTTATGATCATTTACATTAGGCGATGTGATGAAAGGACACGATTACCGTTTCCTCAAAGGAAATAAGAAATACGTCATCGGGCGTAAGTCATACTGAAATTGACCCTTTCACTCCATCAATAACGGTTAAAATCAAAATTGACAAAAGTTCTAAATTCCGTTTAATAAAACATCGAAAAACTAGCAACACCATAAAAGAGTACTGTCCAGTAGCTCATATTTCAGAGTTTCGTCCAGTCTCAAAAGTTAGAACTACCTTCAGTTATTCTACAGATAACAGAGCACAGGAAAGCCCATTTGAATGGACACAGTAAGATTTCATCCGCACACTCAAAAGTTAGAACCATCTTGTACAGTGTAATAAACAGCACCACAGGAAAGTACTGCTCAGAAAAATGAGCTTCCGTTCAGGAATGGTCACAGCCACTTCACGATTTCATTCACAGATAGAACGACCTTGTACAGCATAACAAACAGCACCACAGTAAAGTACTGCTCAGTAGCTCTCATCTGAATATTGGCTAATATTCGGCTAAGGACTATTACATCACGTGACTCACGGTGAACGGAACTACTCATCTGCCAATTTAGTTAATGACGTCATAGTTTCCTGTGTTTTCTGGTCGACCCTGTTAAAGAGTTACTTCGCAACGCGTCAATTTTTTTTATTTTTCTTCCCTTACTTCCAGAAACGTATTCGAATGAAAAGCTCTTGCATTTTTTTGTTGTTGTTTATCAGTATTTCTCGACATTTCACAAAAGAAAACTGGAATTTTTCTTTTTTTCTTGAATAAAGGGATTAGTTTTGGGTCCTGCGTTGGTAGGGGAGTGAGACACAAAAGTTTCAATCAATTAGGTGATCAATCAATCAATCAATCATTTATTTAGACACATAACGCCTGGGAGTTATGAGTTGAGTTGATGATTCACAAGCTGACGTCTCGAGCGCTAACCTAGCCTGTTTGGGGTATCGCGCGAGTATCTTGGCGGCGGAGCTGCCAGGGTGAGCCGGCGAAGAATGGGGCGAGGAAAAGTGAGCCTGCACGCGGGCTATTGATTTTTGAATTCCCCGCGTTCGCCGACGAACGCAGCAATCTGATTGGTGAAATATGACAGGTGTCATGGCTTTTGAAAGAAAACAAAAAAGCGTTACTCGTCACCACGTCAACGGCTTGTCAAGTGAGAGTCAGGCGGTTTCCAGCTTCATACAGACGTGTATCACCTTTTGTAGTGGACGATGGTTTTTCTTTTATTTTTAAAAGCACTGAAATTTATTGAGCTTGTCTTAAAACGACTTATCAGCAAAACATATTCAATGACTGTTTTGCAATTACTCCTCCTTGGACGTGACTGGATGTCGGGTAGTGACAATGCCCTATTTGCGGTAAAATTTTCACATTTTTTTTTTTCAATTTTTTCAATACCTGGCACGGACCAGCTTAAATTAATTGCCGAACCGATTTAGTTTTCTTTCGTTTACTTGTCAATCCTTTTTTTTTAAATTGAAGATCTTGCAGACTATACATAATTATGTGTTGTAGATAACCTAATAGTATTGTATGAAATGTTTGAACTTTTTTTGAGTGTTTTCCATTGCGGTTTCAACTATACTTAAGCCATTACGTAAGCAATTAAAATCTGTATAATGACAAAGTGATGACAGCCAAAAAAGCTTTTTTTCCGTTGGGGGCGGAATTCGTGAATCGGGGCCTTGCGTGCAGGCTCTACTTTTCTCTAAAAAACAGGATCGTAACAAGGTATATGGGATCAGGGATCAAAGACCTAAAAAAGGGTGGGATCAGGGATCACAGCCTCGGATCCGGGATCACAGCCCTCGGGATCGGGATCAGCGTGTTTTCCATTGACTCAAGGATCAGGCAAACAAAATTTTGTGGGATCAGGGATCAAAATTTTCATCACTTTTGGGATCAGGGATTAAAAATTTGCGTAAAAATACGGGATCAGCGATGAAAAAATATACCTCGTTACGACCCTGAAAAAAGCAAGGACCGCTACAACGTAGATACAAATTTAAAAGGTGTACTATATTTTGGCTGGCCAAACCAGCCTTCTTCAGGTACCTCATTGTACCTGAAGAAGGCTGGTTTGGCCAGCCGATATGTTAAACCGATCAGATCACTATTGATCCAACGTATACCAGCAGGATTGTCGTCCACGGTTACGTGCTTGAACTTCTCTCTACTTTTCTCGCTCCGCGCATAGCACTCGCGCGCGAAACTCAAATAGTAGAGCCTGCTCGCATAGCACTCGCGCGCGAAACTCAAATAGTAGAGCCTGCTCGCAGGCTAGCGCTAACCCTTCATCAGACCGAATTCGACTAAACCTGGCTAGCACTCGAAGCGTCAGCTATTGAATCTCTAGTATGGTGGCCAATTTCTCTTATCAACCCAGTTAATAGATTAATCAAAAACTAAGGTTTTTTATTAGATAACGACCGCTTTCAGTAAAAAAGTTAATAAAGACACTAACGATCATTTCACTACAACGTCCCCTTGGCGGTCGTTGTTTAGAGTTTAGAGGAGGTTCGATTGTGTAAGATCGATTTACAAAATGCATTTTATTGTCTTGAAAATATCTACGCAGCTATATTATATTGGCCTTCCAAGCGTTTCAGTGCGAATTAACACAATAACAAGCTTGGAAAATTCTTTGGTACATTTTTTCAGCAACCACTTCCTTCAAAAACAGTAGGCGGACTTTTTTGTTTAAAATATTCCCTTCTGAGGGCTTAATGATGTTATGATAACTTTGCAAAAATCCGGCTTTACAACAACGAAAAAACGAGTTCCTTACAGTGAATTCAGGAAGTTGGAGGCGATCCATTGCTGTTTTTCTTGAGTTTAATTTCGTTTTTGTACGTTCCTAACAAAATTGGTGGCTGTTTCTGTATATATAACTGAAATATTTCAGGGGCTACCAACAAATCGTTTCTGTGTAATATCTGTTTCAAATGCCTTAGTCAACTTCAAAATTCATAATTAATTAGACTACAAGACTAGAATAAACTGAAGTAAAATTTCGCTTGAAGTTTTCGTAACCGTCGCAAACTTCAATGCCTTTTGTTTTTGGAGGGATAAAAAATTCCGTTTTCGGTACAAAATAAGGTCAGCTAAGATTTTTGGAAACGGTAAACGCAGCTAGCAACACTAATAGCTATTTCCACGGGAATAACTCGAATATTGTAAACGAAATTCTCATTTTTAGATAGTCCTGAGTCATCTAATCTCCCGGACGAACATAAAAATTTTAGTCTGGACTTTTCCAGATTTGGAATTTATGAGTATTTTCTTAGCTAACAAAGTTGCGCCTCTTAACGCATGACCGGATTAAAGTGCTCAGGCTTAAAGGTGTTGTCTGACCACAGCTCTATCGTAAATTGCTCTCGCGCGTGACTTGTTGACAACTCAGCAAAATCTCTTATAAATAAACACTCATAAATTTGGCAACAAAGGAAGTTGTTTTTCATCAGCGAATGTTAATGCTACCCCAATATAACTCACTTATACACAGCGTATATTCAGTTACAAGTAGACGGCCATAGAAGACGGACAGTACAGAGAGATCGAGACTACGTATACGGTGTTTATTCTTCCCGCCAAAAAGGACCGCGTTGCTTACAAATTTCCCGCGCTTTTGTTTACTGTTTGACCAAGAAGGTTAGTTGAGTATCATTTGTTGTCCATTTGTTGCAATCTCGTGTCGATTAGAATTTAGATTATTTAATACGTACTTCGAGAAACGTTTTCTTCCGAAAAAATCTACAAATCTTATCTACCACATCTTAACGATACGTCATTCGTACTATGACTAAACGTTTGCCAGATAGCACGTGATTGGGGAAACACTTATATCCAATTAATTTTGATTGGTTAATTGACATAAGCTTTAAGAACGTGCTGCGTGGTTACCAAATTAGTGTAGAAAATAAATTTTCATATCAGACGGATATTTCAGCTTTTTATTGCATCAACGGATAAACTTGGCACGAGTCAGATTATGCAGTTCAGACAGTTTATGAAAGGCGACGGTTCGTGACGTCATGGGTGCTCAGCTTAATCTCATCAACGAATCAATAGGCCATTTGCTCGATGACGTCATTTGACTACTACTACCAGAATCCTTCAGTTTTTTGTTTTGTAGTGCAAATTAGGGCTATTGTTATTTAAACCGCACTGGGATTACAACATTTAAATAAGAAAGGGAAAACGAAATGAATTCTGGTAGTAGTAGTAGTCAAATGACGTCATCGTGCAAATGGCCTATTCTATCTCGTTTATCTTTTGAACAATGCATGTGCGTCAGTTCCCCCTCCCTCCCCTCCCTTGTGTAAAAGGCTAGACGTTAGATATCGACAATCTTAAACAAACCTCTCTTCGACTGAAGTTCGAACTTCAATTGAAGAGAGGTTTGTTTAAGATTGTCGATTCAGTATGATGAAGAAAATTTAGTGCACCATATAAGATCATGTCAAGCCATTTGAAATAAGTAGAATACATAAGAATCATAAGCGTGCTCGACAACTCACGACTTTGGATTTCTGAGAGTACAATGAACGTTCTCGAAGCCGGACACCCTTAAGACCAACTTTAGCTGTCCGCCTTGGAATAGACGCACTGAAGAAGGACGAGCGATCGAAACGTCGTCTTTTGAACCTCCTTACGGTGGCTGACTTACGTGATAAAACCAAATTTCGCCTTTAGCTTGTAGAGAGTTTAGTTACAGAGAAAAAAGTTAAATTCTGTCGACACCAACCAACCACTAATGATGTCTGCCTCAGAGAGTTGTCGCCGTCTTCCCGCCTTACAGGGGTGCCCGCTTTGACTGTAATCAACTAAATACTGATGAAAAGGTCCTTGACCATTGGTTTTTCTACGGTTTTGACCTAGACCTCACACAACCTTCCGTGGTCACGGATCTCGAGTGTGGTATCAGCGTGTTTTGTTTTAAAAGCTAGCGTGAATTGTTTTAATAGCTCTACAGCTTTTGAATTAATCGCTATAAACGAGTAAACAGAACTTCATTGAATTTAAGGATTATATACCATTATCCGGTACCCATACAATGCAACTGATATACAACATGGTCTTAATGGGTGTGTTAAGCCTCTTTTTGTTTTATAGTCCTTTCAGTTATGAAATGCTGCATTTTAAAGCGGCTGAAAGTTTGTTACATTTTTCACATACTATATACGATGTTCTAAAAGACTAACATGACTTCGCATTTTATGTCATCCAGATGGCTTGATTTGAAATTCGTTTTTCTTTATTCTTTCTAACTCGCTTTCTATCATGGTGACATGGTAATTTATCCAAGATTTATTTCCCTCCGACAAAAAACGAGAATAAGCCCGTAGAAAAAGAACAATAGAAAACAAACCAATTTACCCTATTTAATTCACCAACTAAAACGTTGTTTACTTCGATCTCTTATACGGTTGCGAGACTTTCTCGAGCTTATCGGTGTAAATATTGATAAAGATCAAACTCGTTTTCTTCTATCTCCATAAAAATCTGTTGTACAGAGAGATAATCCAAAATTCCACCTAAGTGTCTGGATCATGAGAGTAATTTTGACGTCAGATTTGCGTGAGAGCACGAAAGCCGAACCTCTTTACGTGTCCGAATTTGTTTCAACGCCATCCCGTGTTCAGAGAGTGTGCTTTCAACGAAGATAACTGCCGAGTGAAGTTTGCATCAAACAAGTGAATTTCGCGGTTTGTTAATTACAAAAAGCCAGAGAATTATCTGAATGAGCTCAAACACGCGGAAAGACTATATGACATACCGTTAGAGGGTAAGTTGTAGCTAATATCCATGTGCTGCTGTTTGCTGTATGCCGGGGAAAGTATTTTTTCTCGGCTCTATGTGTTAGGCACGGCATCAGCGAAACTAACAAAACCTCTGCTAGAAATGAAACTTGATTTTGAGTTGAAGAAATTTTAAAAAGTATGTCGTGATTCTCTTAGGAATGACTGAAAAGGTTTACTGGTGTTCACGGACTTTATACAACGTCTCCGTTATAATTTTCCACTACAAACACTATTAATTATATTTCTTATGGCCGCAACATTCTGGAACTAAGTTGTAATAAGATGAGACCTGTCTGAGAAAAACGTAACTTTTGTAGCAAGTTCGTGAAAGGAATAAAAAGTGATTTAGTTTAATTTCACACAGCTGAGTATTTTGCAACTTTAGACAACGCGTTTGATCATTGTGCTATAAAACGGCTCGTTCCATTTCAATGTCTTTCACGGTTTGTCGGCATCCGTTCTAGTTTCGTTTGTTGTTTTTCTGGCGTGTGTTCCTTTTCTTGCTGTTTACATGAATGTTTTATTCCAGACTTTCATTTTATCGAGAACCAGCTCCTGGAATCAGTCGTCTTTTATAGAAACGGTCTAGTAAAGTAGCGTGACCTACTTATAGTTTATAGTCATAACTTCATAATATGAGTTTGACTATTCAGGAAAGGTTAAAGAGATGTTACTACATCCCGACAAAAAAACACATTCAGACTAAATAACAACACAAAATAATATTGTTAAGTCTGTTAATAATATAAAAATAATAAGAATATCCATGCAGTTTCTTCGATTTTGCGGTTTTAATCACGTTTAACAGACGTGTTGGCGTTTTCATGACATTCCTCGTGTGTTTGCAAAATGATATTGTCTTTATCCAGCGAATCGATGTTGTTTGGTGCAGTCGACGACATTAAAATACAATTTATCCACGTTCGTAGAAGTGCGGATGTATAAACTTCAAAAAGACTGGAATGAAATCAAGTGAAAATAGTGCGTTATTTTTGCTTCGGCAGCCGCGGACAAGCTTAAAATAATTTTATATGGTTTTGAATGGTTCTTTTAGAAGAGGATCGCATCGCAGGCGTGAGATTAAGTAAGCTTAAGTCATAAAAATAATAAGCGTAGAACTAGAAAAGTATAGAAAATAGGCGTGATGTAACACGCGTTCTGATTGGTCAATTAAAATGTCTTTTTGAAACAAGCTCATGAATAAATTAACGTGCACACGCAGCATTGAAAAAGGATGCAATGCGAAAGAAGCGCATAACGAATGACGTCGTTTTCCTGTTAGCACTCGTGAATTGTTTTTTCAACTTAATACTTAAGTGTTTTTCAAAACTATTTGGAGGTAATAGCCTTCAATCTTGTGGTCGCTAAAGTAGATTACTAAATGCAATATAGTTAAATTTGTGAATAGTTAGGTTTGTAACGACTTCAGGCCAAGTTCGCATAAGTATTCAGTTTCTTTCAATCGCTGTGTCAGACAAAAATTCTGCGCGCTTGCTTTCTCTAGCAGACCTCACTTGGGAAAGCTTTGTGGTCAAACTTTTCACCATGTTTTTAGAACGAATAAAATTATTTACACCACCATTTTATCACAAAACTCATAGTTTTGCTATATACTGGCGGTAATTAAGTATATTGCTTGCGAATATTCAGCAATATTCAACAATCATGAACTACGCCTCTCTACATCATGTGGACAGAATGGATACCTCGGGCTAGAGAAAAACACACCAAAAACGATTTACGGCTTTCTACACAAATGCCACAGTGTAACAATACTTCTTTCTGTACCAAAATGTGTTTAGTAACAATATTAGTAATGCCTTCGTTGCCTGTTTGTTCGTGACTTCAAATTTACAATATTTCCGCTAGTAAAAATAGCTCCATATATGGTTATTTTTAAACACGGCGAATCGAACATTGTGCGATCTAGCTAAAACTAGCTATCATTGAGTGGATCAAGTAGGTCGGCTATTGCAAGCCTGTTCATATCGCTAGAAAAAAACATAAACGAAAAAGGCGCGTTAGAGTAGTCAGTGAGTACGAATGTTCAGAAGAAAATAGAAACAGTGGAAATCTCTCAAGACTAGAACAGATTTCGGTCGTTTAATGACTTTGGGCGTGAAAGGTTTAAAACCTGAGAATGTTGTGCAAAACGCACGGAAATAACGTTTGTTTGTTTGTGTGGTTAATATTTAATCGGTGGATTAATATTTCATGTACTTTTTTGTGAAATTCGATCAAAAATAGCCAAGAGTGTGACGTACGCCATTCCTTTCATTTCCAAAAGCGACCGAATTAAGAATTCACGAACAATTTCAAATTTTGTTTTTGGAAAATACTAAAACATAGAAAGAACCATACGTGATATTGAAAAGATTTCATTTGAATGGTCTGTGGGTTTTATCTCAAGACAAAGACGGTTTGTTTCTAAGAACACGATTCCACTCAAAATAGAAAAACTAATTCCTTCTGTTCCGGTCTATTTTATTCACGAGTCTGGTTAAAGAACGGGAAGGATAAGTCAAATGCGCTGTATACATAGACTACGAGCAGTCTCTCTCTTTCCCAGCTTATTCCGTCGAGCGAGAAACGAAAAAACATTAGCGAGCGGATAATGGCCACGCGAAACTGGGGGCGAGGCAGGCGCGCCTGCCTCGCTCCAGTTTCGCGTGGCCATTATCCGCTCGCGCTAATGTTTTTTTTTTCTTTTCTCGCTCGACGGACTAAGCTGGGAAAGAGAGACTGCTCGTAGTCTACTGAATATATGGTTATCGAGATCTCATGCGCGCTGTAATTATATTGGGTTATTCATGTAAATCGAACTTTACGTGCCAAATGTAACGCCGGGGGGGGGGGGGAGGGGGGGAGGTACTCCCGATAGTTTAGGATAGGTGTGTGCCGCCAAGGTTCTCAAACCCTGACCTTATTTAAGGGTAGAAAATCGAGATTTGATACCCTTTTTAAGGCCCAAAACAAAACTTTAAAACGTGTATTCAGGTGTGTAGTGCAGTTTTAACTGACCGTATCTTTTTCGTTTTGCGCGTTGAGGTGGATACCGCAATTAAGTGACCCTATCTAAGGAATATCTGAGGATCACAATACCAAAAATACCAAAGAGGATACCCTATTTGAGGACTGAGCACCTCAAAAACCCTACCCTATCGGGCGGCACATACCTATATAGCGTATGTAAGGGAGTCCCCCCCCCCCCCCCAACCCGGGATGTAACGCCTGTTTTGGTCAGTTACGAAGCTGGAGTTTTGAGCGTCAGTATAAATTAAGGGCTTGTAGATGAATACTAGATTGAGTTCTAGCGCCAAGGTGGCAAAATCCCACTGTTTGACCATTCAAATTCCGTATTTCGTCGAATAATATCCGTCCCTCGATTACTCGCATCCCTCGATTAATCGCCCTCCCCCCCACCCCCCCCCCCCCCCCCCCACCCTCACATCCCCTCTCCTTTCTTTCACATCCTCCCAGTCAAGTTAAAAATTCGCTTCTTGTGTGGTAAACAATCGTAACAAAAGCACAGGTTTCATATAGTTTTTCTACAGTGACTTTCGTGTATTTGACTCTTTCCTTTCCTTGAAGCTCTCTAATTAGCACATTAGCACTACCAGCGGGCAATATTTGAAATAATCGCCCCCCTCGATTTATCGCCCCTCGTCGAATAATCGTCCCTTTTGGAGTGAAAAATGGGGTATTCAGTGTCCCCCCCCTCCCACCCCGCTTATCGTGCAGAAAATAAGGGGTTTTTTTTTTCAGTCTCCCTTCCCCCCTTCTTCTTTACTCTTTCTGTTCCTCCCCCTTACAGTGGAGTCGGGATCCATCACCACTGGTATTTTACACTGAAAGCAGGGATATATTATAATGCATTAAGTCTAGCGTGCGTGAGTGCATTATTTCCGTGAGGTGCTTCGTCGCCAAGTTAAAAGATAAATCTCCTTTATTTCATGGTTTTTGCGGCTTCACTGTATTGCACTGTAGCAAAGATGAAACCGCAAATGTTTAACAGTGCCCTCTGTTAGATTCAGTGAACCAACACATTGCTTTAAAAATTTAGGGACTCTCGGGCTAAATTTCCAATTCTCTGCAGAATCTGAAGCGTGGTAACAGTTACCAAGACTTTTAGTGCTCGGAGAGTCGTCAAATTTTCGCGCGCATCCAAAAATTGGAATCAAAACTTGCTAGCTTTCGGCAATTGTTATTACTTCCGTGGCTGTCAAACTATTTTTAAAAACAGTTGATCATGCGGGCTGTCACATCCAGTAGGTAGGAGAGGAATAAAGATCGCACCTTGCGAAGAGAGGTTTCATAGGGGTGAAAAAAAAAGAAAGTCCCGCAACAAGCAAAGGTAGACATTTATTTAGAGTTTACAATATTAGGTTGCTGGTATTCGTTAAATCTGGCGTCTCTTGGTTCGGCAGCATTTTGTAAGCGTTTGCATTTTATTTGTTTGTAGAACAAGTTCTCATTGTATTGGATATATGTTGCTGTAGGCCTAGCCGCGAGTTCTTTTGTTACAGCGTAGAATTCACAGAGCGCGGGAAATTTTCGCGCCAACTGCGTTTTAAGGCAGATTGGCCAATGCTATCTAAGCACTGCTAAGACGCTATACTAATTTTTGTTTCTTTGTTCTTTGTTGGGAGTGTCTTACCCAGCTAGAACCGCTCTCAAGATGTTATTAATCATTGGCGGTATAAAAATTCATAAACTGGTTTTATTTGACTCTGTTGGAGGTGGGCGTGGATCACAGTAGAATCTATATAAAATACTAGTCGTGTCAGTTCCTTTTTTTATTCATCGTTAATGGTTGAATTCTTTTCACAATAGAACAATGAAGTTCCGCTTGACCTAAAATGTTGCGGTTTCGAATCGCGAATAAGAAAACTCCTATCGAATTACCAAACTATTCCGCAAACTATGCGCCCTGTGTGGCTTTGTAGAAAAGTGAATTCTTTTACAGTAAAATCTGAGGAGATCGCAGGAAGATCGAATTATGTCTTGAGATGATAGACTGCTTGTAACTCAGAAACCTATAGTAACGTTTTTATGCCGAGAAATAAGAATGCACGGTTATAGTGTTCTCGATCAAGTTTTTCATTGTTTTGTCGTGGTACAGCATGATTGCTGATCAGTTTCTTTATTCTCGTTAACGGCCAATGTATCCGGATGTAGCATTGAGAAATAAGATATTGATCAGCTTGTAAACTTAAAAGCAAAAAAATAGGCTTGCATTTTTTCCATCTTACATTTATGTTTGGTTAAATTAGCGAATGGCACCATAACAAAGATACGTATTAGGAGTATAGCGCACGGTGGATTACATGAAGTGCATGAAGGCGCCTCACGCGGCCTCAGGCAGCCGCTATCGGTCCAATGTTGATCTCTCCCCCCACCCCACGGCATGAACAAATTCATGACACTGAGGGTGGTCACAGCCAGGGTTGTGTTACGTTCTCAGTGGTTCTTTTATGTCCCCATTGTAGATGGGACCCCATTTTTCAACATGGTTATCCGAGCAACACGAAGGTCTAACCATAAATAGCAAAGGCTGCACCTTCTTCTTAAGTTGGTCCGGCCGGGATTCGAACCCACGGCATCCCGCTTTGCAGACTCACGCTCTACTAACTGTGCTAACTAGGCGGTGGTCAACAACATGTCTGCAGTTTGTCCTTCCATTCTCAACTCAAAACAACAACAGAAGGCTTCAGAGCTTGAGAATTTAAGTACCTGACGGATATCGTGATTCTCGACCCCCTTCTTAATTTCCCCCTCTCTAAACCCGACCATTCTGGATATCCGTCAATTAATTTACAAGCAATTTACAGTTTGCATTGAGAATGTATCGGGAAATCCGGCGATATCAATTCATTAGGAAATGAGTAGTTTCTTCTTTTACAGTACTTAATTAGTACTTACATTATCTTGCACACTAATGTAACTAAGTCAGTTATATCCTGAATTGTGTTAATTTATTTCAATTCAATGGCTGAAGTGCAAGATAACGTTCCGGCCACAAATGGATTGCATCAAGGTGCAGAATGTCCTTGAAGAAATTCCCAAATCAAAGAACTTGAAGAGAAAAGCTGCAAAGGTCACCTCTGAGGTTGCTCCAGATTGCATTCCAGATCGGCTGTACTTTACAAATCAGCTATTAGATTGCAATCCGATTAACGTGTTTATTTAAGCTGAATAGAAGTTCGTTAGCGTTTTACAGCCTTAAAACTGTTAAACAATTGATAAAGTGTCAAAAGACGGACTGAACGGCTCTTCAAGGAATCGTAATGTCTGACCGCACAATGCTGGAACTCAACCGCCGAGATGAGATTAACCAATCACAAAGCTTTCGGGTTTTTTTAGAAGCGGAACTCCACAATCTGATTTATGTTGAGATGATTAACGATATGCCAGAAATTCCTAACTATTAAAAATCAATCCAACACAAACACTGAAATGGATTTCGAGAGTTAGCTCTGATATCTAAATTCTATCTTGTTAAAACTTAAAACTCAAATTAATGCATTCTTGTATCATCTTGTTCAATTTTTTTTCATGCCTAAAGGTTCAGAAATCCCACTTTTATACAGAAAAGAAGATAAGGTTAACTGGTTTATAGCTCACTTCTAAAGACTATCTTCGACGCATTTAGTAGGTTCTAACTTTTGAGGCTGTGGATGAAATCCTAAAGTACGACAATTCACCAAATGAAAGCTACAGAGAAGCACTTTCTCGCAGTATACGAGCTTTTTTGTTTTTCGGTGTTTTGTAAAAGGATATTGTCTCGTTCTCAGGGTAAATTTTGAAGAAAGGAACTGCTATGAATGCAAGGTGTAATTCCCACACGAAACTAAACACGAACGGAAATTGAGCCAAATAAAAACCATTAAAGAGGTTCCATGTGTCTTTGACATTATGTAAAGAAATTAAAAGTGGTGAAAGCTAGCACCTCTTTAAACATTGAAATGTAAGACAACGGTAGATTACGGTTACATTTTGTTCGGAATATAAATCACTGATTGGAAACGTTTCTTTCATTACATTCTCGCTGCACAAGCAACTCTCGCATCGCCACTGGTAAGACATTTTATCTTTAACATCTGTGTTTATGTTAGAT
The DNA here is from genome assembly GCA_022457155.1 of Cladopsammia gracilis. Lineage (NCBI taxonomy): Eukaryota > Metazoa > Cnidaria > Anthozoa > Scleractinia > Dendrophylliidae > Cladopsammia > Cladopsammia gracilis. The sequence continues at coordinate 275,692 of JAJGOT010000578.1, forward strand.
ATCAACAGATATGAGAGATACCAATCTTGTTAATGTGTGATATACCAGTGAACTATTTACCGTATCATTTCTTCACCTGATAACGAAGCCAAGGTTTATTTAACAAAGTGAGCCATCTTTAAGGGGATCCTGTGGAATGTTCTGGTTGAAACAAAGCAAAATTGTTTTATTTTTGCATGTAGACGTCCCATATAATTTTCTTTCTCAAAAGTATAAATAGCTATCCTCCTTCTAGCAGAAATAATACACACAGCGATGTATGTTTTTTTTTTTCTCAAGATGTACGTATATATACTAGTACATTTCGAACAATTGTGGTTGTAGTGGTATGCTTAACAAAAAAAGTGCATGGATCTAAGTTCTATCTTTAGCCTTTCATAACTCATTTGCTAATGAAAACATTCCGATAGGTGGCTTTGTTTTATCTTAAGGCCTCAGTCTTCACCTAAGATTTAATTTTGCAGTCTGATTTTATCTTCTTTTTCACGAGTTTGCGGTGGAAAGTGTTAAAAAGTGGACCTTGAGTTTATCGAATGACCTCTTGCTCAAGACTACGACGCCTGTTAATCATTCAGTTCTGTCTAAAGAATATGGAATTAACCCTTTCACTGCAGGATCGCGTATTGTAGTTCATCGGCTACAGTGCGAGTCGTCATTCAAATCGGATTTGAAGTCAGTCTTTCATAGCAATACCGACTCTGATGGTAATGTTCAAAATGTAAAATTTTCATAAATATTTATGTTGGCCGCTCTTCAGTAATGAAAAAGGGTTATGGAAAATAAGTTAATCAACTCAGGAAAAGCTCTCCTTGAATAAATGCATCTCTTTAGTGGTATATGTAATCCTCAGTGGACAAGTGGAATTTTCCCATTATCTTAGTAACCTGTTCTAATCTAAGATGCACTAATTATACAAGTGAAATCTACCGTTGAACACATTCTTGCGGCGATTGAGGTTATTTAACAATTATACTACGAGGCCGAGATAGTAAACGAGAGGCAGCCAAGCCAATTACGGACTCTCGCTCATAGAAAACGCGGACGTACAGAATAGTGTTTAATAGACAAATGATTGCAATCGGCAAACAACTATATTTAGGCTGTGTTTACAAAACAAATCAATTTTGTAATCCAAATTTGTTTTTAAGGACACAGCGCGTGCGATCGTTGTCTATCAGCTGATAGACAACGACGAGAGAACCAATCAGATTCTCGCATTCGAAATCATGAAACCACAGTGATCGCCGAATGTCTGCTCATATACTTTGCTCTCGTAACCCGCTATACCATGCAAATTGATTCTATTAAAATTAAGTCTTCTGGAATGGGATAAGGACGCATATGGCCATTACAAGATCATGTTATAACGACAGTGGATGAAACTACGGCGAATGTCTACTCAGACTACTCAGATATTTTACTCTCATAACCCGTAACCCGCTGTACCAGATTGATTCTATTAAAATTAAAAGTCTGTTGGAAAAGGATAAGTATGTATGTATGTAAGGCCATTACAAGGGTCGTGGTATACGATAGTGGATTCCATTCAGTTGAATGTCACAACGATGATTATAAATATTATTCATTTTTGTGGTGCTGTTTATTACGTTGTAGAAGTGAGATTTTTCTGCTTTTTGCATTCGGGCATTATAATCTGCTACAGTTTTACCTCTCAAACAAAAGCTATTGATATTATACTTCCCTGTGGTACTTTTTATTAAGCAGCAGAAATAGGTTCTATCTATTCAGTCTGTGGAGAAATTTGGCCATATGTTGAATGAAAACTGTTGAGCGTTACATTGGCGGTTCATTTTCGTTGTAATGTTTATTTTACTGCAGAATGCGATTCTAACCACTTCACTTGTATTATGCTGCACAAAAGGCGCCACTTTCTCCATTTCACTCAAAGCCGCTAGATAAGAACCTTTGTGTGATTATTCTATTCTATCGTTCAAGCTCGACGCGTTGTCGCTACATAGTCGGCGTAGGCTTTGGTAAAATATGTTTACATTACAAACGACCATCGTCAATTTGTCTAGTTAGAAATGCTATCAGCGGATATGTCGGATAACATGTCTTCTATAACCATGAATGAACAACTTAATCTGCGATTTACTTAAGATACACACGTTCCACATTCCTGAGTGTTCGGCCAAGATTTAACGTGAATTGTCACTGAGGTTACTATTTAAGCTAGATTAATATTAATACCGAGAAACTTAAGATGGCATGCGTATCTTTCAAGGGTGTTTCTAAGTTCATCTGTATCTTCTATCTGGTGCCTATTTCTGGGAAATTTATATTTGACCAAGAAATCGAGCGCAAAGAGAAAGATAATCTTATAAAAAAGTATGTAGCATAATTCAATTTATGGTACTAGTGTACTGGGCCCAGTTGCATAAACAACCTTAAAATAAGTGGAGATTTTATGCATTTGATCCCTCCTTTCCTTACCTCCTTGTGCTCTTTTGGAGTTTCATCCACTTATCGTACGGATGCTTGAGGCAACCGCTGCATTTATCAATGTATACTTCACATTAACTCCCAAGAGTGCCAAACATCAAAATTCAAGAAAAATCCCCAAATTTCGTTTTGTAAAATATCGAAAAACAAATGATACCATGCAAAAGGCTAGGACTGTCGAGGAGGTTTCAATTGAATGGTCACACCATAGGATTTCATCCACAGACTCAAAAGTTAAAGCTACATGTCTCCATGGTTGACTCTGGGAGTGACAGGGTTAAATTTTCTGTAACATTGTTCTATTCTATTGCAATGTAGCCGGACTTTTAGGAAAATTAGTAACATTGCTCAGTAATGAAGCTTCACGCTACGGAAATTGGACGAGTGTCAGACACTTCGATCCTGAGCACAACCGTTTAGATGGCAGGTTTTAACTCGCGGCATGTTACTGGTATTCAAGGAGACCGAGTATCTCAATCGCTGTTTGTTAAAATTAAAATGCAGAAAAAATGAGATCAAATCAGGTCAGTACTGTCAGCTTGCATGAGAATGCGGTCATTAATTCTCACAGCCAGAAATCTTCCTTAATTGATTTGCTCTTTAAGTTAAGATTTCTTCTATTAATCAGGAAATAATTCTTGGATTAAAGTAAGTGCCTGATATAAAATGTAGCTAAAGCACGATTCAGACACGACAACATATTTTGTGAGTTAAAATTGAAGCGACTACTTTACGGGGACTTTGGTCGTTGGATTTGTGAACACTATGCGAAAAAATGATTAACTGCCTATGCATTTACATAAAATGCTTGTATAACTCCACGACGAAGATACCAAGTGAATACTCGAAGTGAAAGCAAATTGCAATTTTCCCAAGACTCCATGGAAGACTGTTTTTCAGTAAACGCTAGCTCAATTTTTAATCCAATTTTACTCTGGCTAAACGTAGCCACACATCAAATGTAACGTGTAAGGGGCGTTAAATACCAGTGCACCAATATTTTATTGCGATTTTTGTTTAAAAACTGGAGCGTTAGTTTTAGTTTTGAAGTATGCAAATGCGATTTGTGTTTTGCTCACTAAAAATAGTTTACATAGTTCCTTTAAGGACCTTTTAAGATCCCATTTTTGCGGTGCAGTACGAAGGAAATTTGAACCAAAAAGTGAAAAACAAAACTGAAAGTAGTGTAGAGTAGCACGCGATTTTACGGAGCCATAATGGCTGGATGATACCAAAAGAGGATGAAAGATTCATCTGGAGCGTTAGCTGTAGTTTTAAATTAAGCAAATTATTTTGTTTTTCTTACTAAAAATAGCTGACACAGTTCCTTTAAGATCTCAATTTTATTGTGCAGCTCGAGGGAAATTTGAACCAAAATTTGAAAAAAATCAAACCAGTTTTAGTGGCACGCGATGCTTCGGAGCCAGAATGGCTGGTTGAGACTAAAAGAGGATAAAGGGTTCAAATTCATCCTGCTATAGGTTATTAAACCCTTCTGCTGCCACGTGCACACTATGTTAAAATTCAAATTTCAGTTTGTAAAATACAAACATTACCATGACAAAGTGTTGCTGGTGCGGTTTGATTTGAATGGTCATCAGTACTCTGTAGGATTTGCGATCCACATACTTCAAAGTAAGAACACTTTACACGATTGAAGATTTGACTCTGCCAGTCAAAAGGTTAATAACACTTAATAACAAGAAATAGTCGAAACCAGATCTTCACACTTAAAAGACTTCCTTATATCACGATTCATCCCATCTTAACCCTTTCAGTCCCGGCTGCTAATTCAATTATGGAGACATGTTATGTAGTTCTAACTTTTGATTCTGTGGACGAAATCCTATGGTGTGACCATTTAAATGAAACCTCTTTAGCAGTTCTTTTGCATTGTACCATTAGTTTTTCAATATTTTAGACAATGAAATTTGGGAATTTTCTTGAATTTTGATTTTTGGCCGGGAGTTAAAGAGTTAAAAAGACTTATATCGTCATGTAAAGTGAAAACCCAACCACAAAATCTACTTCCTTCCTAATCTGCCTTGCCAGATGTGTGGTCACCTGACTTGTAAGGTTCATCTATGGGATTTGTTAGTTGATACCTTGATAAACCTGCATAACTGTTAGGGTTTTGGGTGAATCAATTCACTAGACGTTAGCTAGGAGATGCTAACAAAAGTTTTAACTGGCAACTGAGCGACAATTGTGTACCCTATCTCGCACCGTCCTCTTACACTTAAGGTTTGTATGACTTCTCCCCTCTTAAGTATGTGCTGAGCAATGATTACATTTCTTATTTATGCGAGTCTTACTTGTTTTTCAAGCAGGGACCAAAAATATTTTGGCCTGATTGTTACTTAACTGCTAATGAAAACTTGTGGTTACCTACAAAATCGGTTGCACTTAGCATGGGGAGTAAATTGATGCTCACACACTTGAAGGATGAATTGTTTCTGATTCTGCAACATTGTACGCACCAACAGTAAATGCATCTACATGGCTCGAAAAAATCTGTACCGCATGTAAATTTTTTTTCCATAAAATGTCGAACAAATTTTTTTTGCACCCTGTGACCAAAAAATGATCAATTACTGAACTCGAACCAAGCGGAGAACACTGCTAGCTTGTATCTACGGTTTCCATGGCAATCCGGAATACAACTTTTTCTGAATAGGATTCCAGCGTACCACTTGTTCCATCGCTCAGTTGTTAACGAGCAACATTTTGTAAGGTTGTCCAACACTTCACCAGTTGCTATTTACAGTACTGATTGGACAGCGATACTGTAGGATAGCGATACTGTAGGATAGCGATACTGTAGGACAGCGATACTGTAGGATAGCGATACTGTAGGATAGCGATACTGTAGGATAGCGATACTGTAGGATAGCGATACTGTAGGATAGCGATACTGTAGGATAGCGATACTGTAGGATAGCGTTTCGTGACCTGACTCGGCTCGGATATATGGTGTTTTCAATCTTGCTTTGATTTTCTCGAAATAGGAAGACAACAATCGCCAAAAGTGATAAAAATAACGACTAAAAAGACGAAATTTCACAAGAATGGCATTTTTGATGTCTTGACCTTCTGTCACGAAATAAAATTTGATGAACTGTAATCCACTTTCGATGATCTTTGCAATCCTGCACTTTATCTCCAAACTACTGCTTTTGTTTTGCTTTATAGATTTTATCCAATTAAGTTGTATCTGGTGGCGTTGGGTGATATAATAAGGACAAAGAGCAGATTTCAATTGAGTGCGGTAAAACCAAAACCAAAGTAATTACTCTGACCAATCACAGCAGTCTTAAACAATCCAATGAACCAATCAGAGCTCGAAGCAATTACATGTCAGCGGCGCCAAGCGCGGGAAAACGCGTGCGAGCAAGTCACGATTGGTTTTGGTTTTACTTCTGATTGGTTGAGAAAGTGGCGCGAGATTTTTTAGCCAATCACAAAACGTAGCAATGCAAAACCAAAGCAAGTGTGTAATAACTTTTGACACTCAATTGAAAACTGCTCCAACATAAGCGAAATTTTGTTATTTCCGCGGGATAGTATCCCTTCAACCCTTTCACTGCCAGAGTCAATTACGGAGTCATGTATAAATGTAGTTCTAACTTTTGAGTCTGTCGATGAAATCCTATTATGTGACCATTCAAATGAAACCTCTTCAGCAGTACTTTTGCATGGTACCATTTGTTCTAACTTTTGAGTCTGTCGATGAAATCCTATGATGTGACCATTCAAATGAAACCTCTTTGGCAGTAACTTTTACGTGGTACCATTTGTTTTTCAATGTTTTACAAATGAATTTGGGATTTTCCTCGAGTTTTGATTTTTGGCGCTCTAAAGGACACTGCGTGCGTGAGAATTGTGATCCGGGGAAAACCACTACTACCACGCCCCCACCTAAGGTGTGGCAACTTGGATCCGTCTCAGTACAACATGCGTTTGATCTATTAAAACAAAATGGTTACTTACTGACCCTGTTTTCGTGATGCAAAATCGAGATCGGATGCCATAAGAAGCTTTATGGTTACCATTGGAATGGACCACACAGCATTTTTGAGTCTGTGTGTAATGACATGCTATAGAATACGGAAAAACCACGTCTAGACGAATAAGTGCGAAACAACAACAGAAAAAGACGGATTTTCGGACTACATTATGACACGTCCACGTCCACAAACGTGATAAACATCTAAGTTCTCTTAAGTTTTCTCTATCATTTTCGGTAGGCAAGTCAATAGAATGACCAACTTTTAAGACTTAGCAAGGAAAAATCTTTAATTTTCAACTTTATTGGACACAAACTTACTATAACAAAATAAGATGGACCAAAGCGAAAATGCGCGAACAGGACATAAAGCCCCATGCGAGGCGCCTTTTCTTTTGACTTGGAAAGCATATTAACCGTGGGAAAATTTCTTGAACTTGCGAAGGGCAATCAAGTAGAGCTTTTGATTCTGGTGTTCAACCGGGAATTGTGGTTGTGTTGGTGGACGAAGCTTAGTGTCTGCTTACGGAAGCTGCATGTTTTAAAGGAACCATATCACGATTCGCACATATAGGGAACATAACTGAGCTTAGTGATTTTCCACTTGATCATTTGTAACTTCGTCTGCCCCTCTAAAAATACTGACAACACCAACCACTAGAAAGAACTGTTCTGTAGCTCTCATTTCACATGAATATTCAGACTTATGTAAGTCTCCATCGACAGACTCAAAAGTTAAAACTACGTCACATGACCCCGGGTGGACTTCCATATAAAAGTGGCGGGCTGTTAGGTACCACAAAGGGTGCTAGAATCGAAAGGGACCGCTATAGAACGGTAGAAGCTATTATGATATTTTTAAAGGTCTTCAGGGAATTGGTACCTTTTAGGGGTAAAACTCAATGTGAGTCACACCCACAAACTGGTTTCAGAGGCAATTATGGACACATGAGTGTAGTTCTAACTTTTGAGTCTGTTGACGAAATCCTATGGTGTGACCATTCAAATGAAATCTTTTCAGCAGTACTTTTGCAAGGTACCATTAGTTTGTCAGTATTTTACAAAATGAAATTTGGGATTTTTCTGCAATGTTGTTCCTTCGGCACTCTTGTGAGTTAAAGGGTTAAAACTACGTGACTCGTAGTTTGGTTGTTGTTTCTTTAAAGCCGGCACACACTAGGGGACATGTTGCGGGGACATGAAGCGGGGACATGTTGCAGCAACATGCTGAACTCGTGGTTTGGTTGTTGTTTCTTTATGGTTAATCATTATTTCTTTGGTGATTTCCTATCTTGCTTGTACCTTCTGCTTTGTGGTCATTGATTTGAACGGAAGATTGGAAACTTGATGATGAACGACTTAATAGATTTCTCTCTTTGAGACCACAGTGAAGATATTATCAGTATTTCTGTTGATTTGTGTGCCAGCTTTTCAAGTCAAGCCAGACCAGCTGAAATGAACAGGTGTCTTCTCAGTTTTGGCAATCCCTGGAAAACTATTATAATTAACATCATATGATTAAGATCGATTAAGATCATATGTCTGTAATTGTGACTAGATCAGTAGAAGGACTGCTTTTCGATCCGGCAAGTCCTGCCGTAGCAGAGAGTCTTGATTGAATGTCAGTTATCAGTTAATTTTGCGTCATTTCTCACTGGCTATCGCTTAAAAGTTGATCCAGTTGAGAAAACGCTGCATTTCTCAGCTGGCAGTTAAAATGTTGGTTAATTTCTAGCTATCAGTTACCCCCAATCCACACCCTCGCAGTAGGGGGAAAGGGTTTTGCTGAGGGACAATTTCAACTATCGCAAATGCTTGAGTATCTTGGTAAATGTAATAAGGAAACAATATGCAAGGAAGGTCGAACTGAAATGACACCCTGAACGGACCAGTAGGGTTATTAGGTGCGCATGTCCTAACACTGAAAAACCATCATAACAAATGGTTTTGAATAAATGAATGAAAAGGAAATGGCAATGGCAATCCACTAAACAAGACGCCTTTCAGTGTACATGTGATACAGCCCCAGTTTAGCAGCTAATTCCCAAATGCTATTTTCTAAAACATAGCAAAACAAACAGCACCACAGGCTAGGAAATTACTGCTGAATGGCTTTCGATCGTCTGAAGTTCTCACATTTGAAAATTTCATCGCAATTGGAAGGTTTGTCTTCTTGAGATTTGCGTGCAGAAAGCGGGAGATATGCCTACCCTGGCCGGACATAAGATTCAAGTTTTATTCATCCGGATTGTAAAACTCAATGCGATCAATTTTATTAAAGCTGTAATCTATACCATTACAGCAAGGCATTCTTCCATTCGCGCCTCCGACAGAGGGGGTTAGGGACGCCCGTACTACGCATGTCGCCTTTTCCCTGATTGGTGCGTTGGTTGAAAGAAATTGACCACAAAGGACGGTCCTCGAAGGAATTTTTACCTGGAATACATTGATTCTTTGTTCCGTTTTCTTGCTAATATAAGAACGTAGACACGTTTGCGAGACAGTACGACTTCTTGGAGGATACTGTTTAGTAATTTCGTTGTTTACTTCGATCAAATGCCTTCACGTGATGCTTGAAGACCTTGAACGTTTTAGTACAAACGGCTTTACTTGTTTCAAGTGGCTCTAACATCAAGAAGCTCAAAGGTGGGTCCAAATGAAATGAATACAAAATTCTAGCTAGGTGCATAGCCGTCGTCAGGTTTCGCGTTGCGTGCATTGTCAAAAGTTATAAAATGCAAGTAGGTATATTACGTTAGTCTCGACTAAATTGTCTTAGCATTAAATACTCTAAAGAAATCAGCTTATACCAATGCGGCTTAAAGCAACTGTGCGAATGTAGAACTCTGTAAATTATCCCTCAGAGGTAAAGTTATCTTTGTTTGAATATAAACATTTTATAAGAATATAAATTGCCTAGAGGAGGTGATGGTTGTAAAATATTTAATTTCATAAACAAGAACATTTTACGAAGTGCATGACAATTTTTAAACCATTAACGCCAAACAGCTACTAATTACTATATCTAACTATACGTTATCTTATAGACGGATTTAATTAATTTATATCAGTGTTAAGATAAACATCGATATGTTGTTCTATTCTAAGACTCGGAGGAGCAAGGCGCTGTCGGCAATACCGGGGAAATACGGGGAAATAACTCATCACACCCAAGCGGATATGTGAAAAAACAAAATTAAAAGAGCATTTCCGATTGTCAAAGGAAAAAATCGAAACAAAACTCCGTGTTCAACGAAATGTCATAACAAAAAGGATTTGCTAGATATTTTAACTTTCCATAGGAATTTTGTCGCCATTGTGACCTTAGAACTGCCCTTCATGATTAGTGATACAAAAGAAAGATGATTTTCCGTATCAAAACCCATACTAAAAGGATGATCCTAATAAACCGCAAGAGTATATTTGGTGTTGTTTGGAATTTTCGGAGTTAACTTCTTACAAACAAATTATCCGTCAACAATTAATGTCATATCGGTTTACTTCACGGTCGGTACATTTAATTCGCGGGCGTTTGGGTGTTTAACCTTAAATTACGTCACTAGCTAGGCGATAGAAGGAAATAGCGAATGGCTCTCTAATGTGATAAAGCTACTTACGAATTTCAACGAAAATATTTCGACAGCGAACAGCTAACTTGTGTCACTCCAAGACAATTCAAACCTGACAATTTGAACGATTTTAATTTAGTTTCGCGCGAGGATGGTTGCACGCTATTAGAAAGGACACGAATAGGTCAAGTCATTGAGTACGGGGGTACAGCTAAGACAGGAAAAGAACAAGGAATTTCTTATACGATTTTCAAACCAACAGGAATCTTCTTTGAAGCCACCGGAACTGAAAACACCAAGGGTATGTTACGAAAATATGTCTCTACCTTTAGGATTCCTAAACTTAAACAATGCATACTTAAGTGATTGCTACTGTTAAGTTTTAACGCGTGTTGCAGTGCTGCAGTGCTAAGTCTTAACGCGTGTTTCAAAGATAGTTTGGTAAAGTCGCTGCAAAGACCGGGGTCACGCCTTATTTCTAAGACTTAAGTGTATCTCTTTCTTATGTGGCAGAAAAGCGGTCTGTTTGACGGTTTGCCGATGGTAAAGTGAGCGATCGGAACGCAATTTCAAGAATAACAAAATAGTTTGCGGCCCATGGTATGCATTCGGCACAGAAATCTACACCGATCGTTTGGTATTCGTAGTGACAGATGAGTATTTCATGATAATGATCATTTGAAAAATAAGTTAAAGAGTTCCTTGATTCTTTCGGCGCTTTGTGTGATCACGATTTAAATTCTCTTGACGATATTAGGCCAATGAAAAAGGAAGTTGATGAGAATGCAGGAAGTGATCAAGGGGGATAGTGTTAAAGTAGTAGATAACGAAATTCTCATAACGTGTCCCTTAAGAAATGTATAAGGAACGGTAAGGAGAATTTATTGTTTGTCTTCGTTATCACTGTAAGGTCGACAGAGTAACAAATGTAAATCATACTATTTTGTGGTCTCGCGTCGCTAGCATAACGGATGAAAAACAATATATTTCACTCGGCACATACAAAATATTGTTTACGAGCAACGGAAAAAACAAGTTCTCCAAAGGTCACCAAGGCAAGAAAACAAAAAGACAACTGTTTCCCTTGAAGCGATGCATGTTCTGGCATGATAGATCTTGATACAAGAATCGCTATCTCAAAGAACTTGACTGTCATCGTATTAAGTAACTCGTATTCGACTCGTGACCGCCATCGACGTTTTCTCTCAAAAATGTTGTTGAAATCATAGTCGGTTAAACTCATGAATTTCGCTTTTGTGGTCAGTTCATCCTAATATAACGAAACCTTTCTGCTAAGACGGTAAAATGTAATTAGATTTTAAATTTTGGTGTAGAATTAACATTTTAGTTCCAATCGGCTTTTTTGTCATTTTGGAGCCACAAGATCTGCGGTTGTTTTACAAAGAAGTTTTTCTTGTTTTACCGCCTCCAAAACAAGCCGCTCGGCAAGCAGAATGCCGCATAAAATTCCTCACATGTTTCTTTTAGTGTAAAACAAGAAAATCTCCTACTGCTTAGTTTATAGCGTAAGTGGGTTTAACTCGTGTAAATTAAATTCTAAAAGACAAACGAGGTTTTTAACTTTAAGACGATGAGATGAAATGGAATCGATCTGTAAGCAAGCAATGAAACCGCCGACTGATTTTCCACAATGATCGCCGGCGCGTCATGATTTTAAATTTTCCCGCGAGATTTTACAAAAACACGCGCGTGATTGTTTTCTGGTCCATGCCCAATGATTGCCACTTCCTAACTGATTCACCTCTTCTCTGATGGACATTGCTTAACAGAAGCTTTTCAAAAAAACTGCTGCCAGTGTTTTGAAGCAACGCGATCTCGGTACAAGACAATTTCCGGTTTCATTTGACGAAAGGAATGACTCATTTTGCGCCAATAGAGAGATTATGTCTGAAAGCTTTTGCAATCTAAAACACCGGTGTCAACGAAAGCGTTAAAACGGAAACAACGAAACCAAAAAAACGTTAGACAGCGTTCTCCATAGGCTACTGCGATAAATAATTGCCTAATACGCAGTCTATTGCATAGATATAACCGTATTTTTTATTTTTATTTTTGGTCAACCTATCGTCTCATTGATATAAACGTATTTTAAATCGATTTCATCTGAGCTTAATTTGATATCACTGAGGTATTTTTAAACTGCTAATATGAGAGATCCATTTTGTATGACCTTAGATAGAAACATTTCGTCATAAAACATGTGCAGTTGATATATATTCCGACAGCATCTTTTTGCTGTAAAATTCCAAGACTGATTTCACGTTTATAAACACAATAAGAGCTCAATAGGTTACTCAGTTTGGCGGTTTACAGAGGTCGGTTCCAAATTGTTAAAATTTGTGGTTTCCAATTTTTATTTTCCAACTGTCAAACTGTGGCTATAGATTACTGGATTCTATGTACATGCAACTTGTCATTTGTTTTGTCCTCTGGAGTGAAATTGAACCCGGGTTTGTTCGCATATGAGTATCAACGATAAATGACGTAAACACACGGTGCTTTGTAAGAGCATTATGAAGTCCTCGAAATGTTATCGTTTCGGTCATGCTGTAAGTTATTCCAACACTTAGCAACGTGACAAGAACTGATTGCAAGTAACCCTGTCCATTATCGATGTTATCAGAGACTTATGAACCCGCCAGCCCGTGCAATATTTCAGGATATTTGTCGTATTTACCTCCCGCACCAGTATCGGTCCTTATTAATCCGTCGGTCTAAATATTTACCTTTATTTGAAGTAAATACAAAATTAAACTTGTATCACGAAATTTTTGCTGTAATGTGGTTGCGCAACTGCGCTTGTCAATGGACAATTTGCGGTGGAGACTAATGTCCGCTATCAAAAACCACCGAGTTGATTTGTTTTCATTGTGTTGGAAAAATTATCCAATGTTTTTTATGACAGCGTTTTTCAGCGACTGAGCGACAGAGGGCAGCTCGAGTCGATTGCAATGTCATCATTGGCTTTGTTCATCATTGCAAGAAAACAAACCACTGATATACATTAGACAGAACAAGGACAGAGTGTGTTTTAATACATCTGATTCTCTATTCTCTTGCGCAAATCAGTATTTGAAATATTAGTGCTGTAAATTCGTTTAAAGGGCTATGAACTAAATTAATTCCCTCCCTGGACATACTTAATGAATTGTCTGTCATTAATTAGAATTTTTTTTAGCTGCAACTTACCTACAAGAGAGAGCGGCAATGAAGAGAGAAGAAGAAGGGAATTAGGAAGACTGTCACTAGTGCTTTGGTTCTAAATCATGCATGTATTATAAAGTAAACTACATGGAGTACATATTTTTGACTCACAACTTTGGTTTTGTCACCAGGTGATTTGTGTCATCGCATTTTACGTTGTTATTTACAAGCTGGCTTTTGATTGGCCCATTCTTTGGACACGGTGGGCGTTCCTTCAGGTCCCATCTCATAACAGTCAGTGTACATCCCAGGAACACAACCGATACAAACACTCCGTAAAACCTGTACTATGAAGATACTCCGTTGTGCCTTATTTATAATTGTATTCATTCACCAAGTATGCGCAGCGACGAACAAGACTTCTCTCAGAGGTGAGTCAAATCGCGCTCCAGATGAGCGTGTTAACTCGATTTGAGACTCGCATGTGATATGACTTTATTTGACCGGTGTTTCTCTTCCTCAGGTCGCACGCGCTACACTATACCCAAGGATTTCAACGACAATGAGCGCTTTGAATACGAGATGACCATTGTGGAGCGCGTCAACCGCAATGGAAAACGCCTCTCACCTCATAAACAATTTTTAAAATATGAACAAAGCGGGCTGAGAACAGGGACTGTTCATTATAGACTTGTTGCTTTCGGGCGCACTTTTCTATTCCGTTTGGAACAGGATAGTAGACATGTATCACCCATGCTGACGGTGGAACACGTTCACAGCGATGCGCGTAGGCTGCCGTTTGCCGGGGATTTGCGGCATTGCTTTTACCGTGGGGATTTGCACGGAGATCCTAATTCTACAGCCGTGTTTAATTTGTGCAACGGACTGGTGAGTGCTTATTTTTTTGTATTTATTACTGGTCGTTAGATTTTGATTTGTGGTTTGAATTTAGCATGCGGCGTGGTAGAAATCAGCACTGTAACGCTGCAAAGTGCCGAATGCACGCGGTATGCATCATTCAACGATTTATTTTGCTTGTCAGTGACACCGCGCGCAATGTAATTTCAATTCCATTTGCACCGAGTTCATGTGATCGTCGTTATTTTGATGAAAACATTTGGTAAAATTATCATTATCAAGCGGCATAAGCTTGTATTTATTTACCCAATTAACGAAGCCTGAATATTGTAAGCAACGCCGCGGCGCATTGACAAGTCTTTGTGACTTTATTACCCTGAGCCTTGAAGACAAAATAAAAAAATGTCTTTTTATTAGGCGGATTTTCGTCTTAGACGAATAAGTACTTATCTAGAATTTACGCGCATCAGAGCTTAAAAAAAACACTTTTTGTTACTGGTCTGGGTTTAGTTGTGGTTGCCATTTCGAATTTTTGGGTTTGAATTCAACCGGAAGTTAGCGGATGCGGCAAATGACCCCCTGGTAATCAATACGAAAGATAGTTAGCAACTCACGCACTAGATCAGAGTCACTCGCGCAGCGGACAGTCGAGTTCAGCTTTGTCTCAAAACAACTTCAAAGTTGTGCTTTGTGTTCAGGTCCTACTGGTGGTACAAACACTTAATTAGCTTATAAAATCTCGAGTAGCTACTTCCTATTTGATAATCACTAACAGCAAACAAGAATAAAAAGTCTAGTCCGCCGTCAAAAAGCTTACAGTATTAAAAAAAAAGTGTGCTCCCGCGGGACAGGGAAACTGTATCTCTATTTTATAACATTGTATGATTGGTTTCTAATATTTGCGCAATTTATTCCTTGTGTTTTTCAGCGAGGCTCTTTCGTCTCAAACGGTGAGCGTTATTTTGTCGAGCCTTCCGACGAGCAGAAGGCAAACGCAAGCGCCCACTTCAGGAAATTCCATATCGTATTTCGCCATCCTACTGAAAGAGAAGGCCTTAGTGACGGTCCTTCAACTTGCGGTCTAAGAGGTGAGCCTCCATTTCATACCAAACTGACACTGCCTCGGTACGTGCGCGTCCAAAAAAAAGCGAAATATCCGCCGCTTTGTTATTGCCGCAACATTTCCCGCGCTTATCCAAAGAGTTTATCTCCTGAACGATGCAAGTTTATCTGCTTTACAAATCGCCCTGTCAATGGCGGTCTTCACGTAGTCTGGAATCATGCGCCATATCAGATGGGCACGGCCTCAGCTAGAAAAATAAATATGTCATAATTATCCAGATAGCACCGCAGATATCCAGAGAGAGGCTCGCTAATTGTTTGTTTTATGCATGACATTGTCACAACAAAGATTCATAATTTGATTTTGTGAGCGAAATTTGTTATGAACGAATGAAGCAAATTACGCTCCATCTTGACTGAAATTGTTTTGCGCATCATCTCACGACTTGCTGTGCCGACCTTTAGTGTCATTTGCTTGGTGCGTGCAAGCGCGGGAACATGCGGGAAAGGCTAAGATTCGCAAGATATCGATATCCCGGGGGGGGGGGGAGGGGTGGGGTGCTCCCATATATAAGTATATAGGTATGTGCCGCGAGATAGGGTATGGATTTTGAGGTGCTTAGTCCTTAAATAGAGTATCCCTTTTGGTATTCGGTGATCCTTGGTTAGGGTCCTTTAAATTATATTAGCTAAATTATAGTACCTTAACACCCAGCTAAACGAAAAAGATAAGGCTATGATGGCGTATTAATGAACTACTCAGTCTAGTATTTTATACTTGATGCTAAACTTTCCATGTATAGAAAATAAATAGAAACGACCTGATCGCATGAGTTATCGTTTCTCCATTAAATAGGGTGTAAATATTCGATTTTCTACCCTTAAATGAGGTCAGGGTTTAAGAACCTTTGCGACACACACCTATCCTAAATCAACGAGACCATTCCCCCCGCTCGATCGATACGGGGTCACCTTCTTATCGTGATGCGTAGCGCGCACGTTCTTCTTCGAAAGAAAATGTAGCGCACAATAGAATGCCACGTGGGATGTAGATACGATCATCGAATTTACTCTGTTAGTTTATTTAGTGTCTTGGCTGTCTGAAACCATGCTTATGATTTTATCCTTCGTCTGTTCCGGTATGCCACGAGGTTTTCTGTCTGTTTCTCGTTGCACAAAAAATGTTTCTCAACAAAGAAGAGTTTATAAACTGGAAAGTTAGTAATGCCCTGTCGGATCTTCTTCACCAAGTGCTCCATTAATTGCCAATTTCTAAAGCCTGAAACGAAAGAGATTTTTATCAACCTGTAAACTGGTATGAGGTCAACGTCTAGCAGAAAGGTGACACATTCTTTAGATTTTCAAAATACATGTTTTCTTTTTACAAAAACAATGTTTTTTTTCTTAGCGCTTTCACTTCCAGAGTCAATAAAGGAAACATGTAGTGAAGTTCTAACTTTTGAGTCTATCGACGAAACCCCATTCAAATAAAACCTATTCGGCAATACTTTTGCATGGTACCATTTGTTTGTCAATATTTTACAAAATAAAATTTTCGATTATTCTTGAATTTGGTATTTGGCACTCTTGAGATACTTGGGAGTTAAAAGGGTTTTAACACGCTGTGCTTAGTGGCTTCTAGCTGCTTCTAGTTCAAAGTGAAAGATCTATACCTTTTCTACCGTGATGTTAAAGAATTTCGCGCGCCAGTGAATTGTTTCACAGATGGAATTAAACTAACCATCGCAGCATGAAAGTCATTGACAAATTACTACAGTTCATGAAACAGACAAGACCGGAAAACTGAAGTTGCCCAAAATTTACAACCGCAGACGTTTTTCTATCAGCACGCAAACTTTTCATGCGAAGTATTTAGTTCATTCTTGCTGACGGTTGCTACTGATGGTAGTGTAAAATTATCCAGTGCATTAAAATATGGATACATGAAGCATTTTAACTGGATAATTGCTTTCGTGATCGATTTTAAATGACAGCGATCATCAAATGCTTTGTTGTAAGTGATATGCTCTTTAACCCTTGTTGTCTTGGGATTTCCTCACTCAGGCGCCCGGGGGGATATGGTTTTCAGCCAGTTTAGTCTGGGATAGGGTATAGTAATCAGAGATTTTTGGTGTAGAATAGGGCATCATTTTCCGCGAAACTGATCAGTTGCGTGAAGAATTTAATCGAGACGCAGTTTATTGGCAAATGGCATTTAAAAATCGGTATGGCGGGCAGTACGGCATTTTTACTGACCCCAGGCATCTTAGACTGTGATAGTGAACGAGTTTCTGGAAAATAGCGAATCCGGAATAGGTCTAGGGTAGGGTAGGGTTTTTCAGTGTTTATTCTAGAATAGGGTTGCAAAATACAGCTAAAATGGTCTAGTATAGGTTACGGGTCTTAGAGCGACGGTCCCAGCGGCACACCCGGCCCCCGCCCAAAAATTTGCAGAGAAACCACCCACCCCCCCCCCCCCCCTCCCCGGGCTGAGATGATTCATGTTTTAGGCTATAGGCTTATCCTTTACTAGTGTGCATGTTCCATGCTAGCACTTTGACAAATTCTGTAAAAATGTCAAATAAAACAGCCATACAGGACACTAATGTTTAATAGCTTTCATTTGAATGTCATTTTTCTGTATTTTATTAACGGTCTTACAGTCGGGAAACATTTTTCTAAGCCATGAGGCCGACAAACACAAGAGGCCCTTCTTCGAATCAGCTTTGTTCATGAGAGGCTTGAAACCCAGTCTTGCCATAACTGTCAATGTCAAGATAGCCTTTGCGCATAAAAGCCAGGAAACACGGTGCAACTTTCCTTGCAAAATTGTGCGCAACAAGATTTTTTGGGGGTGTCACACGATACAATTTGTTGCGCGCAACGTCGCAAAAGTAGAACAAGGTAGAACTCGGTTCTACCTCTGCAACTGTTGCGCGCGCACCGTTTTGCAAGAAAAGTCGCACCGTGTGTTAGGGCCTTAAAATTCCTTATATTCAGTAACTGTATCAAAGTGGACACCCCTGTAAGGCGTACATTGTTATAAATCCTTTCACTCCCAGAGTCAATTATGGAGACATGTGGTGCAGTTCTAACTTTTGAGTCTGTGGACAAAATCCTGTGGTGTGACCATTCAAATAAAACCTCTTCAGCAGTACTTTTACATGGTACCATTTGTTCTAACTTTTGAGTCTGTTGATGAAATCCTATGGTGTGACCATTCAAGTGAAACCTCTTCAGCAGTACTTTTTCATGGTACCATTTGTTCTAACTTTTGAGTCTGTTGATGAAATCCTATGGTGTGACCATTCAAATGAAACCTCTTCAGCAGTACTTTTGCATGGTACCATTTGTCTTTCAATATTTTATAATTTTTTTCTTATTTTGTTCTCAAAGCTGACACGCCTCGACCATGTAAGGCAAACAGTAATATCTTCACATAGTTAAGGCAATGAGCGCGATGATTGTGAAACAAGCAGCGGGTGAAAAAGCGCGAACTACACAGTTTGCAATTTGTCACGCAACGAATTCGCATCGTGTTTCTAACTGATATGTTTGCGGATAAAATTCTACAATGTGACCATTCAAATGAAAGCTCTTCAGCAGCACTTTACTATGGTGCTGAAAAATTGAAATAGCGACTTTTCTTGAATTTGTATTTTGGTTACTTTTGGTAATAAGTCGAAAAATGATTTCCCTCCGTCAGATATGCTGCAAGACAAGTTTTTCAGCAAACTTGTTTGAAATTAATTTCCCCGATAACAGAGTCGTGCGCACAGTGGCAGTTTGTTACAGCCATGCAGCGCCTTCATGCCACACCAGGCGCAGCTAATCCTGCTAAAGACATGTGTCTCCATCAAGGTGGTCTATATACAGTCGACGCTCTCGTAAGCGGACATCCTCGGAAAACAAAGAAAGTGTCCGTAAGTAGAGCTGTTCGCTTACAACAGTGTCCTCTGTGAAAGCTTTGGCCGTAGTCCGATGGCGCCAAAAACGATCCTTTATGAGTCACTAACTAACATTGTCTTTTAATTCATTGTGTTTAGATACAAACATACCTTTGCCGCCACCACGAGGCCACCACGAGCACCACGTAAATAAGAGCGAGGGAGGAAGAAGAAGGAGGCGGTCGATCGACGAGAGTTTTGTGGAAACATTAGTAGTAGCTGACAAGACAATGGTAGACGCATTTGAAAGCAAGGCGGATCTGCAGACCTACATTATTACCCTCATGGGAGTGGTAAGTGCAAATAACAAACTACAAATGTACCCCCATCAGCGACTAAATCTCAACAACGACAATGTTTTCCAGTTGCGACTTGCTGTCCATTATTAAACTAAACCCTGTCACTCCCAAAATCAATTATGAAGACATGTAGTGTAGTTCTAACTTTTGAGTCTGTTGATGAAATCCTATAGTGTGACCATTCACATGAAACCTCTCCAGCAGTACTTTTGCATGGTACCATTTGTTCTAACTTTTGAGTCAGTGGACAAAATCCTATGGTGTGACCATTCAAATAAAACCTCTTCAGCAGTACTTTTGCATGGTACTATTTGTTTTTCAGAATTTTACAAAATGAGTTTGGGATCTTCATTGAATTTTGATTTGGAAATTAAAGAGTTAAATTCCATATTCTATGGGAGGGTGGTATTTTCGAGAGATTCGAACTGGTTGGATAGTTTATATAAAGACACAACACGCTCCTCGTCTCAGAATCACATGTGTGTTTACTCTGTAGAGATCCAAACGGAAGACAACGAAATTGTCACAACATGTGGTTTTACAATCGTCGGAGAGTGTTGACTGCATACATATGGTCCAAACCCGTGATTTCTTACTGAATCACCCGTAGGAATGAGTTGGGTCATGATCATGCATAAGCGCTCACTTCATTAGAGTTTCACTCGACAAATTAACAAAAATTATCGGCGTTAAACTGTGTCGTACGCGCATTCGTATTACGTTTAATGATACCCTCGTTCGTGAGGCACCATACGCTGACGTCAGCGCTGTCTCGTCTGGAGGAAGCCGTCAGTTCCGTGTCGTTTCCGCGCAGAATGGGTTTTAAATAATCACGGAAATATTTGAACTTAATACTAATTTCCGAACAAATCAACCAATAGGGAATTTTAACGAACGGGAAAATCGGTTACGCTGTCGCCACCTTTGCCTCCATCCGCCTACATAATCATTTCTTCGCTCCCCACGTTTAACCCTTTAACACCGAAGAATGCCAAACATCAAAATTCAAGAAAAATCCCAAACTAAATTTTGTAAAATATTGAAAAACAAATGGTACCATGCAAAAGCCAGGCTGAAGAGGTTTCATTTGAATGGTCACACCATGGGATTTCGTCAACAGACTCAAAAGTTAGAACTACACTACATGTCTCCAAAATTGACTGTGGGTGTGAAAGGGTTAAGCATTTCTTTATTCCCTGTGACACGACTTGCGCCTTGATCAGATAAATATAATGTCGCCTGTAAAGTAAAGCAGTTCCTCCCAAGCAGGTCAATGACTTGTGGCGCGCAACTTAATGACTGGAACCTCCCTTCAACCATGGAGCTAAATTCTCCAAACGCTCGTTGCTCGTCGCAAACGGGCATCTGCTTTCTTACCTCATTTTCTCTTGGCACTGGTGATTAAGTTACATTTATGTTCTTTTTAAAGGTTTCGCAAGTATACCGCGACAGGAGCATTGGCAATCCCATTAACATCGTGGTGATGAAAATTGCCTTACTAGAAACGAATGAGGTACGGAATTAAGTGGATGTTTGTGTCATTGATAAAACAGAACATTCGAAAATAATAAAACTTAAAAACTGCTAAGTATTTGTCCTGAGAGAATTGAGGGAACTAAAACAGCGTCTTTTGGTGGAGACAAACAAGGTGGGGAAAAATAAAAAACTTCGCGCGGTATCTGTTTTATTTTGTCACTTAGCAGTGACCCCACTCTGTCCGTTAATTCTGGTGACAAGAAAGCAAAGTCGTATTAATAATGCTCATATCTGAACTCTTACCCTTTTAAAATCTTTTATAAGTTAAGAGTTTTATCCTTAAAATGTTCGAGACACTACTTCCTGTAGCAGGGCATAAGTTACATGCTAATGGACTCGTTGTCGCCTTCTTTTTCCCTCGTTATGATCTTAAGGACCAGGAAGTCCTACTAAATGGCTTTTTCATGTTTCATGTTTCAACTATTTTTACAACCTTTTTGTACATGTTTAAGGTCTCTTTAACAGACATCTGTGTACGTGCATGTCTCTAGTGTATCATTTATTAAAGATAACCTCAAGATCCTCTCAAGAACGCATGAAATGCATCCAACGTGGAAAAAATCCCTAAGTGACTTCATAAAAATCAGTTGATATGCAGCATAAAATAACCTGCCAGTAATTCTCCTACTTCTATTTGGTTTTAATCATTGCCTATAGAGCGTTTTCACTCACGTGACCAGCGGCCATATTGGTTCACTGAAACAAAAGAAAACGTTTGCATAAAAATAGAGTTCAATTCCCGGAGGATTGGTTTGGTACACCAATATGGCCGCCGTTTCTTTGTTTTGGAACACCAATATGGCCGCCGTGACGTCATATGAAAACGCTCTATTGAAACTAATAGTTAAATCGCAATATATCTAACACATAGTATACAGTCAAATAAAAACGGTAGTAATCACATATTAAAGAGTGCGTCCAAGAAACTCGCAATGAAAATAGAATAGTCCATTTTACAGTTATGTGCTTGGTGACCTTGCCTTTGAGTGGAAGCGAGGCTGGAGGTGACTTTGCTTTGATACAAACCTTTCTGCTTTTCATATGTTAATAATACTTTTCTCATGCTAACTAGCTAAATTTACATCTGAAAAGCTCCAAGGTCTGCATCATAACAAGGTCAACTTCAGCCTCGCTTCCACTCAAAGGCCAGGACACTAAGAAGACAACTGTAAAATGGTCTATTGAAAAATGTTATCAGCCAGCCAATCAAAGTCTCTTATTGCTATTTTCCACGCACCCGTTCCTTTGATATAAAATGCTAAAAGAACTGAGTGGAGTCTAATTCGGTCTGTAATCATACGAGTCCGATTTGTTGATCATGAGTCTCTTAGGACATTTTTCCACGCACCAGTTCCTTTGATATATAATATTAAAAGAAACTGTCCCATTACAGTGTCTGATTACAACTTTGCAAGAACATAAGAGGAAAATACAGAGGTTTATGAACCAATCACGTTTGAGGAAATTGTTACAGTTATGATATGGTGTGATATTTTTTTGTAACTTTCAGGCCAATCTCCATATTTCTTCTGACGCCGCTAGAACTCTGAAAAGTTTTTGCCGCTGGCAGAAAAAGGTGATGGGCAAACACGTGAAACACCCAGAACACCATGACACCGCTATTCTGCTAACAAAGTGAGATCTATCTTTCCATATCTGATATACTTTGTTTTAAAGATAATTTCTAATAAATAATAATAATCAAGAAGCAAAAAACATTTTGCGCGAATGCGCACGCATATCCATATATAATCTAACCTCCATGAGCGACCATATCTCCTAAGCGACCACCTCTCCTAAGCGACCACCACTCCTAAGCGACCACCACTCCTAAGCGACCACCTCTCCTAAGCGACCACCACTCCTAAGCGACCACCTCTCCTAAGCGACCACCTCTCCTAAGCGACCACCACTCCTAAGCGACCACCACTCCTAAGCGACCACCTCTCCTAAGCGACCACCTCTCCTAAGCGACCACCACTCCTAAGCGACCACCTCTCCTAAGCGACCACCTCTCCTAAGCGATCACCTCTCCTAAGCGACCACCTCTCCTAGGCGACCACCTCTCCTAAGCGATCACCTATCCTAAGCGATCACCTCTGCTAGGCGACCACCTCTCCTAAGCGACCACCTCTCCTAAGCGATCACCTCTCCTAAGCGACCACCTCTCCTAAGCGACCACCTCTCCTAAGCGATCACCTCTCCTAAGCGATCACCTCTCCTAGGCGACCACCTCTCCTAAGCGACCACCTCTCATAAGCGACCACCTCTCATAAGCGACCACCTCTTCTAAGCGACCACCTCTCCTAAGCGACCACCTCTCCTAGGCGACCACCTCTCCTAGGCGACCACCTCTCCTAAGCGACCACCTCTCATAAGCGACCACCTCTCCTAAGCGACCACCTCTCCTAAGCGATCACCTCTCCTAGGCGACCACCTCTCCTAAGCGACCACCTCTCATAAGCGACCACCTCTCATAAGCGACCACCTCTTCTAAGCGACCACCTCTCCTAAGCGACCACCTCTCCTAAGCGATCACCTCTCCTAAGCGACCACCTCTCCTAGGCGACCACCTCTCCTAAGCGATCACCTCTCCTAAGCGATCACCTCTGCTAGGCGACCACCTCTCCTAAGCGACCACCTCTCCTAAGCGATCACCTCTCCTAAGCGACCACCTCTCCTAAGCGACCACCTCTCCTAAGCGATCACCTCTCCTAAGCGATCACCTCTCCTAGGCGACCACCTCTCCTAAGCGACCACCTCTCATAAGCGACCACCTCTCCTAAGCGACCACCTCTCCTAGGCGACCACCTCTCCTAGGCGACCACCTCTCCTAAGCGACCACCTCTCATAAGCGACCACCTCTCCTAAGCGACCACCTCTCCTAAGCGATCACCTCTCCTAGGCGACCACCTCTCCTAAGCGACCACCTCTCATAAGCGACCACCTCTCATAAGCGACCACCTCTTCTAAGCGACCACCTCTCCTAAGCGACCACCTCTCCTAAGTCTTCCAAAATACCGATATTTTTTTCAGTCAAATCATTATAGTTGAAACCTCTCGTAACGCTGGTGATTTTAATTTTCTTATTGTTTTCAACCTGTGGTAAGCGATCAGTCACCCATATTTCGGTGCCACTACAGACGCAAAGTGAATAATGTGTTACAGTGCAACTCCAATACGATAAAACTTTCTTTCCTTGCATTAAAACAGTTTTCGCTGAAAAGTGCTTTATAAAATGAAATTACTACAGCTTCATGTCATTCAAAGTTAAGACCCCTGTGGTCTGTCCTCTCATAAGCGACCACCTCATGTAAGCGGCCACCTTACATTTTGGGTGGTCGGTTACGAGAGGTTCGACTGTATTAATCAATCAGTACTTGCACCTGGCAGCAAGCTCGTGAAAAATTACTGAACCCAAATCACAGTCCATTTGACATCTTTGATGCGATGAGTTCCATTGAGCTTACAGCTTTTTTGTTTGTTTCCATTCTAGGACGAATATATGCCGACAGCCTGGAAAATGTGACACACTAGGTAAAAATTTAGGTTATCTTTGGTTATTTTATCCAGGGCTTTCCTTGTATGCGCATTTTTTTCTGCATTTTCTTGTGAGTGCCGTTTCTCTAATAACGTTTTGTTTCTGCTCCAGGTCTGGCTGAGCTGGGCACCATGTGTAATCCATCTAAAAGCTGCTCTTTAGCAGAAGACAGCGGGCTGAGTACGGCTTACACCATAGCACATGAGTTAGGGCATGTGTAAGTATCCATGTCATAAAGCGGTTTTCTATTGAGTGTCGTAAAGCCAAAACCAACGTAATTACTCTGACGAATCACAACAGACGTAGACAATCCAATGAACCAATCAGAACTCGAAGCAT
This sequence comes from Cladopsammia gracilis, assembly GCA_022457155.1. NCBI lineage: Eukaryota > Metazoa > Cnidaria > Anthozoa > Scleractinia > Dendrophylliidae > Cladopsammia > Cladopsammia gracilis. The sequence continues at coordinate 300,477 of JAJGOT010000578.1, forward strand.
GTAGCATGAAGCATGTAGCCGGCGATAAGCGCGGGAAAACGCGTGCGAGCAACATACAATTGGTTTTGGTTTTACTTCTGATTGGTTGAGGAAGTGGCACGAGATTTTTTAGCCAATCACACAGCGTAGCAATGCAAAACCAAAACAATCACGAAATTACTTTCGACATTCAATTGAGAACCGTGTGTTCTCAAATGTGCAGTACTTCGCTGAACGAGGTGGTTCTGACTTTTGAGTTTCTCAGTGTGGATGAAATCCTAAAGTGTTACCATCCAAACGAAAGCTACTGAGCAGTACTTTCCTGTGGTGCTGTTTATTATGCTGTACAAGATGGTTCTAACTTTTTGAGTCTGTAGAGGAAATCCTAAAGTGTGACCATTCAAAGGAAAGCTATGAACAGTACTTTCCTGTGGTGCTGTTTATTATGCTGCGCAATGTGGTTCTAACTTTTGAGTTTGTGGATGAAATCCTAACGTGTGACCATTCAAATGAAAGCTACTGAGCAGTACTTTTCTGTGGTACTGTTTATTATGCTGTACAAGGTGGTTCTAACTTTTGAGTCTGTGGATGAAATCCTAAAGTGTGACCATTCAAATGAAAGCTACTGAGCAGTACTTTCCTGTGGTGCTGTTTATTATGCTGTACAAGGTATTTCCAACTTTTGACTTTGTGGAGGAAATCCTGAAGTGTGACCATTCAAACGAAAGCTATGAGCAGTACTTTCCTGTGGTGCTGTAGAAGGTGGTTCTAACTTTTGAGTCTTTGAACAAAACCCTACCGTCACACCATTCAAAGAAAAGCTCTTCAGCAGTACTACCTTGTTGTACTGTTTGTTTTTCAATATTTTGCAAAATAATAATATTAAATTTTTTGACTTCTCGCAGTTTTAGCCTCCCTCATGATGGTGATAATAACCCGTGTACACGAAGCAGAGGAGATCAGCACATCATGGCACCGACCCTGAGTTTTGATACAAAGCCTTGGTCTTGGTCTAACTGCAGTCGTGATAAAATCACCCGGTTCTTGGAGTAAGTACACAAATTAAGACATAAATGGGTGTACTGTGACACGAATCGTAAGTGGCCTGTGGTCCTTTCACTCCCAGAGTCAATAATGGAGACATGAAGTGTACTTCTACCTTTCGAGTCTCTGGACGAAATCCTATGGTGTGACCATTCAAATGAAACTTCTTCGGCAGTAGTTTTGCATCGTACCATTTGTTTTTCATTCTTGAATTTTGATTTTTGCACTCTTGGGAATTAAAAAAGTTTTAACTATAGAAATACAAGGGAGTCATGCAGCTAGAAGACCATATATTTTTTTTGGCGCAATAGTCGCTATCTTTTTTATTTCATTTATCAACTAAATCAAGCGTGTATATTAATTACATTAAATTGTTAAATTGTTTCACTCGTGAACATTAAATAACTTCATGATGATTTAGCGTTAAAATTTTGTTGTATTTTTGTTCCAGCTTGGGTTACGGCTCCTGCTTGGCAGACAAACCAAGCGACAAAGTGACCGTTAAATATAAAGATCAACTTCCTGGTGAAGTGTTTAGTGTTGACCAACAGTGCCAAATGGTTTTCGGCGAGAGCTCATCGCTGTGTCCATTTATGGTAAGTAATCATCCAATTCCTTCTTCGTCGTTTCTCTTGTTTTTTTTTTTTGGTTGTTGTTCTTTGACGTTAAATCAGTGTATATACTTTCTTTGACGTAATATACACGAGGAAGAGTGTTTTATTATAGGATTTCCAAACACCGAGGTCCAAGAACAGACCAACAAAATATTTAGGAAATGGTATGTTTTGTTGTTTTCCAAGGAACCTTGTAGACGACTTTGGTGCGTGAAGATGATTGGACGTCGACGAGGCTGCTCGACTCATCACATGCCCTGGGCAGACGGCACACCTTGCGCTAGGAGGAGGGTGAGAATATAGCACTTTTATCCTATTCACGCTCTAAGCCTTTCACTCCCAGAGTCAATTATGAAGATATGTAGTCTAATTCTAACTTTTTAGTCTATGGACGAAATCCTTTGGTGTAACCATTCAAATGAAACCTCTTAGGCAGTACTTTTTCATGGTACCATTTGTTTTGTAATATTTTACAAACTGAAATTTGGGAATTTTCTTGGATTTCGATGTTTGGCACTTTTGGGAATTAAAGGTAAAAGGGCCACACACAGAAGGGAATAAACAAATTTGAAACATATGTCTCAACGATTGAGCATCTTTAATTGTATTAAATATTGCGTTTGAATTACTGCATCACATTAATCAGTGCTGACAAATTTTCCGTTCAGTTCCGATTAAACCTTTCCGGACTTTATTCTATGGTGTTTAATTTCAAAATAGAAAACGTTTCAAATAACGTCAGTTTATAAAATTTTGATAATGTTGTAGCGCCAAAAGAAAGTTCTCCTCGTTTGAATGGTCACACTTCAGGATTTTGTCAGAAAACTCAAAAGTTAGAACCTAAGATTCACTTTGTTGTTTGTGGATTAGATTAAACTGATACATTTAAATTACTCAAATATCACTCATTCAGCGGGACTGCAGCATACCTTATGTCTGATAAATCGCATGTTAACCTCTGGACAAGACGCACGTTTAATTTAACTCCTTTACTGCCAAGGACGTCTAAAATTAACATCCATGTTTTATAAACAAAAATACTAAATTTTATTTAACCACTGCTCGCCTCGACAAAAAATTGCTTTTTGTAAAATCTGTAATAATTAATAAACAGTTGAAACAGTTGAAACAGTTAATAAAATACCGAAAGATATATGGTACTATGAAAAAACTACTTAATAGCTTTCATTTGAATGGTCATCCGGTAGCATTTCATTTACAGACTCAAACGTTACTGCCACATAACACTACTGAAGGTTAACTCCCGGGGGGGGGGGGGGGGTACTCAACAAAGTTTTGTACGGGGATGCTCCGCCCCAAGGTCCAAACCCTTACCCTTTCATATACCGTTTTTGACAGAAAAGGTACCCCTTTCATATACCTTTCATTGAAAATGGTACCCCTTTCATATACCTTTCATTGAAAATGGTACCCCTTTCATATAGCCTTTGCGCGCGTCTGTTTGATATATATTTTGAAAGGCGCTTTTTATAATACTTAGATGGCGGTTTTCTCTACTTTTTTGTACTTCAACTCGTGTTTACGCTGCCTTTTCCTGATTCTTCGTGAAATCCCTACCTTTTCATATACTTCAACTCGTGAAATCCCTACCCTTTAATATACCTCCAGCCTCAAAAAGGTACCCCTTTCGGGCGGAGCATCCCCGTATAGCCCATTATAGGGAGTACCCCCCCCCCCCGGGTTAACTCTAGATCTGGCCGTGCCAGGGTTAATTAATACATAGCTTACGTATGAGTTACGTCTTCAACAAATACTGATACGCCCTGCCTTGTTATTGCATTCATAAACGTGCACTTTTGCACAAAGTATTTTCGGCTTAACGATCCCACTCAAAGGCTACCAAAACTACTCTCTTTTATTTCCAAGTGCGTTTCAAGTACTTTTTTTAAATGGTGTTTTCCGATTTTGCCAGTGCTATAGCAAACAGACCTTCCATGTTGTTTTCGATCTGTTATCTTTTATCGATTGGAGGTGCAAATACGTAATTTGAACTATATTCCCTTAAAAGGTCCTAGTGATATGAATATCAATGTGCCCAAATTTTATTGTTGTTGTTGTTGTTATTGTCATTATTTATAACCTAGTTGTTATAAGACTTGCAACGCAACATTCTATCATCACGTACAACTACGAAAATGTTAAAATTTCCGATTATGCCTGTTGAACGATTGTTTGTAAAATGTCACTCATTTAGTGATCTTTTTCACGAGCATACACTCGATGTTATTCCTCTTAAGCAAAAGTATTATATCGCTTTAATTGACCCTCTCAAGTGCAGTACAACGACGTTATTTTGACCTGTCGTGCACGCACGCGCTGTCGGTTCTGTTCACTGAATGCAAACATAAAAAAATGTATCCTTTCGCGAACATTCAGCATGTTCTCAATTGCTGCAACTTGTAACTCGTGGGATTCTGACCGAGAGCCAGAGGCTACGATATGTTTCAACAGCTCTTTTTTATACTTATTGTCGTGTTTAACATAAGGGCATGACCTTTAATTGATATAGTTGAAACTATGTTTGCAATTCAATTGACCAATTTGTTTACATTCTAGAGAAGTTCAATCTCCAGATATTTTAATTGAACACTGACAAGTGCTTCCAGCTTGTAACTAAATGGATTAGGACGTGAAAACATCCAAATATCCACCATTACTTGAAATGAACCAACACGCTGACTGATCGCGTGCATGTAAGAAACAAGAATCCGAACAATTTATGTCACCTGAAATCAATCCTTATTTGGAACGCAGTACAAATATAGGTAAAGTTAAACTACAACAGCAACAATCACAGTTCATCACAGTAAAAACGAAACTTTGATTTGATCAACTGACAGTTGATGAAGTAAATTGCCCACCGTTAAGAGATTCAAAGGCTAACGTTTCGAGCGCTAGCCTTTTGTCAGATTTAAAGCTTGCTACAACAGCGGAGATTCAATTCTGGGACGGAAAGGATTACAAATATGTGGTCTGAAAATAAAGGCCTTTATCCAACCCAGACACAGTTTTCTGAGGTTAAATGACGTACTTAGGAGGTCGTTTTGTGAGATTTTAGACTGCGTTGATATATCACAGTTATGCAGAAATATCTAAGGAACGTCGCTTCCAGGGTCTCTCTCTTCTACGGACTGGAAAAAGAGAGGCCCTGGGAAGGAGGTAAATGCTGTGGTACCTTTTGGAAGCTCCCGGTCGCGACCATACAATCTTACAACAAAGTTATCTCAATTTTCTTTTTATTCATTTCATTTCATTTCATTTCATCGATTTTTTCTCATTTTTTCATTTCCCTTTTTTATTTTTTTTATTTTTTTTTTCATTTTATTTTTCATTTTCCAGTGGTGTATCCGAGGTCAGTGTGTGAAGAAGCGGAGACCGAAGCCAGTGGATGGGCACTGGGGACAGTGGGGTGAATATAACACATGCACCCGCAAATGCGGCGGAGGGATCAGTTTCTCCTTCCGGGAATGCAACAATCCAATGTAAGTAAAGGTTTCCGGTTGTATCTTCTGTTGTGTCACACAATTGTTGTCACGCAATTCTCGTCACGAAATCAGGTGTTTGGCGAATAGCAGAAAAGAAAATAATTACAGCAAACTCTCTATAAGGTATAAGGTGGACCCCTACCGAAGGGGTTATGGCTGGATTTCACTTGTTCGTCTGTAACTAAACTCTCTATTAGACGGACACCTCTCTAAGAAAGACAGCTAGAGCCGGTCTCGAAGGATCAAGGCCAAATCATACCGTCCAGAAGGACATCGGACACCTTATTGAGACTTATATAACGGAGTAACTGGTTAGCTTTCAGTTGGGGTTAGGGGTAGCAGTTTTTATAGTTAAATTTAGGACTAAGCAACCCGAAAAGCTAGGTGGTACAGTGGTACGGTAGGCTATGCAAGCCTAAGCCTAGCTGAGGTCACAGGTTCAATCCTGAGTGGGGATTTTAGATTTAACAAATTTACACCGGTTTTCCATGGTGTGGACTCTTATTTACCACGATTTACGTCATCACATGGTCAAAATGTTGTGGACTCACGAGGCGCAGCCTCGTGAGTCAGCAACAAATTTTGACCATGTGATGACGTAAATCGTGGTAAATAAGAGTCCACACCACGGAAAACCGGTGTAAATTTGTTTTTTACAACAATATTTAGAAAAAACACAAGAAAAAATCGAAGTCTTGTTACAAAACGTGACAGCAAAGAAAGAGCAAGCGTTGTCTATAACTTTCTCGCAATCTGATTGGTGTTTTTCAAGCGCACGTGATGTTAGCGTCAGCACCGTTGTCTGGACTCTCATTTACCACTCACGTCGACCAATCAGATTGCGAGTTTAGTGGCAATTGTGGTAAAATTTCTTTTTTACACTTAAAAACTTATTGAAAATAAAATTCTGAGTGTCGACATTATGTTATATAAGTCTCAATAAGGTGTCCGACGTCCTTCTGGACGGTATGATTTAGGCACATCCGTCTCGAAGGTGTCCGGATTACACAGATTTCACTGTAGATATCATTTGTACATGTCTGTTGTTGAACTAGTTTCGTAGATTTATATGAAAAGAACTTTAATTAAAATGAACGTTTTTATTTTATAGGCCAGAAAATGGCGGGAAATATTGTATTGGTTTAAGGAAACGGTACAGGTCCTGTAACACCGATGTAAGTACTGCCAATAAATAAACGTTTTGCTGCTTTTGGTCGCATTTTATACGTTAAGTTTCATTTTCTTTTATTGTAACCGTTACAGGAATGTCCTAAGGGGTCAGTGGACTTCCGTGCCTTACAATGCGTTAATACACATGCGCGGACTGTGAATGCAGGTTCCAAGAGCTACAGGATTACAAAATGGCTTCCAAAATATGCTGGAGGTAAGAGACTGGTAACTAACATGGTGGTAACCCTTTCAGGACTTTGAGTGACCAAAACCAAATGTATGAAAAATTGACTTGGTCTGTTTTATGGTTAATGGCATCGATCAGTAAATAGTAAAGCCTTAGGCCAAGTAACCAGGAACGCCTTACCTTCGTTAGACAATCAGGATCGATTGTGTTAAATATTGTGCAGTTTTCGCGGGCTGTGGCTGGAAAGTCAAATTCTGTAGGCGCACACTTGAGAAACGTAAGGCCATTGGAAGGACGCCGTTGATAAGCTTAAGTGACACGGCCACGCCGGTTTTCTTCAAAGTTAACGCAGGTTATCCTGGTCATACAAGCAAGGAATCAGAGAATTGACTCTGTGTGTAAATTATAGTGCTAAGGTAAACCCATAAATTTCCCTGTACTGAGCGTTAGCCCTAGTAAGGAAATGAGGGACCACACGAGGAAAAGAAAAAAATTCTTTGACCTCGGTGGGATTCGAACCCACGACCTCCGGATTAGATCTTCCGTTGCTCTACCGCTTGAGCCACGAGGCCGTACGGGAGCAGATCGTGGGTAATAAGGTGGTAATTCGCGGCAATGAGAATGCGAAGGATACAAATAAATGTTGAGCCACGTAGCACTGGTGATACAAGCAAGACATCCTGGTCATAACACGCTAGCGAGTCTTTTCCTGGGCACAGGACTCAAGCTCACTTACAGCAATGCCGCAATGCTCGAGTCTTGCTGCAGTCCTTGTCGAGACTGTACTAACAGCCAGGTTTTGTTGTCTTTTTACAGTTAGTAAACAAAACCAGTGTAAACTATACTGTCGCATGGCCGGAACTGCCATCTATTTTAAGTTAAAAGACAAAGTAATTGATGGGACGCCGTGTAGCCCCGAGACAACGGACATTTGCGTGGATGGAAAATGCATGGTAAGTGTGGAAGGAAGCTCTTTTTACGACCACGTTGGACACCTTATGAGGTTTACACAATGTAGTATTCTTAATCATTATATTACTGACATACACGACAACAGAATTCTATTTATAAGGCAGAGAACTGAGAGAATAGAGCTCCGGTTAAGCAAAGAATAGTGCTTTGGGGTTTGGCACTGATCTACAGTATTTAGAGTTAGGCACTGATTTGAAAATGGTTAGCTTTCATTTATTGTTCTGGCAGCTAGTAGCTTTCGTTGGTGTAGAGGTATGAAGTGAAAGACTCGGGTTCGAGGCATAAACTATTTTGATCTTTTTCCTTCTTTTACTCTAAATTGTGAAATAAGTTTTACCTCATGTCATTTTAAGTGAAAGAGAAAAGTCAGTTTGAGAGATTGAATCAAGTGTTGACCTCTCGTAATCGACCTCGAGAACGTTTTGCGTTTTGACGCTCTCTTCCCTCGTCCTGTTGCGTTAGTACTTTATTTATAAAAGGAAAGAATTCTTTTTGCAGCCTGCAGGGTGTGACCGACAACTGAACTCAAATAAGAAAACTGATAAGTGTGGAGTCTGTGATGGCGATAATTCTTCTTGTAGACGTTTCGCTGGAACTTTCAACAAGACAGATTTTGGTAAGTCTTAAAGAAAAAAAAATACGTAAAATATAAGTGCCAAAATATGGAGAACAAGAAAACTTTTCGAGCTGAGCTATTTATAAATTTTCAGTGGATATTTGTTCATTAGAAAGTGCGTCACGGCATCAACGTTTTTATCTCGTGAATAGGCGAAGCGTTGGACGAGTTATGGCATTGGGGCGAATTTCACTCGATCGGTCGATCGGCTGTTGACATTGAGCCTGCGATGTGTATTGGTTACCTGCCTTACCCATGGGGACGGCGTTGGAAGGAGGGGAGGGTGGGGAGTTGGACGCAGGGGGAGGGGAAGGTCCGAACGTTTTGTATTCACGAGTAGTTTTCGAGTAGTTTACGAGTAGTTTACGAGTAGTTCACGAGTAGAGTAGTTTGGTATTTACGAGTAGGTTCATAGGAGCCTTTGATTTAATATAGTACTGTCTGTAGATTGTTAAAAGGAGGGGAGGGTGGGGAGTTGGACGCAGGGGGGAGGTCCGAAAGTTTTGTATTCACGAGTAGTTTACGAGTAGTTCACGAGTAGTTCACGAGTAGAATAGTTTTGTATTCACGAGTAGGTTCATAGGAGCCTTTGATTTCATATAGTACTGTCTGTATATTGTCCTCTGAAATTAACGCTTTTAGTTGTTGTCTTTGCTTTTGTACTTGCAGGATACAACTATATCTTTACAATTCCCGTTGAATCAACGGACATAGTGATTACTCAGCATGGTTGGAAAAATAAGGAGGACTCGAGTTTTTTAGGTTAGCAACTGTTGTTTCTGTTTCTTTTGCTCTGGTCTGTAAGGCGCTTAACCTAGACTGCGCGCAGTTCTGCGAGCAGTCTTTTATTTTCCTTTTAGTTAGTTGAGTGACGCGCGCGGGAGCCGAGAAGCTGCGAGCCACGAGGGCGTCAGCCCGAGGAAAAGTAACATTGATCAGATTTGCTTTGCCCCAAAAACAATGTTATATACATGTGTTTACACAATTTTCCTTTCTACGTAAAGTTAAGGGTATAACGTTAACCCTTTCGCTCCTATAGTCAATTATGGAGACATGTAATGGAGTTCTAACTTTTGAGTTTGTCAACGAAATCCTATGGTGTGACCATTCAAATGAAACCTCTTCGGCAGTTCTTTTGCATGGTACCATTTGTTTTTTCAATATTTTACAAAATGAAATTTGGGATTTTTCTTGAATTTTGATTTTTGCATTCTTGGGAGTTATAAGGTTAAAAAAACTCCTTGCTCCATGGTATAAATTTACTTCTCTGTCCTCTTTAGCGCTACAAAGTGAAAGCGGCAGGTTCCTGCTGAACGGAGGAATGGTTATCGGCTTAGGAGTAAGAGAATTCAGGGCGGCAGGATCAAAGATATGGTACTCTGGTTCAGAGAAACCTATGGAGCAGATCAAGATTAACGGCAAAACCACTGAACCAATCAAAGTTCACGTAAGCACTTTCTGTTCTTCGTACCTGTGCAGATGGATATGAGTCGATACCGCTTTTTCAAATCGATATGATACGATATCAGGGAAAAAATTGATACGATATTAGAACGATATTTAACGTCATCGATATCGGTAGTAGGACTGACATGACTTCATCTCTCATAACTAAAGGTAGAAATAGGGCTAAAACGAGCCAGAACTTGCATCGGCATCAACAGGACTGATATTTCACGCCAGTGTTGATACCTTTCGACGATACACGAATATTGATGATATCGAATACTTGGAACTTATATCGTCTTATCCTAATAAATGCAGGGGCGGATCTAGCGGGAGGGTACAGGGGGTGCGCACCCTCCCCCCCCCCCCCCCCCCTTGAGATGACCTAGTCTGAGTTGTTCGCTTTTAAAATTTGTTTACGTCACCCTTCAGTTACATCATTCCTTAGAGGTGCACCCCCTCCTAAGAAAAATCCTGGATCCGCCCCTGTAATATCTAGATCACCACATATACTACTTTCGGGTTGCATCGCTATACATTTTATTCTTGACTCGCCGCTTTTTTTAAGTTTTTTACAATAATGGAACATGACATCACTTGTTAATTCTGCTTTATTCTGTAGGTCCTTGAAGTGGGTGATGTGCTTCCTCCCAATGTTCACTACGCTTTTAATCAGAAGGTGACGGAGCCAACGAAGTTTGTTTATAAATGGGATCACCTGGGTCCTTGGACACAATGCAGCAAGCTATGCCAAGGCAAGACCGATAAACCTAATATACTAAACCTCAAGATTTTGAAAATTTGATCGTAGCTACAGCTAGTCGTTTAAGAAATTTACCACTCCCTTCTCCACCTTCCCTCCAACGGTAGTTAAATATCTTTCTTTTCACATTATGTGCTACATCAGGAACCAGAAGACGACGCCCAAGATGCCTCCGAGATATTGATGGTCAGCTAGTATCCAATTCACGATGTGATCAAAGAACTCGGCCGAGCAGTGTCACGGAAGACTGTAACATTAGCTGTCAGCTCAGGTGGGTAACGCAAACTATTAACCAAAGCATGCAAACCTTACTACTGTGACACCTTTTGTCGCATCTGGTTAGTTACGCAATCTTTTTGCCAAAGCAAACAAGAAACTTTCAAACCACAAAAACACCCATCGCCTCAAGTCGTTAATGCAATCTATGTCCTTGCTTTAGTAACTGGTTTGCCTATAATGGCGTTCGTTTCATCGGCAACTAACAGCTTCCTTGTCTTCGTCATATTTTAGTTGGCTAATTCAAAGCACGGGAAAATGTTCAGCGCGTTGTGGGTCTGGGTACGAGAGTCGAGTTGTTAAGTGCATGCGTTCCCATGGAGACAGCTCGAGTGAGGTTATGGACAAACATTGTCCAGACAAGAAGCCTCCTCTGGACGTACCCTGTGTTGGCACGTGTGAGGGAACCAAATGGATCTATACTGAGTGGTCCAAGGTATTTATCATATTGGCAAGATAGTACAAGGGCTCTGATTGGATGAAAACTGTTTACACTGAGAGTTATTGTGACAAACAAATGGGTCTACAATAAATGGTCCCTTATATTTATAATATTGACAAGAACCTAAGGGGGTTGTTATTGTTCGAACACAAAAATGTAGTTTTATCAATTGAGTTGATGACGTTAATTGGCCAACGTAAAGAAAAGAACATCAAGCTGACGTTTCGAGTGTCTCCAGCGCTAGCTTTTCGTCAATTCGCACTTACGAAGGGATAGCGTTCAAGAATCTCTTTTAAACGGTGGCCAATTTACCTTATCAGTTCAGTTAGTAAAACCACGTTATTGTTCGAAGATTATTTACAATAACTCAGTGGAATTATGCTATGGTGCTGGCCTAAAAAACCAACTGCTAAGTCAACTTGCTTAGTATTTGTTTCCGAGAGCGCGTAAACTCCAAAACCGGGCAGAAAAACAATACTTTTCTCTTTCTCTGCTTTTTGTTCCTTCCGTGCTTACAGCTTCCGTGCCTTGTGTCCTTTCAGAAACTACTAAGCATGCTGCATATCTTAGGCCGTGTTCTATTGGGATCAACCATTTTCGGTTTGTTGGGTTGGTTGGGTTTTTTCGTGTTCTATTGGGAAAAAACCGTTTTCGGTTGGTTTGGTTGATCAACCATTTCAACCAGCTCTGAACTTGGTTGAAATGGTTGAAACCGAAAATGGTTGAAAAGTGTTCTATTGGGACACCTCAACCAAATCAACCAAAACCGGTTTAGGTTGAAATGGTTGATCCCAATAGAACACGACCTTATTGTCGTTTCAAAGAAGTTTTCCCAACTGGAGTTTTTCCCAAAACCTGAAAACAGGATCAACTCATGAAGAAATCATTCTTTTTACTTCTACTCACAGTGCTCAAAAAGTTGTAATGGTGGCAAGCAATCACGGAAAGCTAAGTGCGTAGATACATTTGGAGAACGTTTAGGGGACAAAGACTGTCGTCCCTCGGACAAACAGAAGCTTAGAAGACCGTGCAATGCTTTCATGTGTCCCTGGTGGACCACGGAAAGTTGGAGCTCGGTAAGTTTGTTTGTTTGTTCATTTTTGCTTTAACATCAAGACTAATCGAAAAGAAAAACAGAGCATAGTTTTACAATTACTCTACCCATGAACATCAACATACACCTTATTCCAAAATGGTGGCCAATTTATTATTCTTTTATATGTATGTTAATTATCCCTTGTTGCCTCGTCAGCATGTGCAAAATACAACAGAATTTTCACGCGAAAGTGAGGCAAAGAGGGCTAATTAAAATGCATACAAAAGAATAATAAATTGCCCGCCATTTTGGAATAAGGTCTATTATATCTGCTGTTCGCAGTATTCGAAAAAAAAAATGGAAATTTTCGGAAAGTTGCTTTAAACCTTTCTTGGTTAGTGTTGTTCATACAATAAACAAAATAATACGTGGTTGCTTGAAGAAATGAAATTTCTCTTATCGTGCTCATGTAATATATCAAACACGAGGACAGATGTATGTCCACACACCGAGAAGTGTGTTGAAAAACGAGGCGCAGCCGAGTTTTTTTAAACCCACTTCTAGGTGTTTGGATACCCGATGAGACACTTATTCGAGTGTTTGATATTGCTTCTCAAACTGAACATAAAATCTGGCTAAAACGAAGAAATAAAATCGCCAAAATCTTTGCAAGTTAAGACCGGGTATCCAAACCTCCTTCACGGTAGTGATCTCCTTTGTGTTCACGTCATGATTTTTTTAATGAGTTAAGAACTCGTATCGCGAGTTGAACTCTCGAAGAGAAATTTCATTTCTCTGCTCATCCATGTATTATGTTCTATATCTTATCATATATCATGTTACACATTATCGTATGATGTACTCGTCGAAAGAATTTTTGAGATGAGCGGATTGAATCACTACCGGAAGGGTTTATTGATCGATGTAGCAAGCGTATCTCAACTTCGTGTTGCTGTCGACTAACACCCTGGTTTACCTCACTGACTTTCAAACGTCTTCCTCTCTCAGTGCAGTGTGACGTGTGGTTCTGGTCAGCAGACTCGTGTAGTAAAGTGCAAAGGAGAGCAAGGAATAGTCAACGACGCATCATGTGACCAGACAAAAAGGCCAGCGGCAACAAAGTCATGTGATCTTAAGTCCTGTCCCTATTGGTTCGCCGGTGACTGGACTGACGTAAGTGAACAGTTTGATACCAAACTTTGCGTTTGATCTTTCCAATGAAAGTTAAAAATTAGTGTTTTCATGTGGTGTGGCGGACACTATCGTAAGCGGACAGCTCTAATTACGGCCACTTTGATAAAACCCCGTTTGAATTTTCCTCTTTCGAGAATCATTCCTGTAAGCGGTCAGCTCCAGTTGAAGACACCTTTTCTGCTTCCCGAGGTTGTCCGCTTGGTTAGCTTTGATTGTAAGTGTATGGCCCCATACTGGAGAAAAGTGTTGGAATCGTAGAAGCCCAACTAAACCCATTTCGCTTTCTTCTTCAGTGCTCCACGACTTGCGATAACGGAACCATGACTCGCCAAGTCCTGTGTCTCTCTGCAGGCGTGGTTGCAAGGCCTATAGATGAGTCAAAATGTTCAGCGGCAACCAGACCGCAGTCACGCAAAGTGTGCAACATAAAAGATTGCGTGACGTCCTTGTATCCCACATATCAGGAAGGAGAGGATTATTACTGGAGGCTCACGATCTGGACTCCGGTAAGATTTGATGCTGTTGTTGTTGTTGCTGTGGTTGCTCAGTTGTTACTGTGGCGGTGTGATGGTCATGGGATCAGCAGATCTCGAGTTCAGTGGTTTGAGCCGGGTCTCTGTTATTTCCTTGCACAGCAAACTTTCTTCCACATTGTATTTCTTCACACAGTCCCCTATTGTTCAAAAGAGGTATAGCGCTAGATACCTCTCTATCCAGTGGATCACACTGGGATTAATTCAATAAAACTTTTACAAATGTAATTTACAAGTGTAGCTATTGTTTTCAACATCTGAAACAATGGCTATACTTGTAAATTACACTTGTAAAAGTTTTATTGAATTGATCCCTGGATAGTGATTTTTCCCGTGAATCGCGCTATTCAGACTTTGAACATCCAGAGAGAAGTAGCAACACTTCTTTAAAAAAAAACGTTCAAACATTGTTGGACACCTTTCCAAACGTCCCAACATTGTTGAACAACATTTGTTGGACGTGTGGTTGAAACATGGTTGGCTGTTGCTAGCCTTGTTGTGTTGAAGAGCGGCGAGCTAAACGTTAAAACTCCGTTGCACCCAACAATAGTTTGGGTAAAATGTTTGATCGAAAACAAAACGTTTATCCAACAAACAATATTGGTCAAACATCATGAAACTTTGGGTGCTAAACGTTGTAACATTGCTGCACCAACAAATGTTGTACAACAATGTTAGAACACTTAGCCGAGGCTTTAATCGTTTTATGCCACTAAAACTGGCAGGAAACAAGCGCCGTCCTGACAAGCCCGTCGGCTCGTTTTTTCGCTACCCACAATGATATTTGCTTACTGTTTGGTTATTGTATTTGTTTTGCAGTGTTCTGTATCGTGTGGAGAGAAGCCTGGGACACAGTACCGTGACGTTGAGTGCGTACTCGTGAGGCCAGGGCAACAGAACGTGGTCGATGAAAATAACTGTGCACATACTCCAAAACCCACTGTCATGAAGGAATGCTCTGTTCTACCTTGCACAACCTGGAGGCACGGGTCCTGGGGCAGAGTGAGTGTCATGAGCATTTTATACATATTTAATTAAGATATCTTGGCCCAATCTTTCTGTCTTTTCCTACTATGTTGAGGTTACAATCGATTTTAAAGTTTGTTAGATTTGTGATCCCTTAAAAACAAGTAACCCCCAACAGTCTGGATTTAGACAACGAGTTGTCCCTCTTTTCTCTCAGGGATGGTCGAGAGGGCAATCATGCGCGAGGACACGCAACGCGCGGGGATGTGTTGCGTTGCTATTTTTGGGCGCGCTCGCGTGATTGCTCGCTCGACTATTCCAAAGAGAAAAGATTGTAATTTGATTGTAAATTATACAACCTGCAATCAAAAATTTGATTTACAATCAAATTTGTAATTTGATTGTAAATTATGCAACCTGCCTTGATTAGCTTTGCTATATGCGGGTTGTATATTTCTCTAATTTGTTAAATTTAAATTATTGAAATAAATGATGATGAAATAAATGATGATGATGACTACTCGTAGTCTAGTCTGGAATATTAACAGTTGTGCTTTCATTGCAGTGTTCACGGCTTTGTGGAAAAGGTGTGCAGCTTCGTGTAGTAAAGTGCACGTATGAGAATTATAAGATAACAGACGATAAAAATTGCGATTCCAAAAGCAAACCGCTCAACATACGAAACTGTGAAATCATGCCATGTGTTCCAACGCCTACTGAGTTTATTAGCTATGTTCGGGGCATCACCCGACTGCAACCGACGCCGCCGCCTGTTCCGACAACTTCACGAGTGGTGCCGAGTTGGAGGGCTGAAGGCTGGGGTCAGGTAAATATAAATACTTTGTAAGCGGTTAAAAACAGATCAAGAGATAAACATTCTGTGGAGAAGCAATCTTTTCATTTGTAACTCGTGAATACGCAAAGCGTTGAAACGAGTTGCAGCATTTAGAGAAAACTTTCACTCGGTCGGTCGGTCGGTCGATCAGCTGTTAGCATTGAGTCCACGATATGTAATGGTCACCTGTCTTACCCATGGGGACGGCGTTGGCGGGAGGGGGAGTGAGGAGTTGGACACAGGGGTGGGGGATCGGTGTAACAAAACGACTAGGAGAGAGGAGGGTCATTTAACATTGAGCCCACGATATGTAATGGTCACCTGCCTTACCCATGGGGACGGCATTGGCGGGAGAGAGAGTTAGGAGATAGACTCAGGGGGTGAGGAGTCGGTGGAACAAAACGACTAGGAGAGGGGAGCGTCATTTAACATTGAGCCCACGATATGTAATGGTCACCTGCCTTACCTACGAGGACAGCGTTGGCGGGAGGGGGAGTGAGGAGTTGGGCACAGGGGTGGGGGTTGGTGGGGCAAAACGTCTAAGAGAGGGGAGGGTCAGAAGGTGTGCGGAATTTTTTATTTAGAGCGTTTCGTATTCACGAGTTGGATCATATGAGCCAGAAGTAAAAATATATAGTGTGACCTATTTTCAGTGTTCTGTGACGTGTGGTCAAGGACAAAGACGTCGTGAAGTACATTGCAAATATGATGATGGAAGGACTAGTAACGAATGCGATGTAAACGCCAGACCGCAAAGCATCATGGACTGTGTACTTAGAGCGTGTCCCATGTGGCACGAGGAGCCCTGGGGTGAAGTGAGTACTAACCTGCGGGATTTTCGTAAACATGTCCTTTTTAATAGATTGTGAATTTTAACTTCTCATAATACAAGTTAAAGAACATTTGCTCCATTACGCGGGATTATCGACGCAAACCTCACAGACTGCCATATTTGCTTTTGATGCCTTTTAAGCCAAAGAAAGAGCAGTTAAACGCCTCGAAATATTGTGTTTAAACTTTTTAAGCTCGGGGAATTCCGTAACAAAACAAACAATTTCTAAAATGCTTTTTTCTTTTTTGTATCTTTCTCGGAAATTAAAACATTAAGGATTTTAAAGATCACTGCCAACCAAGCAAGAAAGACGTGATTTTGTGGATTTAAACTTTGGACGTGACAGGGAACCATGCAAAATGAGGATAACGCTTTTCCGTTAAATGTTTTATATCTGATTTGTTTCCCAGTGCTCAGTCTCCTGCGGACAAGGCGTTAGGCAACGGACTGTTGACTGCAGATTCAGAAATGGCCAGTTAAGTCCCGGATGTGACAGAAAAATCAAGCCTGCGAGTACAGAGGCCTGCAACATCCGACCGTGCCCATCATGGATTACAGGACACTGGGGAAAAGTAAGAAGTCTATTTAATGTTTTATTTAAGTTTCTTCATATTATTTATGATTTTCTTTGCGGAGAATTATCGTTGTTTGTTTTTATTTTGCAGTGCTCCGTGACGTGTGGCTCAGGAGTCAAGCAACGTTTAGTAGACTGCAGTGATAAAGACATCCGTTGTGACGTGAGAACGAAGCCACAAACCACAGCACTATGTAACCTTCAAACATGCCCTCAGTGGATAACGAGTCCTTGGGGAGAGGTAAACAATAAGTTACATTTTCTACAGCGTATTTGCTTGTATCAGAGCGATGATGTAACTTAGGATAAGACAAGACACTCGTTCAAACGGCTTCCCATGTTTTCTATTTTTTAGTGCTCAGTATCCTGCGGAGAAGGTGTCCGACAGAGAGGCGTCAACTGCAGATTACAAAACGGCCAACTAAGTCCCGGATGTAACGAGAAATCCAAGCCTACGACTAAAGAAGCTTGCAACATCAGACCGTGTCCTACGTGGATCGCAGGAGACTGGGGCAAAGTAAGAAGTCGATTTAATACCATACTTGTTCTTTTTACTATTGTTGTTTACCTTTGCGGAGAATTTTTACACTGAGGTTATCGTTGTTTGTTTTTATTTACAGTGTTCCGTGACTTGTAGTTCAGGTGTCAAACAACGTTCAGTAGAATGCAGTGATAAAGACATCCGTTGTGACGCGAGAACAAGACCACAAACCACAATTCCATGTAATCTTGAACCGTGCCCACAGTGGACAACAAGTCCCTGGGGAGAGGTAAACAGTTATTTACATTTGTGCTTGTATGCTTGTTTAAAATAAAGTAATAACAAGACACTTTTGTTCAAACGGCTTCTTATTTTATTTTCTACTTTTTAGTGCTCAGTCTCCTGCGGAGAAGGTGTCCGACAGAGAGGCGTCAATTGCAGATTACAAAACGGACAGCCAAGTCCCGGATGTAACGAGAAAACCAAACCTTCGACTAAAGAAGCTTGCAACATGAGACCGTGCCCTACGTGGATCGCAAGAGACTGGGGCAAAGTAAGAAGTCAATGCAGTGTCATTCAAGATTCTTCATATTATTTATGTTTTCCTTTGCGTAGAATTTCACACTCACGTTATCGCTGTATATTTTTATTTACAGTGTTCGGTGACTTGTGGCTCAGGAGTCAAGCTTCGTTCAGTAGAATGCAGTGATAAAGACATCAGTTGTGACGCGAACACAAAACCACAAACCACAGCGCAATGCGACCTTGAATCATGTCCTGAGTGGACAGCCAGTAGCTGGGGAGAGGTAAAAAATACATCTATTGACGGAGATCAGACACGAAAGAGCAACGTCCATAAACATTTCCAAATTATCTTTACAACTTCAACTCAGACGTGAGATTGCACGTTAGCACTTACCTCAGTGGCTTTCATCAGCTCTGCGGAGCCTCTTAAAAGTCTACATTTGTTACCAATTCATACATGATCCCATCCAATCCGTCTGTCTCATGTGAGTACTGTCCAAAGGAGGTACCACGCTACTCCATGATAGGCAATACAAATTGTCCTCATCTATAAAAGTTTACCATTAACACATATAACTCTGTCAAATATGAAGGGCTTGTTAAACAATACTTGCGTTCAATCCTGGACATGAGTGTCTCATGGATAAATTTGAACTGGTCCGACCACAACTCCTGGTTGAAAAAGTGATGTGTGTTTTCTAGCCTTCCCTTCATCTAAGTATAAGAAGGTGAGGACACAACCAACGGCATGGAGTCATCGCAAAATGGCAAAGTGCAACCCACATGTTCTGACAAGTTATACAATAGGTGCTTATTCCAGTTTTTCTCTCTTCTTAGTGCTCAGTCTCCTGTGGAGAAGGTGTCAGGCTGCGAGATGTTTATTGCAGATTACGAAACGGCAAGTCAAGTCCCGGATGTAACTTGCAAAACAAACCTGACACAAAAGAAGCCTGTAATATCAGACCGTGCCCTACATGGATGACGGGAGACTGGGGAAAAGTGAGAGTTTATTCTTCATGCATGCTGTGTTTTCATATTTGTGGTTTGTATGGAACAGTACAGTGCAGCGCAGCGCAGCACAGCGCAGCACAGCACAGCACAGCACAGCAGTGCAGTACAGTACAGTGCAGTGCAGTGCAGTGCAGTGCAGTGCAGTACAGTGCAGCGCAGCACACGCAGCGCAGCACAGCGCAGCGCAGCATAGCGCAGCGCAGCACAGCAGTGCAGTGCAGTGCAGTGCAGTACAGTACAGTACAGTGCAGTGCAGTGCAGTGCTGTGCAGCGCAGCGCAGCGCAGCACAGCACAGCACAGCAGTGCGGTACAGTACAGTACAATGCAGTGCAGCGCAGCGCACAACAGCACAGCAGTGCAGTGCAGTGTAGTACAGTACAATACAGTACAGTATAGAACAGTACAGTTATGGTTTTGTTTGTTTTTTGTTGTTGCTTACAGTGCTCAATGAGTTGTGGTTCAGGAGTCAAACAACGTTCAGTAGAATGCAGTGATAAAGACATCCGTTGTGAGGGGAGAACAAAGCCACAAACCACAGCAGCATGTAACCTTCAAACATGTCCTCAGTGGACAACAAGTCCATGGGGAGAGGTGAGCATTTATTTACTTGCTGTAACATATTTTTATGAATTGCCACAGATTTCTTTATGTTCGAATAATTGTCAATATAATCCATTAATTACGAGCGATATTATTAAAGAAATAAAAAACGCGCCGAGTGCATTGTTGAGTTATATAAACACGCAGGACTTTTTAACACGCGAGAAGTGCACTTCTCGAGTATTCTTAAAAATTCGCAAGTGCCTATATAACTCAACAATGAACGAGGATCAAGTTTTTTTCATTTCTTTCATAAAATAATGACGACCACAAAGGGACAAGAATTCTCGTGACTTGCGTGCTTTATCGAGATATAATGAACTCTATCTGACCAATCATAGCGCGCGCATTTCCTTGGGCATTTTATAAAATATCATGTAATCTGCTTAAGCAAAACGAAACTTTAGAATTAGTGCCACATTAACTAAAAGGTGAGTTTGGGCCGTTAAGAAGTATACTGGAGCCTTTAAAGTGACGTCATATCCACGACCTCTGAAGTACGGACACCTCTCTAACACAGACACAAGGTTTCTTCCGTTTTGGTGTCGTATTTGAGAGGTTCAACTGTATTAGGAAAAAGTTAGCAACAGAGCCACCTCTTATCACTCATCTATACGATGCTTATTTATACCTTTTAATTTTAATTTGTTTAGTGCTCAGTGTCTTGTGGAAGTGGATTTAGGAGACGAACAGTGCGATGCAATGGAGACGACAACAGATGCAATCATAGAAGCAAGCCAAACAGTGTGGAAAGGTGTAACCCTGGACTGTGTCCAACATGGCATGCTGGAATATGGAGCAGGGTAATTAGCGAATTCCTGGTTTGCACATATCAACATTCAGAAGCATTCAAAAACAGATTTCGATTTCAAAATGTTTATAGAATTGTAAAGAGTTTAAAACTACACATCTGGGCCAAGTTTGAAGGGCAAGAGTATTTCGTTGAAGTGTTATAGGCGAATGAGCATAAGACATTTTTATTAGAATATGTATATGGCGGCCATCTTGGGTGTCCCACTTTGGGACACCAACATGGCGGCACAAACTTCAAAGTCTTAATTACACCAAAAATCTCATCACAAAAGATTGAATTCGCTATAAGTTCCATTAAATCGGCATGTAAGCATCTATAATGTAAAAATAAGTTTCAACTGGTTCTATTGTGTTTATTTTCACGGCTTATCTGAAATAGCGTCGGTTAGGCTCTCTCGCGTGAACGCCCCTAGCGGCCGGGAGCGATGAGAGGCGGCTGTATTTGCAGGCTAGTTAGGATGTTATCGCGCTTTTTCTAATCCAGTAGAATTTACTTTCAGTGTTCAAAAACGTGTGGAAATGGAGTAAAAACGCGTTCAGTGGATTGTCGCGGCCTCAACTCGCAATGCGAAGTCAGAACCAAACCAGTCACCAGGACTCACTGTAATCTTGGACCGTGTGCTGAATGGAAAGTGGGGGACTGGCAAGAGGTGATGATCAGATAATGCTTTGGATTTGTTGTTACTGTTGTTGTTGCTGTTGTTGCATTGTTTTTGTTGTTATTGCCAATGTTATTGCAGTTGTCCGACTGTCCGACATTTGTAAAAGTGTCAACAAAAATTAAAACTGTGATTCCCTTTATTTTTTTAGTGTTCAGTTTCTTGTGGCAAAGGATGGAGGCGTCGTTCAGTAGAATGTACTACAAGAAAATTACGATGCGATCACAGAACCAAGCCAGATTTGTACGTCATGTGTGACATGGGGAAGTGTCCTGTGTGGAGAACAGGACTATGGAGTAAGGTAAGGAAAAATCATTGTTGGAACAAAGCTATTCGGGA
The DNA here is from genome assembly GCA_022457155.1 of Cladopsammia gracilis. Taxonomy (NCBI): domain Eukaryota; kingdom Metazoa; phylum Cnidaria; class Anthozoa; order Scleractinia; family Dendrophylliidae; genus Cladopsammia; species Cladopsammia gracilis. Next base: position 321,891 of record JAJGOT010000578.1, read on the forward strand.
TCTTTAGAACAAAGTAAGAGATCGACTTCAAAAAAGTGTGCGTATGCTAATCACACCAGGCTCTTCTCTGCGGTACATGACTGCTCACAGGCGGCCCAGGCTCATGATTAGATTACTCTAAAACGTGACTCGAGCTTAGCGGCTTTATGGTGGTGTTGTGTTACAACAGTTTGAATTTATAAAGGTTTGTATGGGGAAAAAACGGTTTAGAAATTATTCTTGAATATATGTTAATTTTGACAATAAAATCGACTTACTTCAATGCCTTGTTGTCTTTTCTGTTGTCCTATGGCTTTTCAAGCCGATCCGAAGCCATTTGGGTGAGTTATGACTTTTTTGGTTTCACGTTTCAGAGTAATCTAATCATGAGCCTAGACCGCCTGTGGACTGCTATGAAATTTGAAATTCGTAAACTAATAAGTCTTTTATTTCCTGCAAAAAGACAATGTAATTGTCTGTCATGGTTAATTATTGTGATTGTTATGGTCATGCTTTTCAAAAATTCACTTTCAGTGTTCAGTGTCTTGTGGATATGGAGTCAGAAAGCGAACCGTAGAATGCACTGGTGGAGAAGGCAAATGCAACACAAGAACTCAACCTCAATCCACAGTACCCTGTAATCGTGGTTCATGCCCTGAATGGAGAGCTAGACAGTGGAGTCAGGTACAAATCTGATTTTCTTAAAATAAAATGCAGGAGAATTTAGCGCAAAATCGTTTAACTAAAATGATACGTGAAAGACAAAAATTTCGTCTTACCAGTTCGCCATGCGCGGTTGCGGTAACGCTTATTCTTGATTGTGGATTGTTTTTCATCATGAGTTTGTGAATTTGCATTGGAATAGATGTAGAAGATAATGAATTGGTACGCGGAGATATGAAATTTCTCTTCGGGTGCTGAACTCGAATACTGTCTGAAAGTTGTTGGAACTTTTCCGATTATTTTCCGAAGATTGCCGAAGATTTCTCAGGAAGATCCGAAGATGTTTCGATTGTATACGATACCTTAAAACTCGTTTCATAACAACACAGCCATATTTTCTGTTTTTACTTCAGTGTTCAGTATCTTGTGGAAATGGAACAAAAGCACGCACCGTGTATTGCACTGGTGGAAGTGGCAGATGTGATACTAGAACCCAACCACAAACCACAACCAACTGCAACCTTGGTACCTGCCCTGAGTGGAAGGTTGGGGATTGGGGTCAGGTAAAGATTCATCTCTACTGAGCTTTGTGATTGGCTAGAAAATCTCGCGCCACTTTCTCAACCAATCAGAAGCAAAACCAAAACTAATTATAACTTGCTCGCACGCGTTTTCCCGCGCTTGGCGCCGGGTTCATGTGTTCGCTTTGAGTTCTGATTGGTTCATTGGATTGCCAGCGTCTGCTGTGATTGGCCAGAGTGGTTTCACGACATTCAAGTGAAAACCGCCCTAACAGTCATCCAAAACGCGAGGGCAGTCAAATATTCGGTTATCTGTCGGGTTCATTTCTGAGTCATCCAAAACGCGAGGGCAGTCAAATATTCGGTTATCTGTCGGGTTCATTTCTGAGTCATCCAAAACGCGAGGGCAGTCAAATATTCGGTTATCTTTCGGGTTCATTTCTGAGTCATCCAAAACGCAAGGGCAGTCAAATATTCGGTTATCTGTCGGGTTCATTTCTAATAACGTTCGGAAATAAGGAACTGTTGCTTTAATAATTAACAATTTTAAATTTTCTCCGGTTGGATAGTTAAAGATAATTTTCCATGGTTCTCGAATTTTATCATCGACATATGTATCTTCACCGAGGACTATGTATCTTTACCGATTTTCAAAGAATCTGGCTACTAGTATCTAACTGATACATTGCGTACTGATTTTTTTACAGTGTTCAGTTACTTGTGGAGATGGATTAAAACAACGTGATGTTCAATGCAGCAGATCAGACGTCAGTTGTGACGCTAGAATAAAACCACAAGCTGCATCTGAGTGTAACCTTGGCTCATGCCCGGAATGGAAAGTTGGCCAGTGGGGTCAGGTATGTATTATACTGCATCAATTTTTAATACTTTGTACTATCACTTGGAATTTGAAAAATACCAAATTTAATCAAACTTATAATCTAATCATACTAACAGTACCACAATATCAACCCACATGTGAGCTATCCTGCAAGACAGGCGCTAGAAATTGTAGAGGAAACGGGGTTTGGGGTGCGCGAGATGCACGTGGAGCGAGCGCTGAGCGCTCAAAATCCTCCCTTACCTTCCTCTTTCTAGCGTATGCCACGCAGGCTAGGTGTAAGCTAAAAATCTGAGTTTACAATTATAACATTATACTTGTGTTACAGTGTACAGTCACCTGTGGAACTGGCTTTAGAAGACGCGCCGTGTTGTGCAGCGGAGGAAGAAATGAATGTTATTCTGGGTCCAAGCCAGAAGCTTTTTCACGGTGCAGTCCTGGTTCTTGTCCTAAATGGACAACAGGGGAATGGAGCGAGGTAAAAAGAGCTCGAATATTAAAATCAAAGTCATTTAGCGGAGACCATCCTCCAATGGGGTCTCCATGGCTTCAAAATCACAGTTCAGAGGGGACGTGTTTACCTAGAGTTGCGTTTCAATCAACAAACCGATCTCCATTGAATTATTTTACAATAAAAGAGTTCGCCAGTTGATTTATCACTGGCAAGGAAAAGGAGTCCTTCTCTCTCAACATATTGTTAAAGTTAACGTTGACTAACAGACGCGCCTGATAATTTTTGCTAATCTTTCTTCAATTTCTTGACAGTGTTCCGTCACGTGCGGAAGTGGCGTGAAACGGCGTGCCATCACGTGCAGCAGATCAGATGTCACGTGTAATGCGGCAAAGAAACCAACATCAACAGCAAAGTGTTACCTAAGTGCCTGTCCAAGATGGGAAATAGGGGAGTGGGGTCAGGTGAGTGTCCGTAAATATTTTGCATAACGTTGAGTGTTTGTCAAGGGCTTTTCGAGGAAACCAACCAGAAAAGCTTACTTTTCACACTATTTTAGTGAAAAGCTGACTTCTCTATTTAAAAAATTGAAATGCCAGAGTTATACTATGATTATGTTTCGTTCATAAATTGTTTTTCTCTTGCTTTGCAGTGTTCAGTGACTTGTGGAGCTGGAGTTAAAACGCGGGCCGTCCAATGCAGTGGAGGATCAAGCAAATGTGATACAAGAACAAAACCAGCAAGTTCTGCTGACTGTAATCCTGGTTCCTGTCCACAGTGGAGAGTTGCTCCATGGACAAAGGTAGGTAACCAAGAAGATCTCCCTCCTTTTTATGCAGTGTGACAACATAAAAGTACCCTCGCTTCCCTTCATGAAATGACCTGAGCGAAAATAGCGCGCGCAGAGAGAATACAAATGACCAAGTGTACCTTCAAATTTAACAATTCTCGTGTTTTACGACTTTCTTTAACGTAAAAGAAATATTATTTTTTAACTACAGTAGAACTCTGTAAACTCGAACTCCCAGGGGAAACGATAAATTGTTCGAGATAGCAGGGGTTCGACTTATCCGATAGTAATTGACTGAAAGCAACGCGCGATCTGAGAGAAATGGGTCAGTGTTCAAGTTATCCAAGTTCGAGTTAGCGGGGCTCTGTGTATTTTCCTAATTCAATAAAGGTTGCTTTGGTCATTGGTAACTGGGCATTGGGAAGCTATTGTTGGGCAATCACTCAAGCAAAGCATTACATTGTTTTCCGTATGCCTAAATGCCAATGCCCAATTACCAATGACCAATTGCCAAAGCAACCTTTATTGAATTAGGTATACCTGTACTAAGATCTCTGTTTCGCTTTAATGTGTTATAGTGTTCAGCTTCTTGTGGTGAAGGAGTCAGGGAGCGTTTAGTCGAGTGCATTATGGGAAATGAGAAGAGCTCTGCTTGTGACACTGGGAACAAGCCGGCTGACCGAGCAAGTTGCAACCTGGGACAGTGTCCACACTGGAAGATAGGAGACTGGGCTGAGGTATGTGTCTCCTCTTGAAACGTGATATCGTCTCTGAAAAATACCGCCTTTATTTCACGTGTTATTTTTACAAATTAAAAGGGTAAGAAATCTGATAAATTTCGCACAACTCTTAGACATGTTCAACGACTGAGCATTTTGATAACTCTGGAAAGCCATATAAGCTGTGAATAGACCATTTTACCGATACGGCAGCCACATTGATTTTGCCTCGCTGGCCATCCCATAATGACCATTGAAATTAATTGTTAATAAAGGAATATATTATTTTCAATGGTCATTGTGGAATGTCCAGGGGGGGCAAAATCAATATGGCTGCCGCATCGGTAAAAAGGTATATGGTCAAAAGTTTGCTGAGTGCCGGAAAATGTTGACCCTCAGTTAAAATTTTATTTTTTGATAACTATGCCCTGATTTGTTTCAGTGTTCAGTCACTTGTGGTAGTGGAATCAAACAACGGACGATCGAGTGTGTCAGCGGAGTAAAGGCGTCATGTGACGTCAGTACCAAACCAGTGGGGACAGCCAATTGTGATCTTGGACAGTGCCCGAGGTGGAACACGGGACGGTGGACCCAGGTTCGTTAAAGACTTTTTTGTTTGCTTTTCCAACTTTTTTTTTTCAAGGCAAAATGCGTTGCTTTGTGGTGATATTTGAGCGTGAAAAAGCCTTCCCATCCCACAATATATAAATCAAACACAAGGAAGAGTGTTTCATCAGGATATCCAAACACCAAGAAGTGGGTTGAAAAACGAGGCGCAGCCGAGTTTTTTTAATCGACTTTCTTTCTCAAAATGACCATTAAATGAGGAGAAAACGAAGGTATAAAATGCATAACCAAAGCCTATGCTAAATAAGATAGGGTTTCTAAACCACCTTCGCTGTAACGAACTTGATGCTTCATCTGCGCATTTTGAAATGACATCCCAACAAATGTTCTCCTTGCAGTGTTCTCGTACTTGCGGCAAAGCAATCAAAAGAAGAGCTGTGGGATGTTTCTCAGTAACCACTCGCGAACGGCTAAATGATGCAGCCTGCGACCTCAAGCTACGACCCGCTGGCCAGATGGACTGCCCTGTTAAACTATGTGTCACAGGTGCCGTGTGGCGCAAAGGCGGTTGGGGAAAGGTGAGAATATCACATTTATGGCTTTAGGAAGTAATATTTCAAACACGAGGAAGAGTGTTTCATCAGAATATCCAAACACCGAGAAGTAAGTTGAAAAACAAGGGGGGGGGGGGGGTAGTAATATATCAAACACGAGGAAGAGTGTTTCATCGGGATATCCAAACACCGGGAAGTGGGTTGAAAAACAAGGGGGGGGGGGGGGTTAAAATATCTAACACAAGGAAGAGTGTTTCATCAGGATATCCAAACATCGAGAAGTGGGTTGAAAAACAAGGGGGGGAGTAATATATCAAACACGAGGAAGAGTGTTTCATCAGGATATCCAAACACCGGGAAGTGGGTTGAAAAACAAGGGGGGAGGGGAGGGGAGTAATATATCAAACACGAGGAAGAGTGTTTCATCAGGATATCCAAACACCGGGAAGTTGGTTGAAAAACAAGGGGGGGGGGGGAGTAATATAACAAACACGAGGAAGAGTGTTTCATCAGGATGTCCAAACATCGAGAAGTGGGTTGAAAAACAAGGGGGCAGGGGAGGGGAGTAATATATCAAACACAAGGAAGAGTGTTTCATCAAGATATCCAAACACCGAAAAGTGGATGGAAAAACGAGGCGCAGCCGAATTTTTTTAACCCACTTCGAGGTGTTTGGATACCTGATGAAACACTCTTTCGAGTGTTTGATATCAGCTTCTCAAACTGATCATTAAATACAGAGAAAACGAAGAAATAAAATCGCCAAAATCTATGAAAATTAAGACCGAGTATCCAAACCTCCTTCACAGTAGTGATTTCCTTTATGTTTTCTTCATGAATAATTAATGAGTTTGAGAACTTGAAATATAACATTGTGTTCTCTATCTAGTTTCTAATAACGTAAAATATTCCGGTTTTCTGTTTTGTGGTTCTCTTGTTTTTGTTGCTGTTGTTAATTGCTTTTGTGTTGTGGTGGTGTTGGTTTTAACGTTTAATGTTTGTATTTTTAAATTTTTCCTTCAACCACGCCAGTGCTCCGTCTGTGATATCGCTGACAAGTCTCACAATGTATGGTGGAGTGTTTGTTGTTGTTATCGTAGTTGTAACTTGTTATTATTGTTGTAATGTTGTTGTTTTTATTGTCATTGTGATAACTACTTTGCCGGCTTGTTATTAAATGTTTCTATTTTTTAACCAATTACAGTGCTCAGTGTATTGTGGTGTCGGTGACAAGTCACGTGATGTGTGGTGCAGTACCAAAAACGGAACAAGAATCCCGGATGAATACTGCGTGGATGGAAGTAAACCCAGAACAAAACGCTCCTGTAATAAGAAACGGCGATGCGGTGAATGGGAGGTCGGCCTGTGGAGCGAGGTGAGTTGAATAGGTACCCTGTGGCTCCGAGACTTGTGGGCAGGATCTTGAACTTACAACGATTTGTGTTTGTTTTCTCAGTGTTCAAAAACTTGTGGTGCTGGAACAAAAGAACGGCCTATTCGATGTCTTCACGCGTTAGAATACAAAGTAAACACGTTCTGTGACAGTAAAACGCGGCCAGCTGATAAACAGAAATGTAACGAGAGAGCTTGTTCACCTGACAGCTACCACTGGCAGACTTCGACGTGGAGTGAGGTATGATGTCAACAAGTCCTGTTTAGCCAATCAGACTGTAGGGTTGCATTTGAGATTTCCTGCCAAGCCTCATCTTGATATTGAGTGAAAATCACTGTTGTAGAATGTTACGTTGTCTTGGTGATGTTAACTCTTTTCAGGTTACTGTAAAGGATTTGCCCAATTTACATCGAATGGAGGAGTTCACGCTCTAAGTTGCATCATGGGTAATCAGGGCAAGATGGCGGGAAATTCAAAGATTTGTATGGGAATTCAAAGCCATCTAATTCTTCCTGAATTCATATATTTGACACTTTCTCTTTGAAAAGTGTAACTTATGAATTAAAAGACACAATAAGCTGAATCTGGAGTGCATAATAGTCCAAGATCAGTTTTTAGAAAACCTCATACATTTCTGTAATTTTGATACTGTCGAATTACAGAAAATGTATGGAGAAATCAAGGTTTTCTAAAAACTGATCACGGACTTCTTTGCACTCCAGATTTAGTGTATTGTTTCTTTGAATTCGTAAGTTACACTTTTCAAAGAGAAAGTGTCAAATATATGAATTCAGGAAGAATTAACTGGCTTTGAATTCCAATACAAATCTTTGAATTTCCCGCCATCTTGCCCTGATTGCCCATGATGCAACTTAGAGCGTAAACTCCTCTATTCTTGAAAATAACTTCCATTTACCATCTTTCTTTTGTAAATCAAAAATGGAAATGTTGGTCGCTTTTTAGAATTTCTGTGTCAAAATTTGAACCCAAGCTTCCGTATTAATGCTTCGACTGGGAAGTCAAGGTTAAGTCTCCCGGGTTAGTAGGGTATCTGCATGTACCCGACTGAAGACTGAGTCTCAAATACAGTTATTGTTATTATTACTATTTACCTTACGGCAGCATTGGAATAAACAGCCATGATTATACCTTGTTTGTTATCTGACCATTTTTCCTTGTTTTCTTTACATCTCAGTGTTCTAGTTCCTGTGGACATGGCCGAAAGTCACGTGACATCTGGTGTGTCGATTTGTCGAGAAGTAAAGTCAGTGATGAGCTATGTAATCCTTCCTCCAAACCTGAAAATTCTGCTGCTTGCTATGGATCCAAATGTCCATCCAAATGGAAACGCGGGGATTGGTCAACGGTAAGTCACGTGTTGTTTTGAGAATGGAATGAGCCCGTACTGCTCCAGTTGGCAGAAACTCGTTGGCAATGGCGTTTTCATAGGATCGTTTGCGCCGAAGCGGGAAACAAACTGAACTGTTGACAGAAGGATAGTTTCAATTTACCCTCAATAATTTCAGGCTGACGGGAATAATATAAAATAAAAATAAAAATATTTCACTCAGCTTCTTCTCTGTCCCTCTTGTTTTAACACTTTGGCTTTTCTATTTTTGAAGTCGTTAGTAGAACGTGCAACCCTAGAATTTACTACGTCAGTACGTAGTTTGTAGTATGTTTTTCAAGAACACTTTACTCTACACTTAACTCTACAGCAAACTGCGATAATTACACTCATGCTTGTTTTGGTAAATACTAAAGAAGTTTGACATAATTGTCTTGTTGCGTCCACAGTGCTCCAGGTCTTGTGCACGTGGTAATCAATACAGAGTCGTAGAGTGTGTTGGGAATACTGAGTGTGACAAACGAACCAAGCCTCCTGTATGGCGGCCATGCAATATGGGACAATGTGGTGGCTTTCTGTTCTGGCGAGTGGGACCGTGGTCTCAGGTAATGACCTATGAGGAAATATAAGACAAGATACTCCCCATTTGGTTACGATTATTGCATCATTAGCATTTGGGCGTCATTTTCTATTCGAGCTACAAAAATAATCAACTCTGAATACTGAAAGGACATAGCACAATTAACTTTCTCTGGAAATTTGATCCCGATGTGCTAGAACGTTTTGAGCAATGTTGTACAACATTCAACATTTTTTAACATGTGTTAAAAACTCAAAATTTTACAAAGAATGAATGGCTCATTAGTGCTTTTGTCACCCAACAATTTTGCAGTTTTTGATAGCAGATATTTCTTTAAACATTACATGCAAAAAGCTAAAAATTGAGCTAAGTTGCGTTGATTACTAAGGTTAACAAGCTCTTTAATTTTTGAAGTCAATTCCTATTTAGCACTGTGCATTCTCTACGTAAATTCATATGCTTATAAAGCAAAATGTTAACAATGACGTCAGCAAAGATTCGCATAATGGTGGTTTGCACGTCGGCCATGTTGGTGTCTGAACAATGAAATATCCGTCTTTTAGGAATAAACTCTTTTTTTATGCAAACGATTTTTTAGTGAAATTTATTTCAACAAAATTGTATTGTAAACCGAAGTTAGAACTTAGTCTCCTTTCTCTTCACAGTGCTCAGTAACTTGTGGCCAAGGAAGCATGAGGAGAGCTGTTAAGTGCTTGGCGAGGAACGGAAGTTACGTTGATGACTCTCTCTGCACATCTCCTACATCAAGCAAACCAGAAGATACTCGTGTATGTCAGATGAAAGCATGTGAGTATCAATAATCGACTTTGTTTATTTAAACACCTTATAACGTCCACATAGGCACACCCCTACACCGATACAAAATAGGCACGCAGCACGTGTATACGCGAATGTAAAATATAGGTATGCAACGCGTACACACACTAATTCATAATATAGCCATGCAAAGCTTACACATTTGATTGCCAAAGCAAGTCGCAAGACAGAAAAGGTTATAAATTGTGTGTCAAACTCACTCTCTCGTTCATCTTTTCTCATTCTAGCGTACATTTAGGTATACCGTTTTTGTTGTCGTTTTTCTAAAAAGGCTTTTTCCGTGGATAGCTGCTAACAAGTCTCTTACTTTGCATCTTGTGTTTGGACAGAGAATTTCCTAGATCAGATTCTAAAACATGCTAAACATGGAACCGCTGGGGTCTAAAAACTATTAATACTTTCTCTTTTTCTTCAAAGGCCCGCCAAAAACATGCAAGGAAGTCCAGTTGATCAGTGGATTACAGGCTGACGGCGAACAAACATTGTTGGTGCAAGGAAAAGAATTGAAGGTAAATACTCTGAATAATGATACGAAATGTTTTGAACAAACCTTAATTGCTTCAGAAACATCATATAGACGCATACAATACAGATACGTTACATTGTGTTACACTGTGGTATTTATGTTTGGTGTTTTGTCACGCAGTGATTTCATTATCATATCAACTGCGTTTCTGTTAGGTTTATTGTCACGCAATGATGTCATTAGAGCCCAAAGAGTCCAAACACTGTGGTATTTCTGTTAGGTGTTTTGTCACGCATCATATCAACTGTGTTTCTGTTTCTGTGTTTCTGTTAGGTTTATTGTCACGCAATGATGTCAGAAGAGCCCAAAGAATTCATTACACTCAAAACAGGTCCAGCACATAACTTTGCGGAAATTTATCCTAAAAGGTAACGTCATATTATTTATTGTGTACTCATCTATTACGCGAAGTAACATAGCATAACATAACATAGCGAAGTAACACAGCTTTCTAATAACAGAATATATTTAGATAGCTTTCGAGGGGCCAAGGAAAAGATTGGGGTTGTCGTCAATGAGAGGACACAGCTAGCATTTAGAACCTGGAGAGAAACAGAGACTGCAGTCGGAGTCAAAACAACTTGGAAAAGGAGGATTGAATGGCTCTATTCTCCACAAGATGATGATGATGATGATGATGATGATGATGATGATGATGATGATGATGAAGGGAAAAAAAGCCTCGCCTTTATTAAAGTGCGAAAATATTTTCGTTATTTCAGATTGCGTGATGCTCGACAGTGTCCAAACAATGGTTTCCATTTTGAAAAATGTGACTGTGAGGAAAAAGATTATGAACAGTCAGGCGGCTCGTACTTCTCAAAAGTCAGAATAGACTTGTCAGCTATGAAGATAATTCGTAAGTAAATTAAATCACTCTTTCTTTAGTAATTTTAAAATAAGTCATCGCTAGCGCGTTGGCCGACCGGCCGGACTTCAGACTTCTCTTTCCACCCAGGTGTATATATGGCTACCGGCGACATAATGCTGAGGCCGAGGGTAACCCTACTATGGACTAACATCCCATCCAGTGTGTAGTGGCAATATTCCCAGTTCCTTCATGCTACAGAAACCGGTTTAAGCTTCGGCCGTGTGGGTCACTTGTAGCCCGTGTGCGACTCTACCTTTTATATTGTCATCGTGTGAGTTTTGTGCACCGTGGATGTTTGATGTTTGGAAGAACACTAGTAATTATCTAAGAGGATAAGGATCACTTAGATTGCACTTATTTCGAGCCTTTATTATGACATGTTAGCAAAATATCGAGCTCCCTCAGAGTAGGTTGTCTGCGATAACTTCGTCCCTACGGCCTTATCAGCCGTAATTAAAAATGTTTTTTTTTTTTCAGTAAAACGGCGTTTTACTGAAACTTTACCTATGAGATAGGATAAGAAATTCATAGGTTTCTGATCGGTTATAAATAATTCTAACAGTAATATCTGTCGTTATATTTTAGCGGAAGATAAAGAGTTTGCAGCAACAAGAGGGTTAAATCCGCCGGCATACGGGACAGCCGGGGATTGCTACAGTGCCCAAGGAAAATGTCCACAGGTGCGAAATGCAAATAAACTATTATTATCCGTCATACATACAGAATTGTAAATGATTACTTTTAATTATCATTTTATTCACATAGTTTGTTAGGCGCATTTGATCATATCTACATGTTAATTTGCGCAATAGAAATATTAAATTATTATTATTATTAAATTATTAAAGCATATTTAAAGATTGTGGGGCCGGGAAGCAGCTAAAAACCGGCGGGGGAACGAGCGGGGAGGGGGCATATCCCCCTCCGTCAGCACTCGCGATATTTTCTTTCTGCGCGCCGCCTATCTTTCGCTCCCCACCATCTGAACGCCTGCAACAGACTACCCACTATCTGAACGCCTGGAACTGGCTACCCACTATCTGAACGCCTGGAACAGGCTCTTAGAGACCCTCCTTCAACAGCGAAACAAAACTGATTCAATCTAAAAAGCCAAAATCCGAAATTGCAGTGAACGTACGGGTCGCTTAACACCAATTATGCTAATTGCGTAATAATCTGGATTAAAAACTGTTTCTACTTGATCTGCTTATTGCCGGAATAGGCCATTTGCACGATGATGTCATTTGACTACTACTACCAGAATTCATTTCGTTTTTCCTTTCTTATTTAAATTTTGTAATCCCAGTGCGGTTTAAATAACAATAGCCCTAATTTGCACTACAAAACAAAAAACTGAAGGATTCTGGTAGTAGTAGTCAAATGACGTCATCGTGCAAATGGCCTATTCCAAAAGGCTCTGGTGTTCCCGCCGTATTCATCTTGCTGGCGTCATAAATGTTGGAAAAGAAAAGCTTCTTCTGGATGTCGGAAGATTGAAACCCTAACAAATCCTGCCCAACTTCTCCTGTTTGTTGTATTTAAGGCCCGTTTACACAGGCGATTTTTTGTGCAATTTTTGTCGCACTTGTCGATGCAATTTTTGTCGCGCGCAAGTTGCATCTTCAAATCGCATGTGTAAACGGGCAGAGATTTCAGTGCGATTTGAGCGCGATTTGTCGCGCGATGTCGCAGATGTTTCGAATATGTTCGAAACCTGATGCAACTTGGCGGCGATTTTTGGGAAATCACAGCAAATCAAAGCAAATGTCGCACCCGAATCGCGCACAGGAAATCGGCGCTAGTTTACACACTTGCGACAAAAGTTGCATTGGAGAGCGCGACAAAAATCGCATCAAAAATCGCGGACCTTTACACTTCATGGGCTCACATTAAATTTGTAGGCCAAATCAAATTACATGATGTGGCTATAACACAGACAACAGAATGCAAATGTACTTTTTATGTACTCAAGTTAGAGCAGTTTTGAATTGAGTGTCGTAAAACCAAAACCAAAGTAATTACTATGACCAATCAGAGCAGTCGTAAACAATCCAATGAACCAATCAGAGCTCGAAGCAAATGCATGCATCCGGCGCCAAGCACGGGAAAACAATTGGCTACCTCTGATTGGTTGATAAAGTGCATGGCGCGAGATTTTTAGCCAATCAGGAAGCGTAGCAATACAAATCCAAAACAAGCGCGAAATTTATTTCGACACTCGATTGTTAACCGCTCTTTCAGTGAGTGCTGGGATATGAGAAACCATTTTTCAACTGTAACTATACATGCCTAGGAGTAAATATTAAGATTGCGTATTTGTTGTCTTTTCAGGGTCGATTTAGCATCAACTTAAAAGAAACTGGCATTAGATTAACCTCCAAAGTAATGTGGGGATCAGCTGGCCAGGCATATTCTCAAATAATCTACAGATATCCGGTGAGTGTTCCGTCGATACAATAATATGGCAAGTTTCATTTCAAGTAGATCTAATGCTCATAATAATTTATCAAGTTTCAACAAAGAAAATCGTAAGCTTGAACGTGGTTTGGAAGCCTAGTCTTAATTAGCATAGGTTTTGGCGATTTTATTTCTTTTTTTCCCTTTATTTAATTATAATAATAGACAGATTGTTTCATCCGTATTTCGGACGCCTCGAATTTCGTCCAACGCCTCGTTTTTTAATATTTTTTTGGCGGTGTTGGAAATCCTAATGAAACACCCTCTGTCGTATCACTTCTTTGGTTTTCACAGCTCTGATTAGCTGCAGAAGAGCAAATCAAAACAAAACAAAATTCTGTAATTAACTTGTAGGGGATCTTGCTAACATGTTATTGATAAAAATTGTGTGGTTTCTTTAATTTTTACTTCATAACCTGAATACAGCCCCCCCCCCCCCCCCCCCCCGGGGATACAGCCACCTCACATCGCTTCTGGCCGCTAGGGGCATCCACGGGAACACTTCTAGCGACCTGAAGCAATGAGAGGAGGGCGGAGGAATTCGCAGGCCGCGTACTTCACTGCGGGGATCATTTCTTCATCATTCTATTTTTTCTGTTTCATTCCAGGAAGGGCAACAAGTTATCGGTAAATGTGGCGGACGGTGCGGCATTTGTAGCCCTGAAAGAGATGTAGGATTAAAAGTTGAACTTGTGGAAGGTAAAACAGTAATTTATACGACAACGTTATTACTCTTATGGCCTGGCTAATCTAGAGAACATTGTTACGGAAACATTGTTTCTTCTAATAGAGGAAACATTAACTGGGAAACATTTGTTTCGGAAGCAAAAGTTGCGTCCGAGAAGCAAGATTTGCGCCCGCAACAAATGTTTCTGCCGCGGCTAAACCGGCAAACATTTGCGTTGCAACAAATAGTTCCACAGCAAAGTTTCCTAATTTAGCCAGACCCTTAGATGTATGAAATACTCGCTTTTCTAACCGGGGCGGGGATGGGGAGGATAAGAGGCAAGTCCCAAGCGAGATTGGAAATAACTGCAATTTTTTGTTACCTTATTACAGGAAATTAACGCTCCATGAAATTAACGCGAATTTGAAAAATTCGCGTTAATTTAAGTCGCGTTAATTTTTGTGAGCGTTAATTTCCGCGACGTTAATTAAGTGGAGCGTTAATTTCCGCGACCTTAATTTCCATTATATACCCCCCAAATTCTGGATCCTGTCCAGACACATTTGACACCTAAGAAACAAGCTTTCTCTTATCAGTCCACACTGTATTTTAATCTTTTATACTGTAAAAGCCGTAAAGCCAAGGTACCTAATTACAATTATTTGCAGTTCAGACCAGTTCATCCTCGCTTTCAGAAGAGTAGTTTTCGACTTTCGGCCAAAATATCTTTCGAGTCATCAATATAATCTTGCTCGACAGAATACGACATATGACACATCTACTTCAACCGCTAGATCTCTCTACAAATGGCTCTGTTATAAAAAGATGGAGAAGCGTGCGTTCAGTGAATACTTTACATCCTGCATCACAGATGAAATGCTGCGTAACCCTGAGAAAGACGTTACAACGATCGAAATTGACCTAAAGTTGTCAACCTTGAAGCCCCGACATGGCAAACTAATGAAGGAAATGTACGAATGGCTGGCAACCGAAAAAGGAAAAGCAATTATTTTGTCTGGTTGGAGGTCTGCTGGAATCGGGGACGTTGTTAAAAACGCTCGAAGTGGCCAGATTGCTCCCCTCAACCCCTACATTTAGGGAGAATTTGACGGTTCTAGTTCTGTTTTGTTCAGTTTTTTATAATGTCAGCGTTGAAATAAAATTTGTTCCTGTTGTCACCACAAATTTCTTTGTGTTAATCGCGTTAATTTCCTTCATTCTGAAATTTTACCTCCTCTTTCGCGTTAATTTCATTTATTCGGAAGTAATTTTCCCTTCAATTCGCGTTAATTTAAGTCACGGTAATTTCAAATACGTTAATTAACACGAGCGTTAATTTCCTATAATAAGGTACATCAAAACATGGTTTGATTTTTCACTGTTTTGTTCGCCCGCGTCCCTCCTGGGATTGGAGTCATTAACGTCTGGAAATGGAGCCTGACACAAAACTCGCTCAATACTTTAGACACGTTCCTCACTTATACCACGTAATTGTAAAAGATAAAAAAAAAACATTTCTTGTTCTTGGGTTGTATTTATCACAAGAGAAAATCATCTAAGAGCACAGAACCCCGTGATAATTATTTTAAATCTATATATTAGCTTGCGCCCATGCTGTGAAGATTAGTTGCATCCCATGACCGCACGGTCTCTTTTCCACAGATATCATATATACCACATAGCTCTCTTCATTACTGGAGGTACTTTGCTTGTACAGCGAAGGAAAATCGCGTGTTGTGCGAGAGGCAGTGAAAATCAACAATTTACACATGACGCCTGTTCTAACTGACCAATCAGGTGTCGGCCTTAAAATAACCACGCTACCCCACGCAGTATGTCACCGAACTAACAATAGATTAAAAATAATTTTCATTGGAAGAGGCCCATGTATGGGGGATCTGGGGCCGGATTCACGAAGCCCTGCTAAGTTAAGACATATCCTAAGTATTGTTTCTTAACAATAGCCTATTGTTGGAATGACAATACTTAGATGTCTTAACTTAGGAGGGCTTCGTGAATCCGGCCCCAGTTTTCTTAGATTATTTTCTGTTGATTCATCACTAATTCTTTATCCGTTCTTTTTTCTGCAGATCTTAGCTGAGGTTTGGAGTCCAATTAGGCATTTTTACAATTGGTGTACATATTTGTCTTTATAGGCGTTTTGAAATTCATGCCAGTCAGAGGTAAATCGAGTTTCATTTTGCTCTGGCAATCCGTCCTGTCGCAAGAGTTACATGGAAGTATTTATTTTTATGCAATCGTATCCAAGAAAAATTAACAAAACTTTAACTGAAACAAACCTGAATACAGACACATACAATCTCCAGTGTTTTGTATTAAGTGTTTCGTTTCATGTCTTTTTGTTGCATTGTAAATTAATCGTGAACGTTGCAAGACATTTTAAAGGGTCATTGTCGGGGCATGGCGCATGCGTAAAATTCACTTTTAGTCCAAAGCTGAATGCTTTTAAATGTTTTACACCCCGCACTTGGAGAACCTGAAGATTAAGAAGGATTTTACACATTAACTTGAACAAGTCTAACATCCAATATTTCCTCTTTAAATGGAGGTTATTTTGCGGTGGAGTTACGGACTGTGTTGCAGTCTACTTAGGCAAAGACGTCCGAACACACATAATATTGAAAAAACAAAACAATAGTTTGAGATCGCTTGGTTGAAAGGAATTACTGGACTTTGAGACAAAGGAACTAGAAATATCTAGATCTAGAAAAGTTATGTTTAGCAGATACCCTCTTAGATTATAAATGTTTGTATAGGATTTATATCGTTGTATAATATTAAATAACACTATTCATTTTAGACATTTTAAAACCGCTTTCTCTGCAAGTCGCAGAAGAGTTATAGAAAACTGGTTTAGTTGGATCATAAAGCATTGTTAACGAGCGTGTAAACGGAGACAATATGGCAACAGTAGTTTACTTTTCAGCTCTTAGAACACGCCTATCTTATCAAAAAAGACTTGCACTTATAGTATAGGAAACTAGATTCATTTTATAAGGATATAATGCCATTTTAACCTAGAATTTAAAATGTTAGTTTTTTAGAGTAATTCTTATACTATTTCAAGTGCAAGAAAGGTTCGGAAGAATTATTCTCACCGAATAGATTATAAAAGATGATAAGAAACCGAGAAATATGAAAAAGCGCTTTTATAACTATATTGATCAAATACTTGGATTATTTAAAAGTTTTCTCGGCCACTCGCGGGGTCGAGGGTATTTACCTTAGAACTTGTCGCTTTACCTAAGGGAATCAATTCATTAGAATGCTTGCTCGACAAATGTGTTGACAGCTATTGTTTTTCGCGTACCAAATTACAGTAAAACACTCGCACTGTTTTGTGTCAATGAATGCTGTCGAAGCTCCCTAATAAGGACACCAAAAAGACAGACCGAAGCAGGGGCGGATCCAGGGGGGTGAAATGGGTGAGTTTTCACTCCCCTTTTCTGAGACCCTTTCTTTCTGATGCACTGACCTCAAACACCTCAACTAGGCTTTGGTGCTATTGCATTTAAAATTTCACCCCCCATTTCAAAATCTTGGATCCGACCCTGCGAAGTGTCCGCATTATAGAGGTAGGTAATGTATGAATTTTCAGTGTTATCTTCGAGACCAAGAGAAGTGTCCAAAACAGAGAGGTGTCCATATAAGGAGAGGTTCGACTGCATATTTTTTAATAATTTAAAATCGGTTTGTTGGTTTAGAAATGAAGGTAGTGTGAAAAATGGATAAGACGGTTAGTTTTCTGGCCTGTGTTTGACTGAAAAGTGTGGGAAATTAACCAAAAGAAAGATAAGAATTTAAAATACAATGGCAACAGTACTTTGTGTTTCACTGTAAATATTGCAAAGGTTGTACAGATTTCTAAAAAGATTGCACTGAGCTGCATTAAATTGAAATAATTCTATATTTATTATTAAGCTAATTGACAAATTTTATTTTTTACGAAAACGAATTACAACTTTAAACGCAGTGCCTGATTTAATTTTTTAATGCATTCTAATTGTAGAAATAAATGTATTAAGTTTAAGATATATAAGGCGGTTATGTTAGGTGATATAACCAGAAACACATATGTAGAGATTTATATAAATATATATGTATACAGTTGAAATTTATTTATTTATACTAGCTCGCCTCGTTCTAGTGACTTGCTAGTTGGCCTGTACAGAGTTAAAATATATTATATGGAAATAAAAGTTAAAGTTGAAATTAAACTGGCTGAACTTTCAATCTTTTTATCTCGTCAATACGCGAGGCGTTGAATGAGATGTTGTATACGGGGACAGATAGGCAAATGAGCACTCGATTAGTCGGTCGTTCATTATTGGGATGTAAACTCCCCAGGATATTATGTAATAACTCGTTTCAGACAATCATCGGACAATCATCAGACAATCATCGGCTGCTAATATTGACGGCCCGGTGTCATATGTGGGTTGAGTTTGTTGTTGGTTCTCTCCTTGCTCCGAGAGGTTTTTCTCCGGGTACTCCGGTTTTCCCCTCTCCTCAAAAACCAACACTTCCAAATTCCAATAAGATCTGGAAAGTGTCCACAATTAGTACTCGCATACTAAATACTTTGACACTTAAATAAATTGATTTGATTTGATTTTGATCCCACGATGCGACGGACACAACTATAAGGCAGACACCTCTATAAGGTGGACACCTCTATGAGACAGACACCTCTATAAGGCAGACACCTCAATGAGGTGGACACCTCTGTAAGGCAGACACCTCTATAAGGCAGACACCTCTATAAGGCAGACACCTCTTTAAGGCAAACACCTCTATAGTGGACACCTCAATGAGGTGGACACCTCTATAAGGCAGACACCTCTAAGGTGGACACCTCTATAAGGCAGACACCTCTGTAAGGCAGGCACCTCTATAAGGCAAACTCCTCTATAAGGCAGACACCTATGTAAGGCAGACACCTCTATAAGGCAGACACCTCTATAAGGTGGACACCTCTTTAAGGCAGACACCTCGATGAGGTGGACACCTCTATAAGACAGACACCTCTAAGGCAGACCCCTCTATAAGGCAGACACCTCTGAGATGGAAACCTCTAAAAGGCAGACACCTCGATGCGGTGGACACCTCTATAAGGCAGACCCTTCTATAAGGCAGAAACCTCTGAGGTGGACATCTATAAGGCAGACACCTCTATATGGTAGACACCTCTATATGGTGATCACCTCTATAAGGCAGACACCTCTGAGGTGGACACCTCTATAAGGCAGACACCTCTATAAGGTAGACACCTCTATATGGTGGACACCTCTGAGGTAGACACCTCCATAAGGCAGACACCTCTATAAGGTAGACACCTCTATATGGTGGACACCTCTATATGGTGGACATCTCTGAGGTAGACACCTCCATAAGGCAGACACCTCTATAAGGTGGACACCTCTGAGGCGGATAGCTAGAGATCGCATAGGTGTCTGGCTTAGACCATGTCCACTGAATTTAAACTGAAAACTGATAGGAAAAAATATTGGGCCCAAAATGTCTTAGATATGCTATGAATTGAAAAGTTGACAATTAACAAATGAATCATTTAACAAAAACGTTTTTATTAAGCATTTTTTTTAATTTTACAGTAAACTTAAATAACGGTTAAATGCCATTAAACCGTTTAACATTTTGAAAAGGATGACAGATAACTAACAAAACGGATGAACCTCTATGATCATGAACAAGTAGAAGAACATTAACCCTTTCAGCACTACAGTCACACCTCGAGTCATGTACAATGTATGTGACGTGGTTCTATACCCTTCCATGTGTCTGTGGATGAAATTCTAAAGTACGACTTCGGTATTCCAAAGAAAGCTAGTGAGCAGTACTTTCCTGTGGTGCTGATTATTATGCTGTACAAGGTGGTTCTAACTTTTGAGTCTGTGGATGAAATCCTAAAGTGCGACCATTCAAATGAAAGCTACTGAGCAGTACTTTCCCGTGGTGCTGTTTATTATGCTGAACAAGGTGGTTCTAACTTTTGAGTCTGTGGATGAAATCCTAAAGTGACCATTCAAATGACAGCTATTGAGCTGTACTTTCCTATTATGCTGTGCAAGATGGTACTTAATCGAGTGTGACCATTCAAATTAAACCTCTTCACCAGTACGTGCTGGTACTTTCCTGAGGTAACATTTGTTTTTAATAAGCCTTTTATTTAGAATCTTTCATAAGCAATCACCTCTCCAACATGGAAAATGGTCACTTATGAGCAATTTAACCGCGTATCAATTTGTTTTTCTTTAATACTTATACTTAACATTAAACCTAACTCTTTATAAATAAAATTACAAACCTATTCTCTTTTACAGGAAAAATATCATTTTAAAACTGATACGTTTTTTATTCCTTTGAAATTAAAGAAGGTAAACTTCAACAAGACCGCAAATCAGCTATAAAGGTGGATTGATTGGTGAAATAAACTACTTAAACCGCGTAAGTTTTGACAACTTGTACAACACTTGAAATTTATTACTACTCGTTAATGTCATGCTTATACTGATATGTCATCTTCTTATAGATTTCTCTTGTACATCTTTTCTTCTCAAAAGAGAGGCTAAAAATTAAATTTGATTTTTGGATTACTACGAATTCGGTCTCTTTAAGATAACGAATGCTAGTAAGTTTTAAAGAATTTAAGAAACAGGTTTACATGAGGTTTACATGACCAGATACAAACACGAGAAAAAGTTGATCTTAACCCTTTCACTCCCAGAGTCAGCAATATGGAGCTTTAGATTTGACTACGAGTACGAGATTGTATGAGTACGACTTTTGAATTTAAAGCCAGTCACGTCCACAGAGCTGTCGTTCCTTCTTGCTGCAGGCCAGAAGATAAGAAGACTCTAGGTATGAAATTTGTGTGGTAAATGGTTATTTAGAGCATGCGATCTAGGTTTTAAAAGTCGTACTCGTAGTCAATCTCGTACTCGTAGTCCATCTCGTACTCGTAGTCCAATCTAAAGTCCCCTAATTAATGGAGACATGTAATGTGGTTCTAACTTTTGAGTCTGTCAACGAAATCCTATGGTGTGACCATTCAAATGAAACCTCTTCAGCAGTACTTTTACATGGTACCATTTGTTTTTCAATATTTTACAAAAAGGAATTTGGGATTTTTCTTAAATTTTGATTTTTGACCCTCTTGGGAGATGGGGTTAAATAGCTATGCAACCAATCTGACTGCACTTTATAGTATCACAATGTTATTGATATCAATTATAATAGAGCAGTTTTCAGTCGAGTGTCGTAAAACCAAAACCAAAGTAGTTACTCTGACCAATCACAACAGTCGTAAACAATCCAATGAACCAATCACAGCTCAAAGCAAATACATGTAGCGGGCGCCAAGCGCGGGAAAATGCACACAGGCAAGTCCTTATTGGTTTTGGTTTTACTTCTGATTGGTCGAGAAAGTGGCGCGAGATTTTTTAGCCAATCACAAAGCGTAGCAATGCAAAACCAAAGCAATTGCGAAATTACTTTCAATACTCAATTGAAAACTGCTCTAATGTATGTTTCAAAATTATTGCAAACAATGGCTGTGAGTGTGAATTGAAGCTTGTGAAACCAAGTTCAAAATGCAAGAAATTTACAATATTTAAACTGTAAGTGCAACCGTGCTTATGACTACTTGTATGTTAAATAGATTACAGTCATGGAATATGAACATTGATATGAAAATAAATAAGCAAATACCATAAACGCCACATACAGTACTAAGACCTCACACACATTGAATGAATGCTTATTAATAGTACCTGGCTTTTACAATTTCATTGGGGGTTTCTAGGTGGCAAGAGCAAAAAAGATATTACGGTGAACCTTTTTGTTATTTTACAAAAAAAAATAAAGACCCAAATGGCCACAATCCTCGGTAGGAAAAAAGATGGCGACTGGTACATTTACCCATAATTCTTAGCGCACAAAAACCTTAACAACGTTCATAAAAATGTAAAGAAAAGTTATAAAATCTTCAAACCTAGTCTACACATTGTCCGTAGTACCGGAACAAATATTGTAAAAATTTGGCTTTCTTTGTGCCTTATGTGCTGTGTTAGGTCCGCAAGGTATTGTGGTAAAATGAACAGCCGCCATCTTTTTTCCTTCGGTGGATTGTTTCAGTCTCCAAATTCCCCCCTCCCCCAAAATCAATCTTGCCACTCCCCCCCCCCCCTCCCCATTATGTAAGAATTGAGGTCATGAAGACATGTTGGTCTTTGGGTTGGGTGGTGGGAAGGAGATCAGAGAGAATAAGTGGGAGAGATGGAGCACTGATTTTTCATGATAAATTCTTTTAAAGAAGCATGTCCAAACATAAATATTTCCTCGTAATTAAATGATGATGATAACGCAATATGAGTAAATTCCCACTAGACGACCCCACTAACATGGTATGTGACAAAAAATTAATTCGAAAAGTTAAAACCACTTTAGAAATAAGAAGCCTAATCAAAATTGTGTGCAATAGGATTATGTGAGTGAGTGTTACAATATGTTTAAGCAGGCGCCAAGATCAGTAATAATTATTTCTCAATGTATTGTAAGGCCAATTTAGCTGGTATAACTTTTGCTTATGACTGACTGTTGCATGACCATTGTAGTGTGCGCTGGTTGTGTAACATGCCAAAATTCTGTATAATGGGATATTAATACAATTTTGTGTGTCACATCTAACAATTGTAAGAAAGTTGTAGGTTTGATTTTAATGCACAATATCATTGGTGTTGAATGTTTACCGTAAGCATATTGTAAAAAATTGCGCAAAGTTTACCATCTAAAATCGGCCTTTAAATTTTACTACAGTACATTTTTTCATAAGATTGCAAGTAAGAATGTGTAAATGCAAAATTGTTGTCAATGCATGTACCGGTACATATCAAATTGACATATTATATTAATATTACAGTTTTGGGGTTTTATTTTTTACTTACAATGTAAATCAGGTTTACAACCCAAGAAAATTAAGGTTTTGAGAAGAAATGTTTTGGCCTCAATGCTAGTCTTGGGTAAAGATCAAATGTTTTATACTGCTTTGCAGCTTAATTTAAGGGCTGTTTATATTAGAAGAAATCTCTTAACCTGTTAACATAACAGCTGTATTTTCAAGAAACTGGTTAACTTCTCCTAGCCATTGCTTTATTCTTGCTTTGTAAAAAGCCCTTTCTGAAAATGACAATTTACAAAATGTAACTTAAACCACTGATTCATCATTTACCATCATGCCATCGTCACCTATCATGGGGAAACGTTTGCGCATTTCTGTCTCGTTCTCACCCGGACAACACTTTTGCGCTGCACAGTTTTCATCCTTCCCGCACTCCAGTGCACATTCGCTGTTTTTCTTGTCTTCAACAAACTCTGGCTGAATAGTGGTGGAGTGGATTCCCTCATTATGGAAAAATCTCTTAATCTTGTTGGCGATGCTCATGTATTCATCTGGAGATTGGCAAGTGATGTGGGCAGATGCTGACAATACAATAAACAAACAATAGTTGATCAGTTAGTACAGTTTTGGCAGGGTAGCCCTGTGATGGGTTAGCGTCCTAACCAGGGAGAAGAAGCAACACAATCAACTCTGTTAAAGCGGACATTCCTGTAAGGTGGACACCTCTCTAGGGCAGACATCAGCGGTTGGGTAGCCCTGGTTAAATTTCAGTTGTTTAACTTTAACTAAGCTCTATACACACTGAACATGTACAGTTTAAGGTGGACACCTCTCTAAGGCAGACACCCCTGTAAGATTGACCTCTCTACAGCAGCCACCCCTGTAAGGTGGGCACCTCTCTAACGTGGACACCTCTCTAAGGCAGACACCCCTGTAAGGTGGACACCTCTCTGAGACAGACACCCTGTAAGGTGTACACCTCTCTAAGTTAGACACCCCTGCAAGGCAGACACCTGTCTAATACAGACACCCCCGTAAGGTGGACACCTCTCTAAGTTGGACACCCCTGTAAGGTGGGCACCTGTCTAAGACAGACACCCCTGTAAGGTGGACACCTCTCTAAGGCAGACACCCCTATAAGATGGACACCTCTCTAGGTTGGACACCCCTGTAAGGCAGACACCTGTCTAAGAAAGACACCCCTGTAAGGCGGACTCTTTTCTAAGACAGACACCCCTGTAAGGCAGACATCTCTGTAAGATAGACACCCATGTAAGGCAGACACCTATCTAAGACAGACACCCCTATAAGATGGACACCTCTCTAAGCTGGACACCCCTGTAAGGTTGGCACCTCTAAGTTGGACACCCCTGTAAGGTGGGCACCTCTCTAAGACAGACACCCCATGGTTTGTACAACTTCAGACAAATAAAATTCAAAGACTATTCAAGGACAAAAAATAGTTTTCAAGGACTAAGTTTTATTTACGAAATCGAAACTGTCCCCTGGTGCATGAAATTGAGGCAAAGATTACAATTTCGTATCATGTACGCATTCACGTATTATGCCGACATTTTCGCTAGTTATTTTCGGATTTTAAAAGTCGCTGGTGGCCAATTTTTTTGTAGCAAAATCATTTAATTTATCAGAAAAGTGATAGGGCGTACACAAAGTCCTAAATTTCAAGGACTTTTCAAGACCCAATAAAGAAATCAAGTACTTTTCAAGGACCTTAACCAAATTAAAGGACTTTTCAAGACGACTGCTAAAATTCAAGACCTTTTCAAGATTGTACGAACTATGGACACCTCTCTAAGGTGGACATCCCTGTAAGGCAGACACCTGTCTAAGACAGATACCCCTGTAAGGTGAACACCTCTAAGTTGGACACCCCTGTAAGGTGGGCACCTGTCTAAGACAGACAACCCTGTAAGGTGGACACCTCTCTAAGGTGGACACCCCTCTTAAGTCAGACATCAGAGGATGGCTGGCCCTGGCTGAATTTCACTTGTTTGTCTGTAACTAAGTTCAATATACAGGTAAGGCAGACAGCTAGGTGCCTGGCTTAGAGATTGTCCACTGTACTCCTAACTGCTTCATGTACTTCTTATAAGTACGACTGAAGGGAGAGTGGGTATGAGTCGGAGTGCTCAGTTAACTGCATATTAAATTATATTTATGACAAAATTAATTTGAATTTTTCTTTTTATTTAATTCAACCCTGGACACTTCCAACTTACCAATAATCTTATTCCCAGCCAACTGCCAAACATGAAACTCATGCACACTCAGCACTTCTTCCACATGGTCCAGCAACCGATCCTGCACTTCCTTAATCTTGATATGAGTGGGAACAGTCTGAAGCAAGATCAGCGACGACTCTCGCATCAGTGGGATAGATGTTTTCAGTATGAGAAGAACCATGAATATGCTCATACCAGGATCAACATAAATTGTCCATTCGCCAGAAGCATACTTGATGATCAAAGCACTGATGATGACAATGATAGAGCCCAATGCGTCGCCCAGCACATGCAGGTATACCCCTCGCATGTTCAGCTGAGCACCCTGACTTGACTTTTAAGCGATTTTTATCAGACTTGGGAATGACTGTGTGGACCTTGCCATTTTCACCTGACAGAAAAACTGTTAAGAAAAGACAAAGAGCTGGTTATTTAAACAAAGTTTGGACAGTGTTTAACAAAACTGCAGTCTAAGCCAATGTCAATCTGCCCAACCCTAATACAGTGGAAGATCTACTTTGGGGCACCTCTATGAAGGGCATGCCTCCATTATGGGGACACTTCTCCTGGTCCTGGCTGGCAAAACACACCTATAATTTTTGAAAAATATCACTTCTATTAAAGGGACACCTCCATTAACTCGTTTCCCCCGGGTCCCAGCACCATTGATTGGTAGAGATCGAAATATGAAAAAAATTGAGAAAAAAAAGTGGAGAACGCACTCAAAAATGAAAACGAAAACTGATCACATTTTTTTCGTCATTTTGGACAACATTGTCAAAAGAGAAGTGAATTTTTAAGAGTAATTCTTGCTGTGAATTCCTTGATTTCAAAGGAAATATCTTCATGTTTCTTCAACTGATACATGTACATGCACTTGGCTGAAATTGCAGCAGACGTTTGAAGCTGATTGTGAAAAATTTGGACAGGAAATTCACTTAACTATGAGACAGATGCTTTCAAGAGGACCATTACTGCACCTTTCAATAAGGGATGGACCATTAGAAAAGTGATGGGGGGGGGGGGGGGGGTGGGGCAAAAGCAAAAAAAAAAAATTTTCCCAGTAAATTATTAAGAAAAAAAAATATTCCCACACATTATCGCCAAAAAAAAAAAAATCTGCCCAAGGACAATTAAAAAATAAACTATTAAAAAAATATATATTCCAGCCATTGAGTGAAAAAAAAAAAAATTTCCACCTTGGGTGGACAAAAAAAAATTTCTTGCCTCTCCCAAAGTTCCCACCCCCCCATCACTTTTCTAATGGTCCGTCCCTAACATGCGAAATTTGAAATTCAAATTTCCACCGACAGTTGCGTTTTACACTGCCGTCAATCATCGTAGCTTACCTCTCAGGAAACAGATCTTCACTTCAATGAGGTCAAAAGGTCACGTCGGTGCATTATGATTGGTAGATTTTGATCTATTTTGTTTGTTTCTTTTTTACATGGTCCGTTGGCTTTCGTATTATGATTGAGGCATGGAATAACGCAACTGTTGGTAGAGATTTGAATTTCAAGTTCCGCATGTTGTTGAAAGGCACAGTAAACTGTGCAATAAGAATGCTGCAGCACTTTTGCAGCTTTTTGTCATTTGTTTTAATGAAACAAAGCTTAGAATTTTGATGCAATCATTCTTGATAACATTCCCTTTGCATTCACATATTTGATGTTTCTAATGCACACCAGCTTCATTTAAAAATTTCTTACACCATTTCTGCCACAAAATTGCCATGTGAGAACAAATGGTGCTATGGGCACTTTTTTGTGAGAAAACGCTGGTGGTGAAAGGAGAAATATATTTTTTTTTCCTTTCAAACAGTTCTCATGATCTTTGACTTCCTTTTTTAAAATATTTTTTGTCATTTATTACATCAGCCAAAACTACACACCAATATAACTTATTTTGGACATGTAGCCACTGGGATGATATCAAAATTATATTCCTTGTCTTAATCAATATATCAATATAAAGGAAGTAGAAAACTGGATTTATTTACATGGCATGACGCAAACACTTGACATATTTTAGAATAACTAAAATTAATTTTCTGTGATAAAACCTACAGTTTCAGCAAAGTCAGTTTCACACAATTGGTTTTCATTAGTTCTCCCAAATCACAAAAAATATACTATATAGCATTTTATAATAACAATTTGAGGCTCTCCGAGAGTAACTACATTATAATTTTCTCAAAGCTAGTTGGCAACAGATGTTATTGATACCTATTTGTAAATTACTGTTCCCAGACAAGAGCAATAATTTAGAAATGATTGAATGCTGCAAATACAGCTTGCAAAGAAAGTAGCGTCCGATACCCCGGGGCTAGTGGATTTTGTTATCAGGCTAGTGAATTCTGTTTTCAACTTGCCCAACGGGCAAGTGATGTTTTTTGCGGAATTCGAACAACAGAAGAACTGAGAAATCAATTCTGCTAGTCAAAACGTTTTTGGGGCTAGTTGAAATGACCTCTGGGCTAGTAAATGCTAGCTTCAGCTTGCCCAAATGGCAAGCTGTAAAAATGACTTTCTTTGCACCCTGAAATACAAAGATCAAATCTACAAACTTGGCATATAAGCCAGTCTGTATTCGATATTCGATATTCAATATGGGTTACAATGAAGATCTTTGGCGTGGGTTTCAAAAGGTTGTGGTGTACTGGTGTATTGGCTTATTATTAGAGTCTTTAGCATATTCTGAAATGTGTTGGCTGATTGGTTCATGAATTCTTTAAGTTTCACAAATTTGCTGCTTGGTATGTCACTCATCTGATGTACCAGTAGTCGTTACATCAAATCCTAAAGTGTGACTATTCATACAGTATAAAAGCTATTGAGCAGTACTTTCCTGTGGTGCTGTTTATTATGCTGTACAAGGTGGCTCTAATTAAAGTGTACCCTGCTAGCAGAGTCCCCTTCGATATTCCTAGAAACAAATCTTGTTTCCTGTTCCCAATTTTTTTCTAGGGAGATTGAAGGAGACTCAGCTACATGTAGCAGGGTACCTAAACATGACCACTCAAATGAAACCTGTCAAGCAATACTTCTGTATGGTGCTGTTTATTATGCTACAAATGAAAGCCACCACAGAGTGGATTCTCCCATGTGGTACTGTTGCGCTGCATTCATACTTAAGACAAAACATGTTTAGCCTGATCACAAATGTAACATGTTTCACTATGAAAAGCGGTGCATTGCGCAAATCATGATCGAAGCATGTGTACTCTGAGCATGATTGAAACTATCTCACAAGATAGTTACAATCTAAGCCAGACAAAACATACTAGTGCAAACGTCATCTCTTTGTTAAACACGGCACCACCCTTCGTTCCCAAAGAGCTTTCAAGTGAGATTAAACCACAAAATCAAACAACAGAAAGTTCAAGCTCTGTTTGTTCCGGCTCATATGTAATTATTAGATTTTATACGAGCTTATGCTTACTTCATAAAACAGTATAAAATATACAACCAGGCATGAAACATGTTTTGAAATTAACAGTAATGCATAGATGCCAACCTCTGGAGATTGAAAATAGGGAGTTTTTTCTGAGGGTGAAATTTTTTCGCGCCAAAGGCGTGAATTGAGCGACGTAGTTGCGAGCATCTAGGGGGGTCTGGAAAATTTTTTGCTTTACCCTCTTAAAGTGCCATTTTCTGCATTCCAGAGATCCCAAAAGCGTTTGTGAAGTTAAGATATGATGAAAGACCGCATTTTTTTTAGATTTTGGGAAAATTTGGGTTAAAATCTTAGCCTATTGTAGAGAAAAGATCCAAAGTCGCTTTTATCCAGGAGATTTGGTGACCCATGCAGGAGACCGGGAGATTCGTTCTGTATCCGGGTACCCTGCGAGCAGAGCCTCTTTCGATCCTCCTAGAAAAATCGGGAGGAGGAAAGAGACTCTGCTAGCGGCCTCGACATTCTTTGATTTGCCGCTCATCCAAGGAAATGGATGAGTCAGTCCAGTTTTGAACCGGTCAGACCAGTTTTCCACTCTTACGCATGATCATTCATAAAAATCGCTGACTTTTCCCGCGCCCACGGTGTATTGTTTACTGTCGATCGATAAACATGGCGGCCGCTTCGCTTTCGTACAAAGTCTTCGAAAAAGCCGCAAATTCTGCTATCACAAAAGTTAAAATTGGTCAGATTTCAAGCCTCACAGAGCCACAATCAAGATCTCTGTATAGTTTTCTGTGTGGAAACGATACGTTTGTCTCTCTTCCGACAGGACACGGCAAATCGCTGATTTACCAAATCTGCCCTGTGGTTGCAAAAGAACTTTCATCAATGGGAAACCAGTTTCCAACTGAACCAATGAAATCATTCTGAAAAACACACTGCTCGCATATAAACATGGAGGAAATGGCGCGTAGTGCGGGAACACGCAGTAACATAGATGTGTCAAATTTCAAAAATAATGATTAACCCATTTTGAAAGTGAGGCTCGGAAAGGCTTGGTTACATTTGAATTTGGAGCATGCTCAATAGGAATTGTCGAGGCCGCTAGCAGAGTCTCTTTCCTCCTCCCGATTTTTCTAGGAGGATCGAAAGAGGCTCTGCTCGCAGGGTAGTATCCGGGAGACTCCCAGATAATCCAGGAGAGTTGGCGTAAGTGATTAATGTGAAAAATGAAACTTCAAACATGTTTAGGGAAATGTGTTGCATTGAAACACGTTTACTCAAAACATGTTTTTCAGTGCTGGTACAATTGTATGAACACAGCATTAGTTTTCAGTATTTTACAGCAGAATTTGAATCAGGCCTGTACTCACCTTCTGGTACCACATTAGAAGTTTCACTGATCATTTCACTATCATCTTCTTCAGACCCGGAATGACTACCAGTAGATTTCTGGTCAACTCCATTCGTCCCATTTTGCCCTTGTAGCAGATCATTGAACTCAGTTCCATTTTTGGTTCCATGGCTATGCCCATGTCCTCCACCGCCATGACTGTGGCCATGTCCGCCATGACGATGAAACAAAACCAAACCGATAACATTTACGAGCAGACCAATGGAGCCAACAATCAGAACAAGGATTGGATTGTTAATCAACTCGGGTTCCACGATTCGCTTCAACGATTCAACAAGAATCGAGAAGCAAAGAGCAATAAGAAACACAGCGTTGACCAAGGCACCTAACACTTCAGCTCTCTGCCAACCAAACGTGTTTCTTTCGGTTCTTTGGCTGCGTTTGGAGTACCGCAAGGCGAAAAAGCCGATTATCAGCGACATAATGTCGGATAACATATGAAAGGAATCAGCTACAAGAGCCATCGAGTTCGTAGCATAACCAACGATGATTTCAACAAGAAAGAAACTGCTGGTCATGACCAGCATGGACAAAACACTTCCTGTCTTTCCACAAAATCTCTTTCTTAGTTTTGTCTGCTTTGAATCAGCCATTTTGTTCGCCTATCAAAAAATTGTAAGATAAAAAGAAAAATATTAGATTAACTTCTCACTCAATCGAAAGCGACAGCGATCCGCGTTTCGAACTAAAATTTTATAGAAATATCGTGGTATTTATATTGATTGAAAATGAAACCAGCAGTAATGTACTATTTCCGACAAATTCAAGTGAACGTCACGAGTTGCACGAGGACGATGAAAATAGACTGAAATAGACAATACGCGCTGAGGTACTTTCGATTCAGTTTTCATTTTTGCATTGTCATATTTTTGAAACAAAACGTACAATATAAAGACTGTTTTGTTACTTTTCATCAACACAAATAAAATAACAAGATTTCAATAAATACCTGCATGGTAAACACAACAGCCGGTATAGGGTGCTCTTTCTAAAATCAGCTAAAATATATCAGGACAAAAACATCGCAAAAATTAATCTGCATTCCGACCAGTATTATGACCGAGCCCAAGCGGGAGACCTGGACCCGCCCGATTTTCGTGTTACGAAATCAAAACGACGATCTTTTCAATTTTTTGATTGGTTAATAAAATCTCGGAAATTCTGCGGAATTTTCCGACATTTAAAACGTAGACGTGATTATTCAGCGGTTTTTGATAATTGCAATCAGGTACATCATGTAATCCGAGTACCTTTTCCTCCTAACAATGGACGCTGTAACTCACGCAACGATTCTTCTTCTTCTTTCACTTTTTCTTTTTGCAAATATCGTTGAGTTTGTTTCAGGGACTGATGAAAATGGTGATTGCTCGAAAGATGGTTCGTGCGAAGGAGAAGAAGAAAATCACGGCAAAGGAAAGTACATCGTAAGAGGTAAGCTAAAGTTAACTGTGATATATTGTAGCTACAGCTTGCGCTAGTTGTTAAGCTTATTATTATTTTAGATCTGCAAGATAAGCTTATTAAAGTCTAAAGAGCTTACATGTTGAATGATAAAAAGAACTTCTCTGGAATAAATTGCACAGATCAATAACTGTGTTCATTGATGGGATACAGTTGTTTACGAGAATGGTTGCTCAAAAAGCGAGAGTTAACTGTATTTGGATACATGTATGTTAGATGAGGGGGGGGGAGAATCTTTTTCCCACTTCCGTTGATCTTGCAAATGCGAAAATGCGATCTGCTCCTGATTTCACCTCTTACAATGTATATTCCAATTCTGATCCCCTCCCCCAGGTTCCCAACTCCCCACCCCCCTCCCCTCCCCTTACTACATAAGATTTAGCATGCTTGTATCCCCACAAAATCAATATGTTTTTGCTAAAAATCATCCAGTTAAATAGTTGTGTGGTTCAAGAAAATATATATACCTTTTCCATGGAAGGTTATTGGAAATTCAGCGGGGGAGGGGTCTCAAAAGTTTTCTAAAGGACTTATAGTACGTATAAAGCTAAATTGGAATTTCCAGAGAGGTGGGGGGGGGGGGGGGGGGGGGGTAGTCCAAACCAAAACCTTCCATGGGAGGGGTATGGATATTTTCTGGTACAACACGTTTGGAAATGGTGATCATTTTTTTCCATTTTTTGCTTATTATTAGAATCTTGGAGAACATATCTTGACAAAATAGAAAAAGCCACCGCTAAGTACGAAGATTGCTCAAACAAGAAGTGTACCTGCTACAGCGATGTCATTGATGATGATTTAAGAGTTTGGAATGACAAAGGAGGAATAGCAAAAAGCGATTTTGATGATACTGCAGGCCGCGGAGTTCACTATCAGATAATTAACCACAGATTGTACAGAGAAGAGGACTGTATGTTTCCATTCAGGTCAGTTTCAGGATTACCACAGGCTCGAAATTAACACTCGCAAAATGCAAGTGGTTTCTGGAAGTTGCGAGTCTGAAAAATATCCTCTAGCAAACTTTTTTTTGTGAGTAAGCATTTCTCTAATAAAAGTTGGAAGGAAAAACTAAAAGTGAACGTTCCTGGAGAATTTTGTGGCAAAATTCAGACATCATCAAATGTAATATACGGGAAAAAATAAGCATGGTTTTACACAGAACCTGTGCATACTTTATCTACGCATTCACATTTTGTTGGAATCAGCAACGTGACAGAAGAGAATGAATTTCACGCTTTGTGAGCCACTTTTGTTGTAGATGTCTAAAATAACCGTTTTTTTCAAGAGGCCCTCGACCTCTAAGACTACCGGTAATGTGACTGATGATGATAATGTCTTGCCCAATAACCCCGAGCCGCCAAAGAAACAACAGGACAATGCCGGCAAAGAAGACTACAAAATTAACAGTATACTATTTAGGTATTTTTACCATATTTTCGGAGTCATCAAAGGGAAAATGTCTGCAAAAAAATAGCTAGTGACCTTACTAGTTTTGCTAGTAGAAAAAAATTTTACTAGCAAAATTTTGCTAGTGGACTAAAAAATTAAGTTCGTCCCCAGTACAGTACCATGGGCTCACCCCAAACCAAACTTGGGTTGAGAACCGACCCCTCTGGTGTTTCCCATTTCTCTTGCTTCCCACTGCCTTGGAAATCCTGCTTCCTCATTGCCTTCTCTATTCACACCTCTCCTAGACTTCCCCTCCCTTCTTTTCCCCTACACCTCCAGAATGCCGCATTGCATTTCCTGCTATAAAAACTGGTTAAAAGCACTCCAGTTCAGAATAGTGGTACATCATTGATTTTCCACTCACTGTGTTTGTTACTTCACTGATCAAATACATGCACCTAGTTAACCAAGACTACTAAATTTTATTTGTGATTTTACAATAAAATATATTTATTGAAAATGTAACTATTTGTCATCATCAGATGTAAAGGAGTAGAACACTTTATTTTGAAGATGATTGACAAGCTGCCAGACATGGAAATGAGGATCAACGTTAGGGACTATCCACAGGTAAATTCAAATAATTTTTAATTAGCTCTGTGGCTTAAAGGCAAAAAGCTAATTTAAACTAATTAATTAAATGAAGTCTGTTGAAGACTGAGAAATTTTTTTCATTAACAGGTTCCCAAGTGGTCAAAACCTTTACCTGTTTTCTCTTTTAGTAAGGTAAGGACACTGCCTATCACAAATATTCCACTACTTAATAAAATGAGTTTTTTTTAATTAACCGGGTATAATTTATAATAAATACTTTAATCATATGACCCGTATGGCCCTGCAGGCCTTTTCTTTGAAAAACCACTGATGAAAGTCCCGTATTGGCTGAGTTAGGTCGGGCCAGATGGGAAAATATTTGGCTCTCGGTCATGGTGCATGTCCATCTGGCCTTCCAACTTACTCAATAAGTACATATTGTTTTCAAGATGGTTTGGAAGTTCTTAATAGGGCAGGCCAGTTAGCAGCATTGCAGCATCTCTGCAAGTGAGATTGAGTCCTGTGACCAAGACATGACTCACTGAACTTTGAATAAAACCGAACTACATGTCACCAGGGCTATTAGGAAGCTTAGAAAGGCTTCAGAATCCACTCCTCTCACAGTGTCCTTCTAGTGCTTTCGTTGTCCCTATACGTGCGCTTTCAGGATTGGACTTTACAGCCACACCTAAGCCCACCAATGAAGACTGCACAATAACTGAAGACTCAAAATATCCATTAGATGGAAATCTACATGCATTAAATTCATTAATAAACTAGTAGTTATCACAGATTAAAAGAGTGTGTTCTATGCCGGGAGTTTGACCACAAAAGCGAAAGTGAGGCCTGGAGTGGCCTGTGAGCAGGCCAAAATCATGGCCAACCCAAATAAGAGGTCAGTGCTTGCAGGCTAGATATAGTACAGAAGCAAAGGCCGATACAACGTACATGTAGATAAAATTTTTAAAGGTGTACTATATTTCGACTGACCAAACCAGGTACCTGATGAAGGTACCTTAAGAAGGCTGGTTTGGCCAGCTGAAATATAGTACACCTTTAAAAATGTTACCCACGTTGTATCAGTCTTGCTTCTATACCATATTTTCACTTGTTAACCGATCAGATCTCTAGTTTGATCCAACGTACACCAACAGGATTGTCGTCGACGGTTACTTGCTTGAACTTCTCAGGCTAGGCCTGGTGCGGGTATGTGCAGAGCGGCTAATTTGGTGTTGACCAAAATCTCAAAAATGCCTGCCTTCACGAGAATTGGAAGCGTTCTCCTATCGTCAAACACAACAAAATGTGTGGCTGTGCTGGTACATTGGTGGCTTGTACATTTTTTTCTTTTTTTCAGACAGGTAACGAGTATGACATCATGTACCCTGCTTGGGTGTTCTGGGAAGGTGGACCTGCCGTGTGGCCAATTTACCCCACTGGACTGGGGAGATGGGATCTGATGAGAGATGAAACAGAAAAGTGAGTTCAGAAATTGCAAAATGAACTTGTATAGTTATTACTAGAGTGACTCTGTA
Organism: Cladopsammia gracilis; assembly: GCA_022457155.1. Taxonomy (NCBI): domain Eukaryota; kingdom Metazoa; phylum Cnidaria; class Anthozoa; order Scleractinia; family Dendrophylliidae; genus Cladopsammia; species Cladopsammia gracilis. Next base: position 356,628 of record JAJGOT010000578.1, read on the forward strand.
AAGGGCAAGTTCCGACAAGTGACAGGATGTTGAAACAGCAAGAAGATTCAATTAGGGAAATTGTGGAGTAGTGCATAAAACTCTAAAAGTGACACAAACCTTGCAAAATTGCAAAATGACAAGGTTTGAAGTTTAGTCTGGGAATCCCCCCCCCCCCCCCCCCACCTCCTAACAAGACCTGGCTTAGGTTTGTAGATTTTAAAAGGACAGTGTCCTGGCTGAAATATCGTTTTGTCTTGATAATTATGGCCCGGGAGCAGGAGCTTATTACCCTGGTAATAAGCTCCTGCCGGGAGCTTGCTGAAGTTTGCTTTATTATCAACAACAACAACAACAACAACAACAACAAACAGAACTTTATTAGACATATAAACTTAAGTACAGTTCCCCTGCAAATTAGCAAAAACGCTATTCGAGGCAGGGAAAAGTAATGTAATTGAAAATAATAAAGGTTAGTCAATATAACAAAACAGAAGCTGATCTGTAGAGTTACAGATTATTTTAAATAGGAAGAAAAAAATCGCCTAACATGATGAACTTAGAAGACAAAATAACGACTAAAAATCTCAAAATTCCACCATGTAATGGAAACTTTGATTTCTTGACCACCAGTCGCTAATTCAAAATGGATGAACTGTAATCCACTTCCATCCTTGTAATCCTGCACTTTTTCTCCAAACTACTGCTTCTGTTTTGCTCTGTACAATTCTTATATTCAATTTAGTTTTATATATTTGGTGGCATTTGGCGACATACATGATTGGAAATCAAGTTAACACAATTTTGTTATTTTGGCGGCACAGTGCCCCTTTAACTAACTTTATCACTTATTTATTATTATTAACCAAAAACCAAGGCCATTTACAAGTTTCTGGAAGATCACTTGATCACTTAATTGGCCTAACATCACATCCACAAAAGTGCCAGCCTGTACAGATCTCTTTTACTCCCCCCCCCCCCCCGATGAACACTTTACACCAGCCACCCCCTGTAGGTGTGTAGGTATCCAATCCACCCTAACCGTTTTTCTACTTCTCTCTAATCCGCTCAGAAATAAAATGTAAATTTACTGGTTGTTTACAGGAAAGCTAAGAAATGGCCTTGGGATAAGAAGCAGTCAAAAGCATTTTTTAGGGGATCAAGGTGAGTTTACCCTTAGAAATTTCCAGGCAAGGAGTACATGTACATGTAGAAGCATTTTTTTCTATTTCACATCTAGCAATTTTCATGTTTAGTGCGGTAATTTTCATGGAGGCGCAGTGATTTAGTGCTTAGCGCATTGGACTCCAGATCCATAGGTCGAACGTTCGAGGCCTTGTCTTGGCCTTCCGTCTGATTGGCTAAAAAAGTGGCGCAAGATTTCTCAGCCAATCACAAGCCATACAACGCAAAACCAAAGCCATCACAAAATTAATTTCAATACTCAATTGACAACTGCTCTAATCAGGGAAATATGTTAGTTGTAATTCTTAGAAGAGGTGTGTTAGTATTGTTCTGTGCATTGTATTTTGCAGAACATCTGCTGAGAGAGATCCCTTGGTTTTGTTATCCCGTGAAGATCCACAGTTAGTTGATGCACAGTACACCAAGAACCAAGCCTGGAAGTCTGATGCTGTAAGTTCTTTGTGGAAGCACAGGCTTACCATCCTCCATTTGTGTGGCGGACGGTGCTTTTAAATGGCTGCATCAGTTATAAATTTAGCCTTTCTTTAGTGATATTTAGTGGTTTTAAACAGATGGGAAGCCTGTGGTGGAATGGTTTTTTTTAAATTGGCAAGTTTTGGGTGAATTTGCTGCGAAAGTTTTGGAGGAAAATCCAACATTTTCAGCAACCTTTATAACATCTCCCTAAATTTCGGCCCAGCCATCGGAGAATTGATAAACTTTTCAGCCAGTTTCCACCGATTTGATGCCTTCTCAGTCTCTTCCTTTGTTATTTTAACAGGATACATTACATGCTCCACCAGCAAAGGAAATCAAGCTTGAAGATCATTGTGAATACAGGTTTGTTGACTCTTCAACTCCCAAGGGTGCCAAATATCAAAATTCCCCCCAAAAATCCCAAATTTCATTTTGTAAAATATTGAAAAACAAATGGTACCATGCAAAAGTACTGCCGAAGAGGTTTCATTTGAATGGTCACACCATAGGATTTCATCCACAGACTCAAAAGTTAGAACAAATGGTACCATGCAAAAGTACTGCCGAAGAGGTTTCATTTGAATGGTCACACCATAGGATTTCGTCCACAGACTCAAAAGTTAGAACAAATGGTACCATGCAAAAGTACTGCTGAAGAGGTTTCATTTGAATGGTCACACCATAGGATTTCGTCCACAGACTCAAAAGTTAGAACAAATGGTACCATGGAAAAGTACGGCTGAAGAGGTTTCATTTGAATGGTCACACCATAGGATTTCGTCCACAGACTCAAAAGTTAGAACAAATGGTACCATGCAAGAGTACTGCTGAAGAGGTTTCATTTGAATGGTCACACCTGCATAGGATTTCGTCCACAGACTCAAAAGTTAGAACAAATGGTACCATACAAAAGTACTGCTGAAGAGGTTTCATTTGAATGGTCACACCATAGGATTTCGTCCACAGACTCAAAAGTTAGAACAAATGGTACCATGCAAAAGTACTGCTGAAGAGGTTTCATTTGAATGGTCACACCATAGGATTTCGTCAACAGACTCAAAAGTTAGAACTACACCATCTGTCTCCATAATTGATTCTGTGAGTGAAAGAGTTAAAAAAAATCTATTGCATAAAACCCATTTATTATAATGGGTCCGGACATTAACCGTTTTGTTTCTTGTTTTGCAGATACCTATTCAACTTTCGAGGAGTGGCAGCAAGTTTTAGGTTCAAGCATCTTTTCTTGTGCAAGTCGTTAGTGTTCCATGTAGGGGACGAGTGGCTTGAATTTTTCTATCGCGCTCTCAAACCCTGGGTACACTATATACCTGTTGAAACTGATCTAAAAAATGTGAGGTGAGTGGTGCATTTTTTTTTTCACGTGTTTGAAAACAGTTTTCGTGATACCAAAAAAAAATAAAAGGGCTCTTAAGAGCCATCTTGTGAATACCAAACAATGTAAGGTTAAGTCCACAGAACGGTTTTAATTTTCGAGGATGATTTTCAAGTATGAGACACTGCACCCGCGAGGATTAAATATCGATTCGCGCGCGCGTGACATGAACGTTACTTTATTTTAAATTTCAAATTCTATCACGCGCGTCCGTTTTTTCAGTTGCTGTAGTCCCTGATGAAGAGATAGTAATCTCGAAACGTCGGACGACTGTTATTCGTTTTTTGGTGCTATTTTTGTGATATTTGACATTCCTGTTTTTACCATATTAGTACATAGCACTACACAGTTACCCTTTTATTCCATTTAATTTTCCATACTGAGTTTGAAGTCATAGAATTGTAGAGTAAAACAGATTTAAAATGACCAACTTAGCGTGACATGAATATGCATTGTGTGAAACAAGACTGTCGAGACAACTGAATGACGTAAACTAGTACGCTGGGGAATTAAAAAAAAGTTTACGTCTGAGTGATTAATTTAGTGAAAATTTGCATAATTGTCCCCGCATACAATATCTCGTTCAACGCTTCGCGTATTTACGAGATAGAAAACGAGAACATTTAATTATATAAGGTTATATTTTTGCAATATTTTAATGCGTCGAATCCTTTTTGATCTAGTTTCATACTTCAAAGTAAAGCCTCGTGAAATACATGACAATCGCTTTTTGACCAGATAATAAGGTACCGTTGAGTTCCGAAAATAACAGCTCCCGAAAGTCGTCGAAACATAACTTTTGCCAAGAAAAAATAATTGGTCCAATTATAATCTCTTGCTTTTGCATAGAACTGTGCTTTGAAAATGGAAACAACTGAAGATGCATTTCTTGTGATTGTATATGTTATGTTTGACTTGTTAGGGACCTCGTAGAATTCGCCAAAGCAAATGATGATGTTGCAAGAGCTATGGCTGACAGGTTTGTTAAATGATTCGTGAAGTAATTGAATTAGTTATGTTTTAAACGTGCAGTGGCCTTGTTGTTACCGCGTCGGACTTTTGATCTAAAGACAGTAGTTCATCTGCCATCATTTATGATTTTGTTTTCTGTAAAACAAGAAACGTTACGACCCGCACACTCGATGCAACATTAGAGCACGCAACTTCAAAATTGCACCGTGTGTTCACCTCGGAATTTGTTGCCGGTACAACATAGTGCACAACATCCTCCAAAGTAGTTCTACTCCTGCAACTAATCTCATCGTGTGTCCACCATCTGCGACATAGTTCAGTCAACATCCATATACTCACTTACTCCTTGTTTTCCTAAACAGTTGTGTCTGCAATGGCGTTGCACGAAAAGCTGCAAGTAATGGTGCACGTACTGTTACATCGTGTGGCTATGTCGGTCGCAAACGTTGCATACGATGTTGCACCGTGTTCAATGAAGATTAAGGGGCAGGACTCGGGAAAAACAAAGCGTGTGGGGGGGGGGGGGGGTACTCTTTATATGTTTGGGTGGGGGTGTGCCGCTGTGATTTAGAAACCCTTACCCTATACCAGACCATGTTAATGTCCGGGGGGTACTCTGTATATTTTTGGGTGGGGGTGTGCCGCTGGGACTCAGAAACCATTACCCTAAACCAGGCAATGTTAATGTCCGGGGGTCGGGGGGTACTTTGTATATTTTTGGGTGGGGATGTGCCGCTGGGACTTTGAAACCCTTACCCTATACCAGACCATGATCAGCTGATTTTGCAACCCTATACTAGACCAGACACCAAAAACCTACCCTATCCCAGACTTGCTACTTTTATAACTCTTTCTCGTCCGCGTTTCAATTCCTATTCTAGATTTATTTTTTCATACCACTGATCAGTTTCCCGGCTAATGATACCCTATTCTGGACCAAACCTCTCTGATTTCTTTACTCTATCCCAGGCTAAACTTATTTATACAATGAACTGAATACTACGCGCTCTGTGATTGGTCGTTTCCTATGATCTATCAGAGTACAGACGCACGGCTGACGTCATAGAAAAATTGTTTGCTTTGTTTTGTCCAACATGGCGCACAGTTTTGAAAATGTTTGCGAGATTATTCTGGATTGAGCAAGTGAAAGCCTGGAAAAGTGTTTAGCTGGAGCTGTTTACGAGCAAGAAAAAGAAGAAACCAAGACGAAAAGTGTTCTTGGCGACTTGAAAAATACCTAATTACCACATTTTGACGTCATCTGTGATCTATAACTGAACAGACACGGCAAAATATGGAAAAACAAATAGATTCCATTTGGCCGTGTGTCTTACCACATTTTGACGTCTTCTGTGATCTATAACTGAACAGACACACGACAAAATGGAATCCATTTGTTTTATACAATGAACAGAAATGTTAAAATAGTAAAATTACGAACTTGCCTCGTAGCGCTCGACTGTTCGAAGATTTGTTCCAGTTTAGGTATTTTTCAAGTCGCCAAGAACACTTTTCGTCTTGGTTTCTTCTTTTTCTTGCTCGTAAACAGCTCCTGCTAAACATTTTTGGAGGCTTTCACTTGCTCAGTCTAGAATAATCTCGCAAACATTTTCAAAACTGTGCGCCATGTTGGACAAAACAAAGCAAACAATTTTTCTATGACGTCAGCCGTGCGTCTGTACTCTGATAGATCATAGGCAACGACCAATCACAGAGCACGTAGTATTCAGTTCATTGTTTTATGTTTAATTGCTTATACATGAGAGTTCCCCCCCCCCCCCCCCCCCCCCCTCCTCTGACTAGTATCCCATCCATGGCGAAGTAGTTGCTCGTGAAAAGACTTTACTTTTGTATCAGTGTAGTTACGGCTGTGGTTACTTTTCTTCTTTCGTTTCTTTCTGTTCACAGAGGCTATCAGTTTATCAAAGAACACCTTCGTATGCAAGATGTAAAATGTTACTGGAAAAAGTTACTGAAGAAATACGCTAAACTGATGCAGTGGAAACCGACACGTGATCCGGCATTTCAAGAGATTAAGCCATAGACATCTTCATTAAGTAACGCTCCACATAAGAACGATAGCAAAATTAATTGTTCTGCGGCATTGGCTCTTTCCCACATAGAATATCTTTGATTTCAAGAATAGAGGAGGAGCTGATGGTTAATAATTATATTTCATTATAAAAATAAAGAAAATCCATTTGCGTGAAATAAATTTTATGAAATGTTCGTGCTTAACCAATCAGAATAGCAGAAGACAATAGCTAATAATTTTGCTTCTTTGATGAAGTTCCCCAAATACAATATCTTTTGAAAATTGCATGTTGTGCGATTGGGTCTCAAATTACTTGAAACCTTAAAAAAAAATAGACAAAATGCACCTTGAACCTTAACGTTTTAGCGGTTTTTGAGTCTAGGCCAAGGAGATCACTAGTTGTAACAATGGAAAAAGTTGACATTCCATCGTGCATTGCCGTTCAGCGCTATCCTTCTTATGCGGATCATTACTTAAACGAAATACATATAAAGAACTTTAGAAAATCTTTAGTTTAGTTAGTCTTTTACAATTTTACTATTTATTGTAAACGCACAGTATTGCAGTTAACACTAGGCACTGAATAAACACATTCTAATTCACTATTAAAAGTTCTTATGATGTCAGTGTTGGGCCAAAGGGAAAAGTGTTGGTGGGGGTGGCCGAGCACATGTAGGGCATTTGACCTTTATGAAGAATTTTTGTTCAAAAACTCCTCTCTGTGGCCAATATTTATAATATGGTGCAAACGATATTAAGTCCCCCGCCTTGGGCAAATTGAATGCTTTTCAAGTACATCTCCTCCTGTATCTAAGAATCGATAATGACACAAAGTCTTGTAATTTCCTCATCACACATGCAAATGTCCCCACCCTGGGGCCTAGACATCAAGCCGAATTCCCGAAGGAGGGGGATGACAACAGAGGTCAAAACCCGGGAGAATGACCACAAATGATGCAACCCCCAGTCCCTTTTCCTGATGAACATATCAAAAATTTCTTTTTTATCGTTTTATGTTGTTTTCACGGCAGCCATGTTTGTGATCACAGACAATAGAAATCGTTTCCATAAAAATGGGTGTTTCTTGGTGTTGCGGAAGCCACTGTTGGTTAGCTTTTGTGTTGTGGTGTGGGTATTTGCGGGAGGTCTCGGGTTCGAGCCCCAGACCGGACCAACACTCAGGGTCTTAAAATAACTGAGGAGAACATGCTGCCTTTGCAATGGTATCCGCAAATGGTTAGATGTTCTAGTCTTCTCGGATAAGGACGAAAAATCGTAGGTCCCGTCTCCTGCATCTTCAGTGTTATATGGTTAGCAGGGGACGTTAAAGAACCCACACACTTGTCGTAAAGAGCAGGGCACGGAGTTCCCGGTGTAGAGTCTATCTTTTGGTCGAGGGTGGAGGGTCCATGTCGAGGGTGGAGGGTACCAAGTAGAGGGTCAATTTTTTTTTATACTTTTTATTCTTTTTTTATCTTGTAACGTAAGGTAACTATTACGATTCTCTTCTTAGTAGAAGAAACAATATTAATTAAAGTTCATTGTTCTCGTTGTGAAGGAAAAGGGGAGGGTGTGTGTGTGTGTGTGTGTGTGTGTGTGTGTGTGTGTGTGTGTGTGTGTGTGTGTGTGTGTGTGTGTGTGTTGGGGGGGGGGGGGGAGGCTTGAACGAGGAGGGGGTTATTTACGGTTGTTTCTAACCGATCAGATGGACCGCTTACCATTCCATACCGAGAAGACACGCGGGGATTTACGACTTAACTTCATCGAAATTCTCTTAAAAAATATCAAATTAATCAAATCAACTTGATTTAGACAAAACTGAAACCTTATATGCTAAGTAGGCTCGATTTCCGCCGCTCTCTCGAGTCCGGTCTTTGTTCCTCCCCGAGAGAGAACAGAGAGAACGCCATTTTGAACAGTTATGTTCTGATATGATAATTTATGCGATAATGTTGCCAGACGAAAATCTGCAGGCGGTAATCTGATTGGCTAAAACTAACAATAGATAACAGACGCGTCCAGCCGTCTCTTCGGGGGGATGAGCGCGGCCTCATTTTCCCGTACAGCGGCTTGTATAATTAATTGTCCTTCGTCCAGCTCCGAAAAAAACAAAATTACATCAACGTTCGTCTGATACAAGGTACACAACTTCGAGGTTAATGACAAAAAGTCCCGCAATTTGTCAGTTGATGGTCCAAGTCTCGCTAAAAACGTCTCAAAAAAAAAAAAACAGGGCAACTCGATTCATTGTCGGAATAAATGTATCACATCACTTCACACTTTAGGCCATGGGTGGTTACTTTTGACCAAAGAGACCATTACAAATCATTCGATCATCGAAGGCTTGCACTCGACAGCTAGAATTTCGAAGCATTTTCCCTGCTTTCCTTTTTCGCGCTTTTATCGTATCATGTCGAGCCCCACGTATGCGGATGTTGTTTCTGGACGCAAAGATGAAGATGGTTCGGTTGATTACGGCTGGATGCGTAACTTCCAGAAGGAAAACGAAGACGAAGCTCTTGCAAAAGCCATCAAGAACAGCAAGGTACGAACTGGATTATCTTTCACTATCACTAAAAGTAAATAACGGTGGTTTCCTGGGCATAAGTTGCCTAAATACAATGTGGTTACTTCTTCGACATACCGGCCACTCGTTTATGACTGATGTATTTCTGTGTATTGACTAGGACGACCTGATTGTTTTGAGTGGGGACAGTGAATCTGAAACACCCCCTGAACATTGACCCTCGACTTGGTACCATCGACCCTCGACATGGACCCTCGACACGGTAACCTCGACCCTCGACCCTCGACCAAAAGATAGACTCGCCGGTGTAGTGGTCTGACCTTGTTTCACGGGTTGGTGCTTCACATAGGGTTAACCTCATTGCACCTTTCCCCGCTTGGACAGATTTGTCCAAAGAAAAATGAGTATGAGTATGAGTATGAGATGAAGGAATCTGGTTCTGGAAGCCTCCAATGTCGATATTTCATAGGTCCTGCAATTTCGGCAGCGATTTGATTGTAACGTATACGTCCGACTTAAACGGGACTGAAGTAACGCTGACGTATAACAAGTAGTATTGGGCGCATTGAATCATGTGAATAACAAATGCGTCATTGCTTGGAAGTGAATGAAATTTAATGGAAATCAACCAACCAGAATTCTTCGTCAAAACGAATTTTCGATGTATCTGTCGAGAATAGTGGTAGGCGCCTCTAAACACAATTTATTTCGGTCTGAATATTTATTGCAATCATCAAGTCTCGATGTACATCTGAAATGTCCCAAGTCGAAACTCTTATGCAACGTAAAGAAATGAAATAAAATATTTCCTTGTATAAGTAGCCTGCGAACAGGCTCCTGGATTGGAGGGGCGCTATTTAGCGGCGCAAAGGCGCTTCTTCGTATGATCCCGCCGTCCGACTGGAAGCCTGTCCGCAGGCTATTGTATAAGTTCACTCTTTTACTCAGACGTTACACCAATATATACGGTGCGGCAATCTCCGAGGTCCCTCCTTTTATTTGAAAATGGGTTTCAATGGACCTCCTTTGGTATTTACAATTCTTTTATGATACATACAAGAAATCTGTACGTTACAGTGACCACAAGCCACGTCCATTTAAAGAAAATGATAAGTGGAAACTAAACTAGTATTTTCAATGACTATTGCTACCAATTTTTCCACCTGTTCTCGTCATCGCGTTCGAAGAACGCAATCCTAATTTTCGTGTTGGTTGCCCTGTGCCTTACATGCAGTAAAATTTGAGATTTCTTGGTGTCCGGTCTTCCAAATGGCCGCCCCTATTTCTTTTTTCAGGGGCTCATTTCCGCCGGAAGTTCCTTCGAACGCGTCTCCATAATCTCCGATTACTGCTAGTTCTATTGGTTTTCCATACTTCGCATGCGATTTGTTTACACATGACTCCGGCATACAGTTTGTTGACACGTGACTTTAGCCCCCTTATTTGCGGGTTAGCATCAGATGACATCCACCTACAGTAAAACACCACTTCTGACACTTATTACTCATGCGCGTAGCGCAATGAGTTATAAAATGCCCTCCGTTTTTCTTTTTTTTATTTTTTTGTGTCACGATTTTGCATGCAAATTAATGCACGCATATTTTAAATTGTACATTTCCGGTTCATAGCCCTTCATACTGCCGGTTTAGTGACTTCCGGCTACTCTCACTTCCGGCAAAACATCGTTACTGAAGCGTCACGACAGCGTCTCCTACAACCCTACTCACATCAGTAATGTTCACGTCAGGTATATATTAGGGAACTTAAGATACAGGCGTTTTCGCGGCGACGGCGACGTGAAGACCGATTAGGAATGGGGCGAGGTCGACTGCGCATGTTTTCCTGCCGTCGCCCACACGTCGGCGACGTGACAACAGTGATTTTGCCGTCGTACCGAAAACGTGGGTAAGTTTGCCATGATTTTCCCTTTATTGTTAACTTATGCACAGTTTAAACGCTGTCTTTTTTTTGATAAGTCCCTTTTTGTGCTTTTGGAAACTTCATTTGATGATATGACAGATAATTACAGCGATTTTGCTCTTTCCTGTACAGACCGAACACAAATCGATATGACCGACGGTGCCAAGTCAAGGATAAACAAGGGTCAGCAAGCCGTCTCAGCAGCATACAGAGGCACTTTATTCCATCTACCCGGCTTTCCTGATCTAGCTTGAACACCGGTGGGATCTGCAAAACTTCAGCAAGGACAGGAATGTCTTTCTTTTCAAATCTAAATTCTGCCTTGCACTCAGCTTCGTTCATGTTCTCAAGGTCGAAGCGAGGATATTCACCGTAAGGAAAATTAGAATTTTTCGGCTGCAACATTTCATACAGAACTATGAAATCTTTATCACTAATAAGTTTAGCGTCGTAGTAAAGAATAAGAAGTAAACGAAACTCTTCGAAACTAACCATACTAAGGCAGCGAAACAACTTAAATTCACAAAGCAACCTCAATGACTCGACGAAGTCGCGAAGGACGTCGTCAAAATCTTAACAACTTAAATTTTGGCGCGAGAACGGCGGCCTCTGACCCAGTCTACCCCGGTTATCACGTCGCCGTCGCCGCGAAAACGCCTATCTCTTAAGGTGGCTCCATATTGTTCAGCACTCTCGTCTTTTGCATTCCATTACAGCTAGCCCGATGGTGTGACTGAAAATCTTTTTCTTGAAACCAGTAAATCTTTTATCAGTCAACAAAGTGGTATCCAAACGACGTCATCATTCGTTACCATGGCAACGCGAAAAGAGGTCAAAAATGCGCTATTTTGGACCATTTGAGACTAATAACTTATAAACTACACGGTGAAACTTTTTGTTTTCGATATATTTTTGTTTAATTGACAAGAGAAACATTTTAACAATTTTTAAAAAAATTCTGTACATAGAGTTCAGAGCTACCTTAAATTTTTATAAAAATGACATATCTCTGAAACCTATGTACAGAATTTTTTCAAAATTGGCACAAATGTTTGTTATGTCTATAAGACGAAAAGATATAAAAATCAAAAAATTTCACCGAGCAGTTTTGAAGTTATTAGCCTCAAAAGATTGAAAATGGGGTCTTTTTGGCCTCTTTTTACGTTGCCATGGTAACAAATTTTGATGTCGTAGCCATCTAAATTTGTTCATTGGTTAAGTATTTACAAACCTGTACTAAATGTTTTCTCTTAACTTTACTGGTGTAGCTGTGATTGAATATCATAGATGTATCATGATGGGAATGTTTAAACTATTAGGAGCCACCTTAAGTTCCCTATTATTGTCACAAGAATGACTGGCTTCATTGTGGTACAGGCTTCTTTTATAAAACATTCAATAGTAATGTAGTTTGCAGGTACGATGACTGAATGAAAGGAGTAACATGTCGGACGTCTTATCTTGTTTAAAATATTGAAATATAAATTGCTTCTTTTGTTATGGTACTTTGAAATATAAGACAAATGTTTCTTACGCATGCGCATGACAAACATTTTCCGTCATTTGGTCTTATTGTTGTATAAGTCAGTCCTGTATTTCTTCCATCGAGGTGAACGTTGCTTTTATACACAGCATACAACTTGAGGCCGAATTTGTCGCGATTATGAAAAACTAAGAGCTATTTTTAATCAGAGTTCTTCCAAGGCAAAAATGCCAAACATGGATCTCTCGCACTGGTAAGCATATTGTCAATTTATTCCCCTTTTTACTGCCGATTCTTTACAGTGCCTGTGTCGGAGCAGTCCTCGCAGCCTGTGGTGAGTAACTTCAAGACTTTTAAAGAAAGAACAATAGAAACACACGGCAAAACAGCGTCGTAACTTTAATAAAAAAAATTGGACTTCGGGACTGGTTTTCTGTGGATTATGGACTATGGAATGCGTGTCATATTAATGTCGATTTTTACTGACTTTATTGCTTTTTGTGGTTACTAGGTTACTAGTAACCACTATGTTGTCACCTGTGTAAGTAAGTCCGACTTTCCGAAGAGCAAGGTTGTGCCGAGTTTCACACGATTGCTGTACGATGAAACAGTTCTGATAGCTTCGGATTGGACGACTCGATTGTCAAGGCAGTTCTGTTTGTACGTGCGCGCTTTGGATCCGTGGGAAAGGTAAATGGCGCTTTCTCGTTCTTTTTACTGCTTTACCAAGCACAGGTTTCACCAAATGTGGCCAAGTGTTGTTTTCAAAGATTTGGAAAATGGTTTAGTGAAAAATCGAGCTGTGAATCGAAGTGTTTGTTTGCAGACCATGAGCTATCCGAACTCATGATTCAAACGCCGCCAGCATTTCATTTCTGTACCTTTGACCATTCAGAACTGCTTTTTTGATTAGCGAAAGCATTATGCGAATCATTTTTTCGGATAAGATTGGCACTCTATTACACAGGAAAAGTTGGCAATTTTAGAAAGCATAAAAAATATAAGTTGTTGAATTGAATTATTTTGTGATGTTTACATATATTTTTGCAGACACTAGCCGGTTCCGCGCAGTAATTAGAATACAATAAATCGCCAAGACTTCCAGAAGCAGAAAATCACTGAATTGTGAAAGGTGTTTGATTCTTTTAATCAAAGGAAATATGAGTTTCATTCAAAAGTTTCGACCTTTTATAGAAAATATATTTTGGATTCAGTGGTCAAATGAAAACAGCTTGCTGTATCAAATTACCGTTTCTCATGAAATTTGCATAAATCAAAACTGTGTATTTGCGACAACACTTTAAAGAAACTGTGAAGCCTGGAAAAAACTTATTATAGATGGCAAAATCAAAGCATTTTTTTAAAAGAACCAGCTTTAAGTTATGGAAACATTTCATTTCGATTTGGTCTTAAAATCACGGAGAGATTTTAGTGAATGCGTCACGCAACGTTTATTTACAAAACGTTTGACCAATTCATAGCAATTATCACCAAAGATTTGAAAACTTTAAAAAATCCCGGATCTCCTGAATGTAATTTCTTGTTTATTTAGGGCCTACAAAAAGTTAATGGCAATCCGGGCAGGAGGTGGTATCTGGGTTAAAAATCAAGGTGCGAGGGTGGGTCGGCCTGGCCGGGAAATCCGGGCGGGGGAGGGGCAAAAAAATATTGCATCCGTCGGGGAGGGGGGGTCTGGAATAACCCATTTTACACCGGTTGCATGCGATTTAGTAACACAGGAAAACTAAGTCTTTATATCGATTATCAATTTTCTTTTTAAAGCATGTGGCTGTAAGTAGTCTTTTCAAATGTAACAGAAATTATTCACGGCTTGAAAAGTCTGAAAAGTAATAGACGAGTGTGGATTTGATCGGGAATCAATAAATTAAATATTAAAAGCGAGCACAGAAAAATTGGTAACTTCAATCAACGCGTCTTAGAGTCTCATGCGCATGAGTATAGGCTAAGTGTAGCCTCTTGTTGAGAATTATATCACGCAATGTCGATACCTAGAATTTTATTTTCAATAAATGTTTAAGTGTATAAAAGAAGTCCATAATCCCCACTCTGGATTGAACCTGTGACCTCAGCTAGGCCAAGGCTTACAGAGTCTACACAACCAGAGTAACACCTAGCTTCTCGGGTTGTTTAGGCCTAGCTTTAACCATACGAACTGCTAACCCTTATCGTAACTGAAGGATAAACAGTTAATCTGTTATATGTCTCAATAAGGTGTCCGAGTTGGTGTTGGTGGATGTTATCCAATGCTAACCTTATTTGACAATACTTCTCCGCTGGGTGAAGCGTTGCGTGACACCCCCTAAACCTAACAGGCCCCGGTTGTCCAAAAGGTGGATAGCGCTATCCACCGGATAAACCACTATTCACTAGATAAGTATTAACAAAATCCATTGTGTTATCCGCTGGATAGTGATTTATCTGGTAAACGCTATCCACCTTTAGAACAACCGGGTCCATTTGCCTGCGAGACGACAGATGAACTGTACCCAGCAGCGAGAAAAACAAATACATTTGTTAAGTTTAATCATGTTTAAAAGGTTTACCAAGAGGCAACAAGGCGTTTTACTTACATCGTGGCAACTAAACCGATGTTAAACTTCGGACATTAAATATACATCATGGGGACAAATACTTTAAGTACTAACTTTGGGACTTAGTTTTCAATTCCCTCTTCCGTTTCTTTCTTTGAACAACAGAATTACAGGAAAATAGTTAAAATTATTTACTGGTGATTTTTAAACTGACTTCAGAATAAGCAATAGACAAAGAAGTAATTCTTTCGACTATTGTTTTGTTTGAAATGAGCTCCGTAATAGACCAATTCCGATATATTAAAATTCATACTTGGCTCCGAGGCTTAGGGGAATAAAACAAAAGAAATCACATCGAGGTTCAGGGATGAATAATTTATTTCTTTTGTTTTATTCCCCTAAGCCTCGGAGCCAAGTATGAATTTTAATATATCGGAATTGGTCTATTAGCAATTCCATCGTACCAATAGAAAACTTGGCCAATCAGGTCACGCTAAATACCAGTCGTAATTTGCGACGTTTTACCAGGGGTTTCGATTGGCTCATCACGTTAGAAATTCTAAAGCGTGTTAGTCTGGACTAGCCTGCGTGACAGGCGTAAATGGGAAGGGGGAACGGAGCGCGAAAAAGGAGAGGGGAGAAGGGAAGGAACGCCTGCTACAAGAAGATCGAGTATATGGTCAGTATGCAAGCCACAGCAAGTCTTTCCCCTAGATGGAGATGTTGCGGGACAAGAGAACGCAATCTCTGTGCAGAATTACCACGCCAAGTGATCTCTGGTGCAGTATCAAAAGGTATCGAAAAGAACGATATTTTACGCGAGCATCGATATTTTTCGACCATACACGAGTATCGATAACATCGAATACTTGCAATCGATATTGCCCATCCTTGATGTGATATATCCTTAATCCTCTATGGCGTATAGTATTGTTTGTTGTTGCAAAATGACTCCCTTTAAATGATCACTGTCTCACTCAATGCAGATAAAACTTAATCGATAAACAAAGTATTTTGCATTTTACTCCCACAGTTTATGCCACTGGTTACAGTAAAATTTCTTTGTTATATTTGTCCAACTGTACATGGAACATCTCTTAGATGTGGAATATCATTTACTCCATGATAATCCAGTTATGAACCGAATGTTTAACAAAAATAAACTCCTTGATTCATTGCAGACGAGAAGCGTTTTCCTCGCATCCTTATGACTGCAATGCACAGCAGTTCGTACTTAAGACCATGGTTGAAGAAAAATGGCCTTAAACAAAACAAAAGATCCCGAGCTGCTCATTTTGCTTGGTGTCATCTTTGGCAGAATTTATTAAACATCTTTGGAAGACTAAACTGCGTCTTTAAGCCAGGGATGATCAAGACACTGAGCTGCCGTGGCTCGTTTGTCTGTGTTGAAGTCCAACATAGGAAGCAAGAAAGCTGAGAATTCCATGGCGTCCTTCTCTGGCCACTCATACTTCTCTCGCAGAACATCGTATAAACCCCTGCACAAACGTACATGATTAGCATTTCATTTCATTACCGAGCCTAACCTTAACCAGGATATAATGATTGAGAACGTCCTCACAGCTTGTCACCGCCATCAGGTCACCTACCGTCGCTTGCAACTACCTGTCCACACGCGTGACAAAAACATGTTCTGCTGGCCAATCAAAATTCAAAGTTTTGACAATCAAACTTCAAAGTTTACCCGCCCAAAGTTTACCTGTCTTCGCATCTACGCGCAGCCTTCTCCCAACTTCCCTATATGAATGAAGTTGTGCGAGTTCTATCACTTGGTTTCGTAAATCACTTGACAGTGGAGCATCTTGCTTGAAATTCCTGCCAAACTTATTTATTGCAAACGCCATGTCTTCAGTTGCCAAACGGTGGATAAATCAGCTACGATCATTTGCGTAAGTGGCGCCAAAACGTCCCCAAGTGGGCGGGTAAACGTTGAAGTTTGTTTGTCAAAACTTTGAATTTTGATTGGCCAGCAGAACATGTTTTTGTCACGCGTGTGGACAGGTAGTTGCAAGCGACGGTAATGCACCTTTCATGACGTGAAAATTATATGTTGAAAACCACTGACTCGGTCAACCAATTACCCAGGGTAAAAGCTGAGAACAACATATCTCGCTGCCTACATATAAGATAATAGCGCATGTGAACAGTCTCTAGCATCTAGCACCCTACCAACAGGAAGCAAGAAAAAAGAAGATCTTGGCAACCATTTGACTGCAGCCAATAGTCCATTTTACAGTTGTCTTCTTAGTGTCCTGGCCTTTGAGTGGAAGCGAGGCTGAAGGTGACCTTGCTTTGATACAGACCATGGAGCTTTTCAGATGTAAATTTAGCTAGTTAGCATGAGAAAAGCATTATTAACATATGAAAGGCAGAAAGGTTTGTATCAAAGCAAGGTCACCTTCAGCCTCGCTTCCACTCAAAGGTACGGTCACCAAGCACACAACTGTAAAATGGACTATTCTTTAAATGTCATGTCCAGTGAAGTCTAATAATATTATTGCATGACATACACTTACCATGGTCGCAGTTTGGAAATGTGCTTCAGTTCCCCTGCCAAACAAAAATGTAAATGTCATTAATTCTCAATTCCCAAGCATCTAAGGCTAAACTACAGAATACAATGCCACTTTTTACCGTATAC
The DNA here is from genome assembly GCA_022457155.1 of Cladopsammia gracilis. Lineage (NCBI taxonomy): Eukaryota > Metazoa > Cnidaria > Anthozoa > Scleractinia > Dendrophylliidae > Cladopsammia > Cladopsammia gracilis. The sequence continues at coordinate 373,813 of JAJGOT010000578.1, forward strand.
CAAGCGAGCTGAGCCACCAAATACATAGATCCCACACTGTAGCGAGCATATCAATTTTTTCTCGTTCTTTTCTCCACTGCCGAGCCAAACGAGCCACCAAATACATGTAGCGGGCATATCAATTATTTCTCGTTCTTTTCTCCACTGCCGAACCAAACGAGCCACCAAATACGTAGACCCCACACTCTAAGCCGGACACCTTCAGGACCAGCTCTGGCAGTCCGCCTTACAGAGAGTTTAGTCACACACGAACAAGTAAAACTTGGCCAGAACCAGCCAATAATTGATAGGGTGTTCATCTAAAAGAGTTTACTGTAAACTCTACCTCCATTATACGGACACCTCTGTATTGCGGACATTTGGGTCTGTGGCTTTGGTGTCCTGAGGTTTGACTGCATATTGAACAGTTACCTACCTTTCTTGTTGAAGAAATCTCTAGAATATTTCCCAGAGAGAGCAATGTGCCTTGGCACTTTCCCAAGAAGTTCAATGACATGTGCTAGATGATCTGTCAAAGAAAAATAAAATTAACTTTTATGCATTACTCACAGACTGAGTTAAGAGCAGTTTTCAATTGAGTATCGAAAGTAATCATACAATTGCTTTGGTTTTGCATTACTACGCTTTGTGATTGGCTAAAAAATCTCGCGCCACTTTCTCGCCTTGGTACTTGGTGTATCCCTGATCATAATGTATGGTACTTCATGTATCCCTTATTGTAATGCATTTAGATATATTGCAGCCTAATTTAGGGTCGGATTACAGTATGTAGGGTTGAAGCACTGATTTTAGTAGTTAGGTTTAAGCACTGATTCCAGTATTTCCAGTGTATCGAAAGGATTAGTTCTTATATATGGTCTGGGCTAGCAGTATATTATCTTATATCCCTTAAATACAGTTTCCGGCAGCTAGTCCTCGGTAGTGTAGTGGATAGTGTGCATGGAGCAGATCATACGGCCCGGGTTCGATTCGCTATTGTGCTGTTTTTATCTTCTTTTTCTACTGAAATAAAAACTAAGTGTTTAAATAAGGGATACACCAAGTACATACCCTTTCCCGACCAATCAGAAGTAAAACCAAGACCAATCGTGACTTGCTCGCACGCGTTTTCCCGCGCTTGGCGCCGCCGACATGTAATTGCTTCGAGCTCTGATTGATTCATTGGATTGTTTACGACTGCTGTGATTGGTCAGAGTAATTACTTTGGTTTGGTTTTACGACACTCAGTTGAAAACTGCTCTATACCAAAGGTAAAATCACACACAAGTCACAGGCGACTAACACAGCCTGAGCGTAACACGGCTTCACGAAACTCTACTCCGCATTATCTCTCTCTCTCTCCACCCAGGTGTATTAAAGTATGAATGGATACGGGCAACAAAATTCTGAGGTAACCCTGTGATGGACTAGCATCCCATACAGAAGGGGGGGGGGGGGGGGGGGGGGGAGTAGTAATATTCCTAGTTGCTTCATGCTACAGAAACCGGCAGTTGACAATACCGTAAAATCCCGTTATAAGCCCCCCAGCCCTAACATCAAAATTTAAATTCTCATTTCTGGTCCTATACTATACCTATAGAAGTAGTGGGGAGAATTTGTTCGGATATCAAGAGAACTCATCTTGTGTGAATGTGATCATGTCCTTAATTCTCATGACCTTTTTGATTGACAAGGCATTAATATTACAAGGAGACATTTGATGCTGGTCATTCTTAGGGCTTAAAGGGTTAACAGGAATTCTTTACAAAAAATTGCACCAAATTAACTAAAACAATGCTTATTTATCAAAGTATTGTTTGCTAGCCAGCCAATAAACCCTTACAAAGTTCAGTATAAACCCAGGGCTTATAACCGGGATTTTACGGTATACTCCTCTAAAAAAGAAACACATTCTTACCTTCATCTCTTGAATAGTCTTCTCCAGAATGAGGCTCAAACAAAAAGTCTCCAGTAGCTAATTCAAATGCCTACAATACATTAAACATGATTATCAGAAACTAAGGGCCACATATTTGGTTTATGTGCATGTGCCATGTCTCTCATTGGAATTTATGGTTACATACTCTAATCAAAGTAACTCTGCAGTTTTATCGTTAAGACTGTGGTTTTACTCACCATGCAAGCTGTACTCCACATATCAGCTGCAGCTCCATAACCTGCACCAATTAACACTTCCAGGCTACGATATTGCCTTGTCTGGATCTCCTCAGTAAAATGGTGATGCTGAAAGAAAAAAATGGCACACAAATTATGATCCTACCTTACATGAAAATTCCAATAACATAGTTAGTACCTAGATTCAATAATAGGTAAATGAAGGACTCGCTCGCATATAGAGGATCTACTTTACAGAACAGTGTTAGTTTAAATGAACAAGGAATTCCACATCTGAATGATAATGAAATGAACCATCAATTAAGAACTAAAGACTATGTCGAAAGATTTTAAATCTGACGTAGTCAACGACCAATCACAGAGCACATAGTATTCAGTTCATTGTATAAAGAGGGTCGTGAAGGGGGGTCCTAATCCCATTTCCCAGCAAATTGCTTTTTTCAAATCCCAGCTCAAATCCCACAATCCCAGCCTGTGTTCCTCAAATTGAAATCCCATTCCCATTTTTCTATTGTTTTTGTGTCATGAATCCCAGTCCCAGTGCACAAAATCCCATTTCCCAGCCTCTAAAAAAGGCTCCCATTTTACCCCTTCACGACCCTCTATAAACTCTGATAGATCATAGACAACCAATCACAGAGCACGTAGTATTCAGTTCATTGTAAAACTAGTATCACTGCCTAAATAACATCAGAATAACTCTGACGGTAGCCTGCCTGGCAGACGTAAACGAAGGGGAGGGGGGGGGGGAGGGGGGGGAGGGGGGGGGGGGGAGAGAAGAGAAGGAACACCTGCTATAAGACTTGGGCTATTCGCATTATGCCCACTGATTTCCTTGTAATCAAATTATGTGAACTGTCAATATGTTCAGAATATGGTGCACACTTTTACGCATGGGTGACTTCCAGTGCGAATTAGCCAATAGGAATTTTGCGGCCACCAACGTCCACAGAAATGAACAAAAAGGAGTCTTTATTGCAGGCGTCCTTTCACTCTCTCTTGAGTTCCCCTGTAGGCTACTCTGACTGTGGCCATTTTGGATTCAAACCTGTCAGTTAATCTGACAGGGGTGGGTCTCCCCCCCCCCTGGAACTCCCCCTCCAGTCTAATGCCCCTCCCTTCATCCCCCCCCCATCCCCAAACCAATGTTGCTTAACAGGACACTACGTTTGAATGGGTAAATAAACATTGTGATGGGGGGAGTGAGTGTCACAAGACAACTTTCAAGTACAGATGCAAGATTGGCCAACTTGACTTACCAGCCAACACGCATTTCCAAGATCAGCAATTTTTACTCCAATGGAGTCGTCACTATGCTCAGGCTCTGCAGTGCTTTCTTCGACACAGTTTTCTTCTGGTAAAACTAAAATGTATCGCAACAGCAATATGAATAATAAAATCATTAACAATCATCGAAGACTCGCAGTACAGTCCATTTCCTTTGTGTAAGATTCAATATAACCATAATCGAGACAAAGGGGAAAAAAACAACTCTCAACTTGTCTATAAAAATCTACGAAAAAAATTACATAACTTCATTTAAAACTTTAAAACATTGCTAAGAAACTGACAACATTTTGACGTTTGGCTGAATGTCATTATGAAGTCAAAATGTTTGTTGTAAATGAAATGTATACAATAGGTCGTTAATAAGAAATACAAAAGCTGAAAATGTAAGTCAAACAAAGAGTTTTGCACAGATGGAGTCAAACTTGGAAGGAGTTGACTTGATTATGACATTCATCCAAATGTTGAAATGTCATCTGTTTCTTAACAATGTTTTTAAGTTTTAAATGAAGTTATATAATTTATTATCGCAGATTTTATATTTAAATGTTTAAATAAGTCACCAAAGAAAAATTTTAAGTAACAATGCGTGTATGAGCTAGGCAATGCTCTATTGTTCCGTGGCATTTCGCTTTCCCCACATAAAATTGTCTAGGTTTTCTACTGAGAATGCATCAACCTATGAACAACATGTTTTTTAACTAAAATTTACTGGAACTTTATTTTAAAGTGATGTTTCTTTTGTGCTACAAGATTTCATCCAAGCATGAAACTCCAAAACAATGGCCAAGAAAGGCTTCTAATTTTACATGTTTCCTACATAGAATTTTGGTTGCATTAAAACTCAGAATAGTTTTCACTAAAAGGGAACGAATTAGTAAACTAAAGAGAAATAAATGCACTACCTGGTTAAAAGTGATGGTAGATTTTCATGTTTTAGCCAATGGGGTGGACGGTTTCAACAATATCACAATTAACACCTTTCTGCATTCCTTGCCGTTAGGTTGCCTAGTTCTTACTGGGACTATTATGTAACTACAACATGCATGTCAGCAAGGTGTCAACTGTAAATTTGTAATAGTAATTGGACTGAGTGGAGTACAATTCAGGGAGTAATCGGGCGATTATCCCTGAATTGTATGACACGAAGTTCAATTACTAATTAATCGCATCAATAACCAAATTCGAGATTAAGAAGCTATGTCGACTATTTTGTACTAAAAACATCTCGGATATTTTCTGTCAGTTTGAAAGTGGAAGGAAAACAGCAAAAACGAGCCATTCAAATGCAACTGATTGAAGCGTGCACAACGTAGGACAGCTGTAATTGGACACCCACGTGACCGCGCGCCAATTACGTGAGAAATAGACGCGCAGATGACCAATCACAATCGAGAATTTTGTTATTGATACGATTAATAGTAAAAATTATTAGCCAAATAGCTTATATTTAGTTTCTGTTTAATTTACAAACCTTTCTGTTCTGGTATTGACTCCATATCAACACTCTTGCTGTCATTGTCTTCTATGTCTCCATTACACACTGACATGTCTACAATAACGACAAACAGTCAGGGCAATTGAAGTACAGTCGAACCTCCTTAATACGGACACCAAGGGGACAGACCAAAGTGTCGGTATTAAAGAGGTGTCCGTATTATAGAGGTAGGGATTGCATGAATTTTTGTGTATTCGGGACCAAGAGAACTGTCAGTAATAGAGAGGTGTCCATATTATGGAGGTGTCCGTAAGGAGAGGTTCGACTGTACAACATTGCCTTGTTCACTCAGGTCACCATTACACACTGACATGTCTACAATAACAACAAACAGTCAGGATAACTGAAGTACAACATTGCCTTGTTTACTCATGTCACCATTACACACTGACATGTCTACAATAACAACAAACAGTCAGGATAATTGAAGTACAACAATAACAACAAACAGTCAGGATAATTGAAGTACAACAATAACAACAAACAGTCAGGATAATTGAAGTACAACAATAACAACAAACAGTCAGGATAATTGAAGTACAACATTGCCTTGTTCACTCACCATTAATTTTTAGCATTACTTCAAAAAGCCCAAAAGATATATTTATATCAGTGGAACACACACCCCTCCCCCCCCCCCCCCCCCCAAAAAAAAAAAACACAAAACACAGAACAAAACAAAACAATTTCCAAAAAAAAAAAACTATCAAAACAAAACAAAAAAATGGTCCATTTTGTTTAAAATTTTTCTACTAGTGCTCTGGGAGTAAAAATGTGTCTTGGGCTGCAGATGACCAGAAAAAAAAAAACATGGAAATTTAAACTATTTTTTTGCTAGAGTTGTAAGATATCATGTAATTAAACATTTTGCTGTTTTTGGTCATCGAAAGAAGATGAAAAAAATATATTTTAATTAAAAAATGGCTTGACCTCATGCTACTTATGACGTCATATCTCATTATCATAGCAACCGATTGTCACCAAACTTTGCCAAAATGTGTCTCAAGGATAAATGAACAGCTTCTGAAGACAGCATGCGATAATCCTTACCTCCACCCCTCAACAACCCCTCCGTGGGTTAAATGAAAAATTATCTTTTTTGTTCAAGAGCACAACACAGGGACATAGTTCAGACTCTTTATATCAGAAATAAGTGTCCTTTTGCTAGTGCCCTTCCTACACTTCCCAACGGAAACAAAACCTAAACAGTAAAATGCAGATTGTGTGCATCCAGGTAAATAGAAAAAAAATGTTTTTACCTTGTTCCACCTGTTCCTCTGTTGTCGACATAGCATCATTTGATGCAGTCTCGCTCTTTTCCTGTAGCGTTTGACTACTAAGCTCTTCGGACAGTTCAACAGACTCACTATCAATGTGATTTTCCGCAGTCTTTTCCTGTGCGCAGATGGCAAGCTCTTCATTAGGAGTTTGCTCCCTTGATTTTTGTTCACGTTCTGTGGAATTTTCAGCACAGTTTTCTGTGTTATTGCTACATTCTTCGGCCTCTTTTTCTGAAGCTTCCTCGTTTTCTTCCAACATTCCTTGCTCTATTTCATCCTGTTGCTGTTGTTGCTTTTCAATTTGTTTTTTTAGCTTTTTCTTCATTTTCTTTTTCTTGTTCTTGGATATTTTTGTTGACGTGCATTGCTTTGAATTAAAAAGTAATAACAGCTAGTTAAAACTATGAAATATATTGTTTGAGATTTACTCTGCCCACCGTTTGCAAAAACACAAACATATCAAGGATCTGTTAGGATAAACGGGGATAGAGTATAGAATATGCTGCAGTCTGACTTTGGGAGTGTAACTGAATTCGCAAAGTTTAAAAGAAATCTTAAGACCGCTTCCAACATGCCCAACAAATACTGAATAAGAACCGGTAATTCCTATACAGTCGAACCTGTATATAACAGCCACCCTCGGGATTTGAGGAACTGGCCGCTTAATACAGGTGGCCGCTTAATAAAGGATCACTAAAAATACTCAGTTAGCTGCATTCGTGATTTTGTACTGTACTTCAGCACATTGCGGACATCTGAAAAGCGTAAACGATACTAAACGGCCGATTATCAGCTTACAGTAGCTTTGCACGTGTTATTTCTTTATAGTGATGATGAATCGCATTTTAAACACAATAAAATACCGCATAAATGACATGTGGCTTAGTTTCCGTTCGAGGGTGGCCGCTTAATACAGGTAAAAATAACAAAGAAAGACAAACATGGGACTGCTACAGGGTGGCCGCGGCCGCTTAATAGAGGTGGCCGCCTAATACAGGTAACAAATACAGCATTTGTATGAGCGAAAAATCGGAACTGGCCGCTTAATAGAGGGTGGCCGCTTAATACAGGGCCGTTATATACAGGTTCGACTGTATATAGTCATATCTATTTGTATTAATCATTATAATCTGTCATTTTATTTACAGCTGTAGCTTTGTCTCTGTATTTTGTAATATGTTTTGGTTAAACAGGGCTCCACTTAAACAGCTGCTGCTGAATGGGCAACCCTGTCTACATATTGTTCCTCGCGAAGCGAGGTTAATAAATTTGTCGTGCCTCGGGAGCTAAGCCACGCGAATTCGAGCGAAAAATATATTTATATATATACTTGATGGTGTCCTGCAGTTGCCTGGCAACAATGTGGTACTACTTCATGTAAGCCTATATAGGAGCATGGTAAATAAAGATGGCGGACAGAAACGGTACGCGAAAGCACCTTTTACTAACGTTTTTGGTTGCAAAGAAGACGAGGTGGAATGCCGAAAAGCCTCATACGCAAATCGAGAGTTTCGACTCGCGGTGCACCCTCCCCCGAGCTTTGCGAGGTTCTGCGAGACACGTATTTCTAGTTTATAAATAAATTTACAAATAAATTAAAACCTTAGCTAACAGGACACTGTCTGTATGCACACACATCTTCTCCCAATTAAGTTGATAATCTGCATTATTACATGACTCAGATATAATTAAAGAGGCCCAATACATGTAACTAGATTAAGCCAAGAGAACCACTAAAATGAAAAGCCCTGCATGACCTGTGAGATTCTAGTAAAATTTTGCAAGACCCATAAGTTTCAAAATACCATTTACCAACCCTCACGGTCAATTAAAGGTCCATGTTCACCCAATCTGCTTTGCGCGCCCAGGCTGATTTTCGCAGACGGAGAATCGAAACATCGACACGCCAGCCAATCATAACGCTACATTGAACAATTGAACCATTTCAAAACAAAAACACAAGCGCACAAAGCAGATTGGGTGAACATGGGCCTTTAAGCAGTTTAGGACACTAAGGTATATGTTGTGGTTCAAAATTTTCACTGGTTTGAAAATTTTCAAACCAGTTTAATTTTAATTTTTCTTTGTTTCAGATTCATATTTATCATATTCTGAGACAAAAGAAAACAAACATCAAACTGGTTTAAAAATATTTAAACCAAAGGAAAAATTGAACCATAATATTATAACACAGTGATTTTGTTACAAATTGCTATGGTGAGTCCTGGGGCTCATTTCATGAAAAATCATGAGTCCCAATCCAGAACCAATGATTCCCAGTCCAATTAAAAGCCAATGAGTAAATTGTACGCTGTATTCTACATGCAAAATTCTGAATCATTGTCAGCCATCTTGGTTCACTCACATGCTTTCCATATATGGTAAACATAATGAGTAACCACTCCATCAGGCAAATCAAACTGGCAGCTCTTGAAATAAAAGAAATTTTGGAGAATTTGCATAGAAATGCTTCTGTTTATTCATTCAGAAATTACTTCTTGACCTACATGTATTTTATAGGCAGACAATATTACTCTCTTGACTTGAGGTAGGGTTTATTTCCGATTTAAAATCACACAAAGATCAATTGATTGTTCTTTGCGTCCCACAGGACGCGTGCCTTGAATTATTGTGTCTTTGGGGATTTTTATGTGCCAGGGACGCAAGACGCAGGGGGAACAAAATCACTGATAACATACAGTGTGTATACAAACCTGCATTACCGAAGCTGGAGCTGTGCTAACTGAAAGTGAAAAAAAAAAATCGGTAATTAAACAGAGCAAAAAAAACATAAATATGATTTAAGAATTCTCACCAACATTCTAAAGGCCCAGACACGTGGTGCACCTTTTCTTACAATGCTGCGCCAACAAGATTTTTGGGGGTGTCACATGATGCAATTTGTTGCATGCAACTTCACAAAAGTAGAACTTGATTCTACTTCTGCAACTGTTGTGTGCAACATTTCAAGAAAAGATGCACCGCATGTCCGGGCCTTCAGCCTAATTTACTGAAACATGATGGTATATTAATGGGTTTGACAATACACCACCAAATTCGTAAATGCTGGACTGAGGTTCGTTAAAAAAAATAGACCATTTTACAGTTTCTACTTAGTAACCTGGTCTTTGTGTGGAAATGAGGCTGAAGTTGACCTTGTTTTGATAGAAACCTTTCTTCTTTTCATATGTAAATCATGTTGTTCTTATGCTAACTAACATGATTTACACATAAAAAGCAGGAAGGTTTGTATCAAAACAAAGTCAACTCCAGCCTCACTTTCACTCAAAGGCCTGGATACTAAGCACACAACTGTATGGTCTATTTAGTAAAAATACTGAAATTCTCTACTAAATAATGTTCGTATGAGAATAGAGCGGTTTTCGATATTGTGCAGTTCCAGAAAATATCCATACTCCCCCCACGGAAGGTTTTTTGTTTAGCACCCACCGTCCCCCCAAGAAATTCCAGTTTAGCTTCATACTTTGCTTCTAAAATGTTGGGTTTTAATTATTGTGACTTGCCTGTAGACGTTTTCCCGCGCTTGGCGCCGCCGACATGTAATTGCTTCAAGCTATGATTGGTTCATTGGATTGTTTACGACTGTTGTGACTGGTCAGAGTAATATTTTTTTTTTACTTCGGTTTTGGTTTTACGAAACTCATTTGAAAAACCGTTCTATTATTGATGATCTGAGCTTACTTAAGGCAGGTGCGTACACTCCTGCATCCCTTGCTGCCGCTGCCTCAGCTGCCAGCTGTTGAATGTGTTTTTCACTCACACACAGTAAAATATTCTCAGGCTTAATATCAGTGTGGATTATTTTGCATTTGGTGTGCAAGTAATCCAGCCCCTGTAATGTCTATAAATAACAAAAAAACAAAGACGCATCACTTGTAAACAGAATTCATCTTTTACTATTAAAGACATCAAAAATTTAAATGAAATAGAATAAGGTATGGGTAATAAGAATGGCTTATCCTTGCTGACCAAAATATAATTAATACCTCTTGCACACTCAAATAATGTCTTTCTTGTAAAATATGTCACTCTGTAACATGTACAGTTTACGTCCAAAAAGGCATTTATTTGAAGATGGAACATTATATCAACATTATTTATGCTTGACCAGACTGGTATGCAAGATGAAATTTGTCTATCGCAAAATGGTGATCATGTGATAAAAACTGACTTGCCTCCACCTAAAATTTCAAAAAACAGTTTGCAGTCCCTTTAGGAAGGCCTTTACAGAGAGTGATGTGGTGCAGTTTAAAGGTGACAGATACAGCGTGACATGTCTTAAGGTGGCTCGACTGGGATTTTTGGTGACATAACATCCCAACTTTGAGCGGCTGATACTCCACTGTCTGTGCTCGGTCAAGCAAGCTGCTTCACACATTGGGTTGAATATTTTTAATCAAAAATTTGCATTACTTTCTGTTAATTCGTCGATGTTAGCATTTTCCTGACAAATTGAAACAGAAAACCCAGTGTACAGCAGGCAGACATAAGCTCTCCAGTGAATGTTGAAGAACTCAAACATAGCAACTAAGTGCAGCGCTCCAAGCTGCGACCATTTTGGTCGCCATTGCGAGTGAAAAAAAAAATTGGCGACTGAATTGTCGGCGAAGGTCGCCATTTGCCAATCAAAGGATTTAAGCTCAAAACAATAAAGTTGACTTTACGTTTTATCGATTTTTGATTGAATCATTGTTAAATCAAAGAAATATTACCATGCGTTTTCCCTGTATTAGGTCAATGATGAATCTGTTCCTCTTGCATCGCAAGACATGTGTACTGGCAGATAATAATAATAATCTGCGCTTCGAATTCATTGAGCGGTCATTTTGAAAACGTTTAGCAGTAGTGTCTTCATGTAAAGCAGCAGGAAGTGTCTTGCGTTAATAAAACGGCAAATTTTGGCGACCAAAATTTTCCAATTGGTGACCATTTTAAAAATGTAGGTCGCCAAAAGGCGACTTATTTAAAAAATGAGCTTGGAGCGCTGAAGTGCTATTAATTTATGCCATGCACACATGTACTTTTGAATTCTTGTATTAGCGGAGCACTTGCCAGGCCGAAGGCCTGGCTGCGCAGCTCCATACTCATAGAACGTATCGCCGTCATTTTTCATGGTCATGGCTAGCGGAATGTTTTGCGGGCGCGTGTCCGTCCGCCCACGACCCGCCCACCGTGTTTGAACAACATCCGGGATCTTGAAAGCAAGGCTTTGTTTTTCGCGCGGCCACACAGCCGTGAGCTCGGTAAACACTTTAGTTGTTTTGTTGTGTCTAGCGGAGAATTAAAGTCGTTATTTTCCTGCATTTTTTCGCGGTTTGCTACTCAAGACAGGGATACTAATTAAGGGATACTGAGAAGCCGCTTTAGTGGAAAAAGACGAGCTTTCAGGGATAAAATCTTGCTTCGAGGAACTTCATGTATTACGTTTTTATCGGGAGATGTTTTCTACGGATTTCAGAACCAGAAGCGGAGATTTGAATTTCCAAGCAAGCGAGGAACTTAAAGGTAAAACAGGTTACAGTTTTCGATGAGAATTTAATATGTTGATATCAATCTGTGAGTGACTTTTTATTAGTGTTATTGTTAGTTTTGGAGAATTGATTTTAAAACGTGCTTAAATTCAGTTGTATCGATCTCTTGAATTTCATCGAAGAAAGCTTCAACTCGATGAGCTATAAAATTAAATGGTACGCGTTTTGCTTTTAAACGTAAACTAATGGAGATTTGAATAAATTTTTTCGAAAGAAGATTGTGTTGTCCATTTTTATGTGTTTGTTCATTCATTAGATAGTTTGAAAAGCGATTTTATGTAAACAAAACAAGACTTTGATTTTATAGTACGGTTCTATCTTCACTCGCATCGCCTTATGCAAATATGTTTGTGTAGTTTTGCAATTTTTGATTTCCAAATCAGTTTCTCGGGCAATTTTTGACAAACATAAGCTGTATTTTATTCGGAAACTAGTGGTACTAGTTATTCTAGACAGAGAAAAGTTGTTTTTGTGAACTTTTATACGGTCTATAAAAATGTACTGTGCAGACGGTCGCGTAATACTGTTTTTGAGAATTGCTAAAATTGAAAATAGCCCATTTGTCAATCTTAATTCTTGTGCTTCCAACCTTTCACCTTAGTTAAGTTTCACCTTAGTTAAATTTCACCTTAGTTAAGCTTGTTCAAAGTGCGACGCTGTTAGGCTTGGGCTATGTATATATATTAATTTTCAGGGTGAGTGAATGCAAACCCTGAATATGTTTTGGCATTTTAACAAATGTTTAAGGGCACAGAAAGAAATCTTGACATACCTGTTTTATAATACTCTTGACTTGCAATATAGGTATTCCTTTATAACTGGACTTTATTATTAATTTTAACAAGTTATGACCTAACACTTCAAAAACCATACATATATCTGTAAAGTCAATGTCAAGGAAAACGTTTTAAGAATGCACATGGATTGAACAAACACAAAAAACAGAGATACAAATGTATAAATGTACCTTATTCGATGATTCATCAAATAATATGCGTGAATATTTTACAAGCTGTGCAGTGTTGCTTTTTTAGCCCAGCAGGGGAAACAAAAATTGCATATACAATATACAATATATACAATATTATTGTATATCAATTCTATATACTCAGGAAGGGCCAAAGGTTTACAAACAGCAATGTGAATCAAGGATACGAGAGCCATTTATTCCTACAATTTTGAAATCATCAGTAAGTTGGACCACATGTTTATACCCAGTGTGATCTGTATCAGCAGTGTGAACCTGAAAGATAAGAATTTAATCTTCATTATTTTTTCATAAATCAGGAAGGAATACCCTATCAACACCAAAGGCTTCTCTAAATCATAAGGACAGAGAACACAACTTGGTCATAGTCACTCTTTTTGAGTAGCCATGCACACATATGTTTTTGTTATTTATCTGCTCAACTAAAAGAGACCATCTGATAAAATAATTATTGCACCTTTCTACTCGGTTAATAAGCACAGTATTAGAGCAGTCTTCGACTTAGTGTCAAAAGCAATTTAGCGATTACTTCAGTTTTGCATTTCCATGCTCTGTGATCAGCTAAAAAATATTGCTCCACTTTTTAAACCAATCACAAGTAAAACCAAAACCAATCGATCGTGACTTACCTGCACGCATTTTCCTGTGCTTGGTGCCTACTACACATATTTCATGAGTTCTGATTGGTTCATTGATTGTCTGCCGCTGTTCTGATTGGTTCATTGATTGTCTGCCTCTGTTCTGATTGGTTCATTGGATTGTCTGCCTCTGTTCTGATTGGTTCATTGATTGTCTGCCTCTGTTCTGATTGGTTCACTGATTGTCTGCCTCTGTTGTGATTGGTTCATTGGATTGTCTGCCTCTGTTCTGATTGGTTCATTGATTGTCTGCCTCTGTTCTGATTGGTTCATTGATTGTCTGCCTCTGTTCTGATTGGTTCATTGATTGTCTGCCTCTGTTCTGATTGGTTCATTGATTGTCTGCCTCTGTTCTGATTGATTCATTGATTGTCTGCCTCTGTTCTGATTGGTTCATTGGATTGTCTGCCTGTCTTGTGATTGGTCAGAGTGGCTACTTTGGTTTTGGTTTTATGACACTCAATTAAAAACTGCTCTATCCTGACATCTACTTATTATTAGATTTTCTGAGATGAGAAAACTCCTTACTGTTCTCAGCAGTTTCATCTCATCTATTGCAGTCTCTGTATAATGAGCCGCACTTTTCACGATCTTCAGTGCAACAAACCGACGATCTCTGGAAAGAAAATTCAGAAATTTTAAGAGTAAGTACAAGTTAGAGAAGTACCTCATGGTTCAAGGACTAGTGTTGTTTCATTACACAAGAAAATTTTCTCCACATTGTCTCTCTCCACCCAGGTACATAAATGGGTACTGGCAATGTTAGAGGTAACCCTGCAATGGAATAACATCCAAACCAGAGAGAAGTATCATACACTCCATACACTCCTAGTTGCTTCATGCTAAAGAAACCAGGGCCCCTGCCATGTGGACCTGCCGTGGCTTGTGTGTACATCGTCACCTTACCAAGCAGTCAGCAGTTGTGTCCAGCTGTGGGTACTGTAACAACCATAATTCAAAATGATCGACAATTTTCATGAACTATTTTAATGTTTTTGTCTATAAACTGAGTAAGAACTCTTGTTCGAGAAGAGGTACATCTAACACAGGGATGTAGCTAACATGCATACTTTTGTCAACTGTCCTAAAACTAGATATTTTATGAATGAAGTAACTAGTTGGTTTAATAGAGTTCATAATTGCAGGTTGCAACCCTCACTTACAGAGGAACTATTTGGCATTACTTCTAAAAATGACGCATCTACAAGCTATTTGCTTAAACTTAATCAGTGTCTTTTGTTTGCAAAATACTATCTGTACCATCAGAAATTAAATTCTAAATCGTGTAATTTAACTGAATTTATAAATCAGCTTAATTGGAAATATTGTATAGGAAGCTTTGATAAGTAGCTTATACAGGGTAGTTATCATAGACTTTTTTTTTTTTTCTTTTTTGTGTTGTGTGTTGTCCTTTTATTTAACTTTTACAATGATGTATTGTTTTCACTTAAATTAAAAAAAAAAAAAAAAAAAAAAAATACAGTAGACCACACAATTATCACGTTACTTTAATGGTGACTGATAATAGTACAAATGGATATACTCCACTTGAATGTAAAGATTATGTTAAATATCTGAGTGTATTAATTGATAATCACGTATCCTGGAAATATCATATTGATTACATAGCATCCAAAATTAGCAAAGTCATTGGGGTTATAGCTCGTTTGAGACATTTCGTTCCATTTCATACCCTACGTAGCATTTATCAGTCTTTAATGTTTCCTTATTTGTCATGGTCTGGCTGTCTGGGGTCAGGCTCCACAATCACACTTGAATAAAATGTTACTGCTTCAAAAAAAAAAAAAAAAAAAAAAAAAAAAAAAATGTAGCTAAGAGCCGGCTACTGGCTTTTTCAGCAGATGAAAGAGAACTTATCACCGGCTGAAATTTCATAGAAAACAAAGACTAAGGATGATTTTGAAGGTAAATAAGCAAGAAAAACTGGCTGGGCTTGTTTATGAGCCTGCTAAGTTTTTTCTTAACGATAACTCTGCTAACATATACAAGACTTACTTTAGATCCCATGCAAGCCACACAGTTGAAAAGTGACCCCATCCAAGCTTTCTGATTACACTGTAGCGGTTGTTAAACAAATCCCCTAAACGCACAGGGTGGTATCCTCCTACACAAGAAAGAAATGAAGGATGATCATGGCAGTCAGTTCACTTCCCATCTCTAGGAACAGAACGGGAGTAAAATACTACTGTCTTGGCTGTTGTTAAAATATTACTGTCTTGGCTGAATGTTGTGACACAAGATGTTGTAGAATTTATTGTCAAATCATTGCTATCTTGCTTGACTGCTTGTTTACAAGTTGCTTATCATCACGTGAAGTTATTTATAGATTTGTGGTGGGAAAAAAACTTAATCTGAGACACGTGTACCATCAGTAGATGATTCAGCATCACTTTATGATTAATTAATAACATCATTTTCTGCACTGGGTTAACTTCTTCAGGTTAAAGCCAAAAAATGTTGTACTTAACCATATTTTCAAACCATACTTGCAATTGGTTGCATAAAAAAAAGTCTGCCTACACTGTAGTTATTGAATTCTTACTCCCCTTCTCCCTTTTTAGTCCAACCTCCACTTTTCAAGAAATGGCCCTGAAAACTACAGACAGGAAGATCTACAGATCTATCTTTTTCCTTAAAATTTATCCAATCAGTGATGGTATTTTAGCAAAAATCAGTAAATAAAGCACATGTTTAAATGAAAAAAATATGACAATGACAGATCTGAATGACGCAAAATGCAAATTTGCTACTGATTGGAACTCTGCATAAATGCAGTAACAAGATATTTTTGTGGTGAGTTTTTGGTTTCAAAATATTACCATGCTGCAGAATAGTGCACTTGAAATGCTATCCCAGCCTAACAGCTCAGAAAAGCATTTTAATAGATATATATATTTTTTTTAATTTTCAGAGAATAATACACTGTTGCAGTTTAGAGAAATATAAAACAAAATAATAAAGCTAAGATTGTCAGAGACACAATGGCTAGCTAAATTAGCATATATCATGAAATTTCAGATTATAAACAACGGCGTCAAATAATAATTATTGTGAGAGCAGTAAAACGTTTTGAACATCATAATTAAAAAAGGTTGAAGTTACTGGAAGGTTCAAGTGAATTAAACATTGCTTAATGAAAACATACAAGCTTATAATCGTCTTATTTTAAGATTTTGGTATATATGTAAAAGTTCATAAAACAGATGAAAAAAATCTCTTTTTAATTCGAAATATATTTAAGCTTATTCCGTTTGGTGTATTCAAACGCTAATTACCACATTTCACCTCAAACAAAACATTTTTTCACCACCTAAAAAAAATCTTAGAATATCGATCATTTTCTGAAAATAAATTTTCTCTTATGGTTTCATAACATTCTCTTAGTGTACTTGTAGATTTAAACAACTGCAGAACAATTGGATCGAAATCCCCTGCTCGACTAAAAAAATTCCTTTATCGATCAGTTTCATGCGTCAATTTCAAAAAACAAATTATATATTTCCAGACAATGATAATTGGTCGTTTTATTTTAAGTATGAATTCTAAGAAGATCTTTTTCAAATCGTTTTCATAGGAGCCGAGGTTTTTCCAGCTTTATCTTTTTAAGCTTAAGCTTATTATATAAGTTTATGAAATATTTTTCACTTGTCATTTTGGACGACAAACCGATGGATCGTCAAATTAAATGCAGTGTAAACGAAGTTTCCAGCTAATTTCACAACAATAGAGTAATGAAGAACGAACTTCGTCTAGCTCAGTGGGCAAGTTAATAATTGTAGCTTGGTTTAATTTAGATCGCTGTCTTTGTGTATACAATTCAAACAGATTTTAACACAACAGCACATTTGAAATGCGCACAACTACAATAGATATTACCTTTGATATAATCTCCTGCTTCTTCTTGTTCTTCCTCGTCTGAATTTTCGTCCACTTCGTAATCCTCATCGTTAAAACTAGAAACACTCCCGCTAAAGTCAACATACAATCGAGACGATCCGTCAAATCTTTGGACGCCATAAAGACTTGTTCTAAGTTCTTATAAAATTAACCATACGCTTACCTTTTCGGCTTCGACTTCGTATCTTCTGGCCTCATGCGTGCTTTCGGAGCTTTGTACCTTTTTTTCTTCGCTTGTATCGTCAAAACTGAAACGAATCATGGTAAATCAGTGATTTAAATCTCTGTTGCAAAAGGAAATGCCCTTAAATCTAACCTTTCCGTTGCATTTTCGAGTTCATTTTGCCGTTTCTTGCTGCAAGCTAGCGACAAGTTTGTTGAAATTTTGGGTTTTAGGCGCGCATGTCAGCGCATTAGGAATGCGGGCTCATAAACGTAAACAAAAACGTGAGCGCGAAATTTGTACATTGTTCAGAGGAGTGGGGAGGGGAGACGAGATCAAAACAACATCGGGGTTTAGCTGTCCGTCTTAGAGAGGTGTCCGCCTTGTAAAGAGTTAAGTTACAGACGAACAAGTGAAATTCGGCCAGAACCAGCCAATATTTGATATCCGTCTCTGAGAGGTGTCCGCTTTATAGAAAAATTTCTATCTCTGCGATCGCGATCGCAAGGATCGCAAGGATCGCAACGTTTTAGTTTCCATATGATCGCAAGGGTCGCAAGAATCGCAGCGATCGTCGATCGTAACGATCGCTGCGATCGTTGCGATCGTTGCGATTATACGGAAACCAGGCTTTAGGGCCGATTTTACATGCGACACGCTTGCGGCATGCGTACGACATGACTTGAGTAATTTGTGTTGTTAGCATGTTGTATTAAAGCATGTTTTAAGCGTGTCGCATGCGACGAAAGTTGTACCGTGTATAAAATCGGCCCTTGAGAGTTTACTGTACAAAACTCTGGGTTTATATTATAATACTGACCCAACAAAACGAACAGCCTGTGAGCAGCGAACGGACAGATTTTGGGTTCTCTCATAAGATCAGTAAATTCGGCAATCAAATATGAGCTGACATATTGGTTGAAGATAGATTATCGGTTCTTTTAAACACAAGGAAGACGATTTGGAAATTTACTGGTTGATAAACTTGATAAGTTTTAATTCACATCCTGGCCAATGAGAGCATTCAGCATATTGAAAGTTCCAATAAAAGAATAAATAATGAACAATTTTGATCGAGCCGAGTCTTTTGCGTCACAGCGGGAACTTGAATAAGAAAGAAAGCATAATTGAATGCAGCCTTCAGATTGACTTGATTATTTCGCTGCAATATACGAGTTCCGCATAATCGACGTCACTTAACAACATAATCAGCGGTACATGCAATGAACATGATTTATTTTATTGAAAATCTCGAAAAGCCATTCAAACGCTTATGTTCTTACCATGTCTTACAGTAAAGAACAGAATCGAGATTCGAAAGCGGCGATCACTAGAAAGATTAACCGCGATAATTAGATTAAACTTGTCAATTTAGTCACGCGAGGTGTCTTGGAATCCGCGTTATGAAAGAAATGATTTCTTTAGCTTAAAAAAGTTGTAAATTTCTAACTAAGATTTTCTTCGTGGATATAAATAAAACATGAATAGAACAAATTATGTCGAGACGACAGTTATTGCATAGCATTTTGTGCGCATTGCTTTGATAAAACAATCTTCCGTAACCTGGCCGTCTCTCGTTACATTCAGGTCAAAGTTACTCAGCTAGGCATGATTTGCAGATAACCGCAACATTAAAAAGATAAAATTGTGTGGCCTTTATTCCCTTTGATGAAAATATTAGCTCAGTCTCTAGATTTGCGTCAAAAGGAAATAGTCGCTAAACGTCACCAACAGATTACACTTCAGTTCGAAAGCAGAGTTACCCCGTCAAGTGCCTTATGCTATTTCTTCTTGAAAAAATCTGCTTTGAAAAGAAAAACGTATTGGAACTCAATGTATAAAACAAACTCAGGATTGTTATTAACTTATCGATGCAAAACATTTGAGCTATTTAGGTAATTATTTGTTGTTGTGAGAAAGAAAATTGTCCAACTGGCTTAAAGTTATAAGCCGTACGCAAATCGATCGTTTGATTTTACGTTCAGCTGAATGTGGTCGAAAAGTACACTGGATTAAACTCCAAATAGAAACTTAACATTCCAGTGCAAAATGATAATTGTTTCGAGATTCGAAGACGTTATTTCTCTTCACGCGCTTGAATGAGTTCGTCAGTAAACATACTAAATACTGATACACATCACAACTGTCTTACCTTTCGCACTTCGAAATAACGGCCGAAAGAACTTAGCTTGGCGAGTAATTTCTTGTTAGTTCTGTTCCTAAAAGCTCAAATTCTCTGAATACCAAATAAATGAGCTTACAAGCACCCCGTGTCCAGGTTTAGAGCGTTATTGCAGTTTGTTTTTGTTTGAAACGAGCTCTGATTGACTTGACAAACAAAAGTTTCTAACATGATCCTTCAAACGCTCGAATGGTCCTGTGACGTTCGGATAAAAATCTGACAGTTCAAGTGTATACAGAGCCACTAATGAATAAAATGCTCTTCAATGTTTCAGTGGGCGGCTGATAAGAAAGAATACACAGAAACAAAGAATCCTACAGACATCAAAAGACTTATTTAGATTTGAACAAAGTGGACTTGGCCGATAAGGCTCGTAAAACGAGCGAGTTTTGCATAGAAAGTTTTACTTATCAGGTTAATTGTTCTAAATTGTTTTATATGTAAAACCATTGTCGAAGGATATTGCATCGGAAGGCGCGTGGGAGTATAAAAAATGAAAACGAAATTTGTTTAGTTTCTGAATTTTAAAAGTCTAATTTTTCCACTTTATGTGGTCAAACTGACGTCAAGTATTTGTGACGTCCTTGATTTCAGTGATTAGTAGACAACATTGTCGGAAATTGATTATAATTCGCAAAAAGGCGAGGTTATCTGTTTAGTAGTTTCATTTCCTGCTCATAATCTGTTCTTGACATTATATTCCCGTAGTTTTGACGATTTTATTTTATTTTTGCTTTGTTTTCCCAGAGCGCTAGCCGTCATCGCCGTTGCAAACCAATCGAGTCTCCTGAGGAACATACCAAAAAATTGCCCCCTGAAAGGAGACATTTGCTCCGGGCGTGCGCGTTACTTGCATTTTGGCTTCCAGTTTGGGCTCTATCATGTCGTTGTCGCGTCGAATGTTCTACGTAGTATCAGCCTTGCTCTATACTTTGATTGTACTAAAATGAACTATTGCCCATGAGCAGTTGAGCTCGGACGGCCTGGGCGCTAGTCCGCGCAAGTCACCAATAGAAGCCAAAATGGGCTCAGTCGAAGCATATTGCACTGAAAAAATGGCAAAATGACGGGGTTTTTTTCGCTCCAACTAAATCATATTTCCCACCAAAATGTTCACTAGATCCTAGTCTCTTCAAAACCGAGTGTGGACGTTGACATTACGCCTATTAAAACGAGTTATACCGCTAAAAGCGATCACCGCGCGGTTGAACTCCATACAAGCCTTTACGTGACATTGGTCACTTCAACGTCAAAATGACGGGACTTTTTTTTAGTTATTAAAATATTTTAACGTTTCCAGATAGAATAATAACCAAATTACTGGAATCCGAGTGTGAATTTCCGAAAAGTGATTCATAAAAGGGCGAAATTTTGATTTTCCCTTCCAAAAATGGCGGTTTCGCTGTGATTTTAGGGTCAAATTGGGGGTCTGGGGACGAGTTAAATGGTTTTTCGTTGGCCTGATCTCACAGGAGGAGACCTAATCAGCTGTTAAAACTGAATCAATAGAAACGAGAAGTCCAAGGACTACTGCAAATCTGATACAACGAGTAAATATATTTGAAACAATATTTCGGCTGGCCAGACCAACCTTCTTCAGGTTATAAGATGTTACTTTATACCCTGGAGAAGGCTGGTCTGGCCAGCCGAAATATTGTTTCAAATATATTTACTCGTTGTATCAGATTTGCAGTAGTCCTTGGACTTCTCGTTTATATATCTCCTGAGGAAACTGTGTTGCAGTAGGTGATCCGAACTCAATAACAAGTGGGGGAGGGGTCGGAAACAATGGGGGAGGTGGGGGGGGGGGGGGGGCTCCGCAGTGAAAATTGTAGAGACATAAAACTTCTCCGGCCCTTTTGGTCTTATTATTTGGCGAGATATGAGGGGGACGGGGAGGGGACTGGGCTGCTCCCCCTGGATCCGCCCCAGAATAATCCACTGAGCATGGTACCAAAGGGGGGGGGGGGGGAGAGGCCTTTGGACCCCGGAGATTAAACGTTTCCCTGCTCGGAGCCCGATGAACATTATTATTCGACAGCAGGGATTTTAAAATGTCCATTTTTTATCATGCCACGCTCAGTTTAAAAACGAAGAAGGGTTTCAGGAGAAAAGAAAAGAAAATCAGAACGCATATACAGGCAGATTTTTCCCCATTTATTAGCAACCACAACATGAAGCACTATTTGCTTGACCATAATCGTTACAGTATTGCAAAAGCGTACTACAATATAGAGAATTTCCTGACGTTTTATTTTTGAACCACACGGGATCTAAATATCATGTATTTACCTTGGGACTATTAAATGTCAGTAATAAAGTAGTCTCTTTAATTTAGTCCTTCAATGAAACGCAATGACATCACTCTTTGCGGTATCCGTACCCCTCACATTTGGGGCAACGACGGAGGGCGTCCACCAAACCAATCCCCTGGCAGTTTATACACTCAAGAGGATGGAAACAGGACTTTGCGATGGCAGCAGCCCAATAACCACCAACTGCACCCCCAACAATGGCGACATATGGTCCTCCAATCACTAAGCCAAGAGCGGCTCCGAATATTCCTCCATAAAAACCCGCAATAACTCTAGGCATTTTTGGCATTCCGTCTTTTATGGAATAATAAGGACCCAAAATACGCCGATCAAGAAGAACACCTCCGACACCTAACGGAATTGTTTCCCTGGCCGCGGCCGAGATCTCGGCCTCGGCCCCGATCCCGGCCCTGGTCTTGGCTTTTACAATGTGGCCAATGAAAACGCCTGCTGCAGCTTTTTCAGTTTTCTCATCGATGAAATTGATCCGGTTTTCCGTATTAAGGTATCCTCTAGCGAATTCTATTACGTTAACGAGATGTATCGGTTCTCCTCCGATGGCGATCAGGAGAAATTCATTCTTTTCTGTGTCAAACAAAACAGCACTCTTGATCTTTCGTTTGGATGAGTTTTCAAAGGCTTTTTCGGCATCTTGTAAATCGTCCGTTCTGCTTGCAATCCTCGGTTTCTCATCTTCCTCGGTTTTGTAGTCTGCCACTAGGTATCTTCCAGACATATTTGCTGGCTTGCGACGTCTAAAAAATATACACCGTTAGTGCTAGTGACTCTAAGTAACGCAGTAAAGCCGTGACAACTGAACGCAGTAACGAGACGACGTAAATTTAATCTCATTGGACAGAATATTTAAACAGGGTTTAACAAATCCATGGCCCAATTTGACTTTTAATTGGCCAATCTAAATGTGGCAGCTGGCTGCATGCGCAACTGGTGAAACTAAAGGTGCCGTTACATGAGGTAATTTTTTCCTGCAACTTGCAACGCAATGCTGACGAGAGCCGTTGCGAAACAAGTTGCGGCCGATGAAATTGCGCGTGTAACACCTTCTCTACGCAACTTGTTTCGCAACGAAAAATTGCGTTGCGAGTTGCAGAAAAAGTTGACCACTTATCTACTTTTTGCAACGTTTCGAGACAAGTAGCAAACGTGTAACATGTAATCAGCATGCCTCGTGTAACAGCACTAAGGGAAACAAGGGACTGTTCGTGTTCTAATTCTATCGAGCTGACTTGAGCTATTATATTTTAAGCAAAATAGCGAAGCCGCGACTAGGGTTAAGCTATTAAAATAAATCAGATAAAGTTTGAAACTCGTTCATACCTGATCACTGAAGCTCAAATGACCGGCTTGACTGATGTTTTTGAGGTACTGCTAACACTGCGAAAGCTTGAGTGCAACTAACTTAACCTAGCCCTTTACGGCCTGATTATCAGCGGTTACAAGACAAGCGCTCGAATTAAAATTACATCCGCCTCACTGGATTTTCCGCGTTGTTTTTAATAGTCAGTCAGTATGCACATTGCATTGTTCTGCCATGTAAGCGGTCAGTCCATGCTGTTAGTTTGTAATTCACTTCTAAAATCCCTCAGGCAAACGACAAGCGGCATTGCAAGTTTGACGATATTTCTGTTTCTTTTTTCAATAAAACAGTAAAATAAAATAAAGCATTTTCACTGAGATGGCTAGAAAAGTTCTTCAAGTTTTCGCTTTTCAAATTTGTTCCTTACCCTGAATCGGGTGGCAGATAGGCGGAGCCTGCATGAAAGCAGAAAGACCGCAAAAAAGGCGGAAAAAAGGCCGAAGAAAAGGCCTGAAATAGCGCCGGAAACAGCGCAAGGAAAGCCCAGTAATTTCTGACGTTCGTGGATAATTTAAAAGTCATCACCAGGAAAAGCCAAGGCGGCTATAAAAGATCTTGATAAGTAGTCGCTTTTCAAATTTGATTTGAATCAGGAGGCAGAAGAACAGCCCGGAAGCTGGGCGAAACCTGAACGAAAGCAGAAAGACCGCAACGCAAAAAAGGCGGGGAAAAGGCCGAAAATAGCGCCAGAAATAGCGCCGGAAACACAGCGCAAGGTAAGTCCAGAAATTTCTGATGTTCGTGGACAATTAAGTCATCACCAGGGGAATCCATGCAAGAAGTGCATCCAAGCTTTTCCGAAACAGAAACATCCCAGAAGGCTGGAAATTCCTTGTTTTCTGCGAAGGCCAGGAAACGTTTTTTTTCAAGAAAAGAAAAGAAAATTTCTAAATAAGTTTTTTGCTTTTCAAATTTGTTCTTTACCCTGAATCAGGTGGCAGATAGGCGGAGCCTGAATGAGAGCAGAAAGACCGCAAAAAAGGCGGAAAAAAGGCCAAAGAAAAGGCTTGAAATAGCGCCGGAAACACAGCGCAAGGAAAGCCCAGTAATTTCTGACTTTCGTGGATAATTTAAAAGTCATCACCAGGAAAAGCCAAGGCGGCTATAAAAGATCTTGATAAGTAGTCGCTTTTCGCATTTGTTTAGAATCAGGAGGCAGAAGAACAGCCCGGAAGCTGGGCGGAACCTGCACGAAAGCAGAAAGACCGCAAAAAAGGCGGAAAAAAGGCCGGAAATAGCGCTAGAAATAGCGCCGGAAGCACAGCGCAAGGAACAGTGAAGAAAAGCCCAGAAATTTCTGATGTTCGTGGATAATTAAGTCATCACCAGGGGGATCCATGCAAGAAGTGTATCCAAGCTTTTCCGAAACAGAAACATCCCAGCAGGCTGGCAAATTCTTTGTTTTCTGCGAAGGCCAGGAAACGTTTTCTTCAAGAAAGTCGGGAAAGCCAGGAAATAAAAACACTAATGAACTTCAACATCTAGGAAAGCCAGAACCAACCAGGAACTTTCAGTTGTTGGTTTCGATGGTTTAACAGATAATACGCGCAGATATTTTACGAGTTGCTTAGTAGTTTTTTCGAGCGCCGCAGGGGCGAGATAAAATGCGAGCAATGAATAAGGGATTTATTATTCGACTGAAATTCTTATATTTATAATAGTTCGTGTCTTGAAACCGAGATGCTAAGGTGTAATACGGCAATCTACTGTGTAATACGCTCGGATATTTTGCTTGTTCTCTTTCCGTTATAAGGTAAAATGACCTCAAAGGCATAATCCAAGGACTCTAAGAGCTATCTCGTAATACGAAACAAAATAAGATTAATTTTACTTGTTCTTGATGTTTTGTAATTACGTTTCAAGCTTTTGATAATCCTTTAACTTCGAAAAATTATTCATTGTTTCAGCCAACAGGGCAGTAAACCGTACAAAATCCTTTATAATCTGCAGTTAACACGATAAGAACGATAAGCGGGATCGAGGATAGGGTCGCTAGAAGACACGCGAGAGTATCCACGCCTTCGACGCTTCATGCCTTTACGAGCAGGGGACGATTTGAGCAAATAAGCTAAAACAAAGAGCGAAAAGAAAAACTTGAACCGTTAAATGATAAATGTTAACTTGCCATATAATTCCGTTTGCAGTTTACAAATAAGCGTATTTATTATTCGACTGTGACGTCATTTTACCCAATAAGGGAAAACAAAACAAACAATTAGCTACCTAGACTGATTTACTCATTAGTAGATCAAGACCTCATTCCGATCTCATATTGATTTTAAAAAATATTAAAAACCCTTAAAATGACGTTTTTTTTTCTTGCCGTCGTACTTCGCGTCACCAGAAGTTTTTTCGGTAATCGCTTAAGGGAGCTTGTACCTGCCATAGCATAGCCGCCTCGATTATGGCAAAGACTGAACAAATTCTATAAGAGCGTTTTAGCAATTTTGGGGGATGAAGTTTTGAGGATAATAAATACAGTTAAGAACATACTATCAACATAATTGGTTGATATCTAAAGAAAACGATGCGCTTTGTGAATGCAGTTTCATCTCATAGTACTTTGATTCCATCTGACATCGTGTGTAAAAAAGTAAGGGGAATGCTTTGGCCGATTGCGAGAAAAAAGGATTTGATTAGTGTGCGTTCAGCTGCTCTTGTTGCCATTTTTGTATGTAATTTGGTCTACCATTTGAAAGGTTTTTATGAGCACAATCTTTACCTGATGTTATTTTAATGGAAATTAAGGTTTTGACAGAAATTCATAGAACATAAAAATAACGTATCAAGAAATAAAGACAGATGGAAATCGTCTTAAGCAAGCTCAAAAGAGTGCAGCCCGAATTTTATGCAATAGGGAAGATATCAATGACGTCACCAATTGTTATTAATGTGCCAACCAGAGCCTTATTGGCTGCCGAAACAAAGGGTTCTTTTGTTCCAGTGGTTGGCACCTTAGAATAACAAAACCAATGTTTGTAAACAGATATCATCCCTATAACTATAAAATTACCACAACGGTACTTCTGGCTTACTTAGCGCACATGGTTGGGATACTCTAGAACACAGATGTTTGTTTAATCAGTCGGTCCTCTTTTACAAGTTTCACAATGGTATTGTTAATTGTAAACTTCCTGACCAGGTTACCGTGCTCTACTACCTCATTTACTAGGAGACATCGCTTAACGTATCGTCAACAGCAGTCGACTCTGTATTAGCTCACAGCTATTCCTTTTTCCCAAGAACAATCAGAGTCTAGCCGGAACTTACTTCCTTCAGAAGTAGTAACATCTTTATCTTTAAGTAATGCTCCACATAAGAACGATAGCAAACTTCATTGTTCTGCGGCATTGGCTCTTTCCCAAATAGAATATCTTTGGTTTCAAGAATAGAGGAGGAGCTGATGGTTAATAATTATATTTCATTATAAAAATGAAGAAAATCCATTTGCGTCACATAAATTTTAGGAAATGTGCGTGCTTAACCCAATCAGAATAGCAGAAGACAATAGCTAATAATTTTGCTTCTTTGATGAAGTTCTCTAAATACAATATCTTTTAAAAATAGCATGTTGTGGGATTGGATCTCAAATTACTTAAAACCTTAAAAAAAAATAGACAAAATGCACCTTGAACCTTAACTTTTTAGCGGTTTTTGAGTGTAGGCCAATGAAATCACTAGTTGCAACAATGGAAAAAAGTTGACATTCTATCGTGCATTGCCATTCAGCGCTATCCTTCTTATGCGGATCATTACTTAAATAGCTCTGCGCACTCAAGTAGATTAAGGTCTGGTTCCTTTACAGATTTTCAAATTATATAAAGAGGGTGGACTATTGTAAAGTGTTTTCACTGAGGTATCCTAGGACTAATAGTTTAAGGCTAATTATAACCAAGAGTTCTTCAAATTTCCGGTAGGAAATTGTTAATAACTGCATCACGTGACCAGTAAGGCCCTGTTTTTTTACCGAAACTTTCTTTGACTCGAAATTCCCACTAGTTAGAGAGCAAAAATAAATCGTTCCATCTATAGAACCAAATAATGGCCACTAATAGTGTTCTTGTTAAAACCGGTCGGAATGAAACTATGCCACTTGAACGTCTTTTTCCTGTTCAAAATTTTGTTTAGAGGAGGACTGACACTAGTCAATGGACACCAGTTGCACTAACAAATTGTAACGTTTCCTCCCGTTCCGAGCTGATTTCGTAGACACTTTTTAGGTTTATTGTTTTGATACGGAGAAACTGAAACTACGCATGTAGCAAGTAGTGGGAATCGTTGGTTGCAATTTTCAAATAATAGAGGGCGTGGTGAATCACGTGATCGTGTAATTCGATATCCTTTTTTCTAGTTGTTCTGTTTTGGTTAATGTTATCATTTGCTGTTCCTCTTAGATGCCTTGAACTTTGATTTTTGGAAAATGTGCTTAAGAATCACAAGTGATTATAAACCAGGCCTAATACTTGAGCAGTCAGCCATGCCAGTTATACGTAAGTGCCAAGGCACTTACGTAGGCTTTAACCGCACTGAACCGACCCACCCAGTATTAGAGAAATCTATTTGGGTGTAGTGCAATTGATTCTAAGTTCTAAGTTCTACTGTACCGGCTCAAATTCGCACATTAAGATTTAAACAATAGACATTTTGTTCTAAGTGACGTTGCCGAAACCACGCCGAAAAGTTCGTAGGTGATCGTAAAATCTTCGGCTTGACAACCAGAGCGCGTGCAACTTTGTGCTCACAAAGAACTCTTTCGGAAATAGACTCATAAAACTGGTTCGGTCTTGGATTTTCATTTTAGTTTTGTAGAATGTGTGCTCAGACAAGCGCAAAGGTGTGACTTTTTAGGGAGTTGTGAATTTTTTTTATTTTTAAAACACCATGTGCATTCATGAATAAAGATAAAACACATTTCACTGGCCTGCCAAGATTAGCTTTTGCTACCTGCAGGCCAGTATTGTAAATTGTATAATAACTAACTAACAAAGACTTTTTGACCGATAAACAACTATTTTCCGTGGTGCGATTCACCTCGAAACTAAACGCCGCAGTAAAACAAACGCAAAAACAAGCTTTTTTTTTTGTTTTCCTATGAACGTAGCTGCCGCGAGCCTCACAAAATAGACTTTCAGGCATGATGTCAACGAACAAAACAACACATTTACGTAACAATAGCGTTCCGCCCAGATTCTAAAAATAGAATTGGCGCGCAGCATCATGGGATTGAAATGCGTACAAACATTCATGAACTATGCAGGTAGCTACGAAAAAACAGGTGCTACGAAGCACTGTTCTTGGGTACAACTCGACAATTATCCACAACATGTACGGGAATCGCAAAAACTGGTGTTTCCGAGGCAGCCATTTTGAAAGATTTGTCTGCATTTCGATCCCACAATGCAATGCTGCCAAATATGACGTCATCTGGGCGGAACGCTATTACGTACGCGGCTCCAAGATTTAAATGATTTATAACTCAGAATGAAGCTCGCTCAAAGCCTTAAGAATGCAACCAATGCGTTGTTGTTAGAAGAACGCTTATGCTTCGCTGTCGGTTAGTTTTGTTGTGTCAGTTATAACTCTATACCTCCCCCACGGGGAAATTTGCCACTCCTGCACTTAGCTCTGTCCCGCCAAAGATTCATCAGAAATTTTGAATACATGAATTTTCTCTTGGACCACATATGCATTATAAGAAAGAAACATTGCAAAGTTTGAGGAGTGATCAGTTCAATCACATATGGGGGAATGATTTTATGTATTCCATTGATAAGTATTTCCAAGGATTGAATGTGTTCAATGGATTAATCTTTCCAAGACAATTTTGGTGGCCAAAATTCATTGAAGTTGATCAGATCATGTAGGTAATGTACCATATAACACATTGAAGGCTTAACTAGATGAAAGTATTCGATGACAAAGTCTTCGTCGCCATAAAGTCACGTATAATTCTTGTTTGTCTGTCGTTTATAGAATGGCATCGGTTTTTGGGTTGAAAAGCACCTTGAGCCACGCCCCAACTGACCTCCTTTGGGTGTTTAATTCAAGATTCCCGAAAGTCTCCAAATCACCAAATCGCTCAGTATATACGTCTAAAAACAACTTTTATTCACTGTACATTTTATCTACACATGAAAGTCGACAGTTCGTCTATCAATATATGCATAGTACTATCCACAAAATTTGAAATCAAATCTAGAATACAAGCATTCTAAACATCAATAATGGCTTTGTACAATTTCCTACTTCAGTTTTGTACACAATAGTCGAATCAAAATGGTTACTGTACATAGTCAATACTCGTAAGTTATTTTACGCATGCAGTCATCCAAAACGAAATGAATGAAAGTAAAATTAAATGTAATTGGTAAATGAATTATTTACTGAATTTGAAAGCCCTCGCACATGTCTCGGTTCGAGGGAAAGTCGCTTTAGATCAACGGTCAACTTCTTAAAATTTCTTTGTTTTTCTCAATGTTGTGTCTTCTTTTTACGTGCTTGTTAACTGGATTAACCAGTTTCCTTAGCCGCCAAACCCGTACAGCGTGCGTCCTTGACGTTTCAGCGCATATACAACATCCATAGCGGTAACCGTCTTCCTTTTGGCGTGTTCAGTGTACGTTACCGCGTCGCGAATCACGTTTTCCAGGAAGACCTTGAGCACTCCTCGCGTCTCTTCGTAAATTAGGCCTGAGATGCGCTTCACTCCTCCTCTTCTCGCCAAGCGTCTAATAGCGGGCTTGGTGATGCCTTGAATGTTATCTCGAAGGATTTTTCTGTGTCGCTTGGCGCCTCCTTTACCCAAACCTTTACCACCTTTCCCACGACCAGACATCTTTAGTTGTCTTGTTCAAACGCTTTCACTGAAACAACTTAAAAGTGGAAGACGCGAAGAAATAGAACTTGGAATTGTTTCGCCAGCGCTTTTATGCTCTTTAACCTCGTGTTGAATAACAAAACGCTGTTTCCTTATTGGTTTGAATTTTTGCATCTTTTATAAACTTCATTGATCATTGAGGTATCACTGACGCAATGAATGCACATTCCTGTAGTTTCTTGTCGTCAATGTGACTTTTCACAAGTTCACAATAAGGCGACAAAAACCGCACAAAAGGTAAAAACAACGTTACTCAGTGGAATATAACTATGTCGGTTTTTGTCGCCTCATTGTGAACTTGTGAAACGTCGAATTCACATGTACCGACGTATTTTAATAAATGTGCAAATAATTCTTACATAAGAAAGATCGACATTTAAATTGGACACGATCCAACCAACCAAAATGTCCCGAAATTCCGATACAAAATCGAAAGGAAAATAAACTCCCGGGAGAAGAATTCACAAATAAAAATGGGGACTCTGTAAAACGAGGATCCGGACGGCGGATACGGACGGCGGACGGCGGACGGCGGATACGGACGGCGGACGGCGGACGGCGGACGGCGGACGGCGGACGGCGGACGGCGGACGGCGGACGGCGGACGGCGGACGCGGAAAATAATAAATCAATAAAAATAAATCAATAAAAGTTTTTGCGGTTTCCGTAATAGATATTTTTTACAGGGAAGGGTTATTGGCCCTTCGCCCAACCCCCAACCTGGAGGGCCAGGTGCTGCAGTTCGTCTGACCTTTCGTGACCATTCGTGAGCTTATATACGAGTTTATTCTTTGATTAAAGGAATGACTTAAGATAAAACTAAGGTCATTTAAGACAATGTTCGGAAAATTTTCAGAAATCTTCGAAAAATGCTCGGAAATTTTCGGAATTTGCAAAAATCTTATTTGCACACTAATGTATTAATGTCTATAGTATTAATGTGAGTCGTGTAAATAGCCTAATAGCGCCCGCTTCTTCGCGTTTTCGAATTGGCTGTGAAGAGTATTTGTTGTTAAGTTTTGAACGTCTAGCAGTGACAGCCATTAGGAATAGATAGTGAGTAGCGTAGCCAATATGAGAACATATCGCTACGATCGCTGGGATAGCTGAAAAAAACGTTCAGCGTTTGTAGCGAAATGGACTAAGCCACTCTCCATACTTTCAAAACAATCGCTACGATCTTAGTCCATTTTGCTACAAGCGCTGATCGTTTTCTTTTCAGCGATCGCAACGATCGTAGCAATCATATGGAAGCCAGGCACCGGCTTCTCTCGTCCTCTTCAAACTTCAGGCGTGCATCCGTAACTTGATAGACGCACGCTAGGCATAAACCAATTCTTAATTAGCAGAGACCTAGGCTCGATTTCTGCCGCTTTCTCGCGTCTGGTCTCTGGCTCGTTTCCCGAACAGCGGCTGGAAGTCGAGCCTAGCAGAGACCGCGCAGCAAGTTTTCGAGTGGGGGGGCTAAAGAAGAATGCGTGAAGGAAATTTTTTTTTTGTGGGCTTGGGGGTGGGGGGGTGGGTGGGGGTATGCTTGTGGATTTCTATACATCAATTTCTCTAAAGTGACGGAGAATGCTATTATAACGATAAAACAATTGATTTTTTTTTCCACATCTTCAGTGATGTTGCTATCGGTCTGAAAATTCCCCATCACTAAATTGAAATATAAGCCAAAAATCCAACGATTTTGCTTGAGCTGCCTTGAACTCAACGCTGTATAATTACTCAGCAATTATTGCACGAGGCTGAGTATGATATGAAGAGTTATGCAGATCGAGGGGGTTATCCGCCAAAATATAAAATATCAGCAAGACCACTGCGACAAACCGTTGAGTGGTGCCGGATCTCCCAGTTGTAGACCTGGATCAGTACAATAATTACTTGTATAAAATCAGAAAACGGCAAACTGATCCTTACGGCAAGGCGATGAAGGAGTAAATAAAAGAATAAAACAAAATTTATATATATATATATATATATATATATATATATATATATATATATATTAAAACGAATCTGCCCAATATTTCGGTTTGAAAACAAACCTTCTTCAGGGGCTAACAGAAAAATGAAAAATGATGTTAAAACTAAAAGTTCGTTACAAATAAGAGTTTGAAATTATGAAAATAAAAACAATAGATTATTATTATTCTGATTTTATACAGGTTATCCGCCAAAGCCGAATGCTTGAGCCTGGTGGATAACACCCTCCGTAACTGTTGTAGGGGGATTTGATATTTGATTTTAAATTTACAGCTTTATTGGGCCACTAAAAATTTGTGTACCATCAAAATAAACTTAAAATGAAAATTATCACCAATTTGCCTCTAGGTCATACAGCATGTACAGAACTAAAAATTGGTGGTCACACGGTCGCTAAAAACAATTTAAAACTGACCAGGGCCACCAAAAGTTGAGGTTTGGTCGCCTGATGTGCGACGATGTTATAACACCCTCCGAGATCTATATATCTTCATATCATACGAAGCCGAGTTCAATAATTGTTTAATTATTCATTCAAAATTTTACACGGCAAAACAAAACGGTAACTGAAAATAATTTAGTGAATGATATTAAAGTTACAAAACAACAACGCGTTTTCCTGAGAGGTCCACAGGAAAAAAGAAGCAATCTAAAAGACGTGTACCTCTGCTAGGTTAGAAGCGAAAAAATATTTTACATTTGTAACGACTAATGCTTCATTCTGTCTTTTTATCTGCG
The DNA here is from genome assembly GCA_022457155.1 of Cladopsammia gracilis. NCBI lineage: Eukaryota > Metazoa > Cnidaria > Anthozoa > Scleractinia > Dendrophylliidae > Cladopsammia > Cladopsammia gracilis. The sequence continues at coordinate 406,728 of JAJGOT010000578.1, forward strand.
CGTTTGTCTTTGCCAGTAACTCTGGTCACTTTCGAATTAACAATTTTTTATAATTTTTCACTCCGTTACTTTTGTTAAATTATTTTTTGTTTAATTTATTTTTATTCTTGCAAAAAAGTGGGGGGGGCTAAAGCCCCCGCAGCCCCTCCCTCTGCGCGGTCCCTGATTAGTCATGCCTTGTAGTATAAAATCACGAATAAAAAAATATAGACATTAATACATTAGTGCGCAAATTAGATTTCTGCAAATTCCGAAAATTTCGAGCATTTTTCGAAGATGTCTGAAAATTTACCGAACATTGTCTAAAATGACCTTAGTTTCATCTTGAGGCATTCCTTTAATCAAAGAATAAACTCGTATATAAGCTCACGAATAAATAGATACAGATGGTAATACACGAATGCGGGGAGAATGAAATATAAAATATTATATAAACAATAATACAATAAATACTTTATTTTCACATTTCCACGACGATCGATCACAGAATACGATTTGTGCAGTTTTCGAACATTTCTGATCGTTTTCTGATAAATTCCGATGGGTACCGAAAACTTCCGACCGATTTCCGACAGTGATTCGAAAATGTCTCGACTAATAGTGATCTTTCTTAACTTTTTCTTATTAATTTATCTCATTAATTTATTTCATTTTTTACATTAAACATTTATTAATTTCTTTTTATTGATTTATTATTTTCCGCGTCCGCCGTCCACCGTCCGCCGTCCGCCGTCCGCCGTCCGCCGTCCGCCGTCCGCCGTCCGCCGTCCGCCGTCCGCCGTCCACCGTCCGCCGTCCGCATCCGCCGTCCGGATCCGCGTCTTACAGAGTCCCATAAAAATGACTGTTGACGGGGTCATCGTGAAGACAAAATTTTCAGCATTTCGAACTACACAGGAGCTAGTAACCCGTAGGCTCCTTGACGACACTAGAAATTGAAGGGAATGGGAGATTCGTGCGCACGCGAGAAGCGCGTGGAGGAGTGCGAAGCAGCCGCTTGAAAGGGGAAGGGAATGGGAGATTCGTGCGCACACGAAAAGCGCGTGGAGGAGTGTAGAACAGCCGCTAGAAAGTGGAGGGAAGTGGAGATTCGTGCGTACGCGTGAAGTGCGTGGAGGAGTGTGGAGCAGCCGCTTGAAAGGGGAAGGGAACGGGAGATTCGTGCGCACACGAAAAGCGCGCAGAGGAGTATAGGTCAGAAAGCAGATGCCAGAATTAGAAGCACGACAAAAAAGGTGGCCGTGCTGGGAACTCCTAAAGTTCAGAAATCAAAGAAGATAATATGTCAATAGAATACAACAGCAGACTAAAAGTCGGCCAAAAATTCGACTGGTCATATTGTTTCACAAGAAAAACGTTGCAATATGAATCGCCAAGAAACAAAACGATCGATATATGATTACAATTGCCGTGCCTGACGAAATATTGGAAAGAATATAATCCCAGTTGTACAGTCAGCCTTGCTTTATTAGTTCCTTCGTATTTATATCAAATTTGCTGACTAGAACACAACATTGTCCGTTAGCCCTTGCAGATATTTCCAAAGTGTTCATATTGTTTCTTGTCTCTAATCGTCATGCAGCGGTTATTTCCCCCAAAAAGTCGGGGAAAATGAGGGCGCAGCCAAAAATCGGGGAAAATCAGAACGCGTTAAAAACGTCGAGGAGATTTAAAATGAAAACGTACCTATTAATGGCTCTCAATGGGCTCCGTATTGATGAAGCCACGAGGGACTCGGGTGAGGGACATCCCGTGGGGTGATAACACGTTCATTGAGTACAGCGACCCAACAAATTGTTTTATGCGTAGTTGCACACGTGGTTTAATTCGCGCATGGCTAGGCCGCTAAGCTATTTACGCAATAAGCCAAATGATTGCGCAAGCTTGGAACTTTTATATAAGAAATTAGGTAATCGACAGGAGAATAGTTCGTGCAGAAAACCTGCAAAAGAATACCGCTTAAAAATGGAATCATCGCCTCAAAATACAGTTTCTAAGACAGCTAAAGGTACCAAGCGTGCTGCAGAGAAAGATGTGAATGACGACTACGTGAAAAAGCGAGAAAGAAATAATATTGCGGTACGAAAGAGCCGAATGAAAGCTAAGGAACGAATCGAGGAAACCCGGCAAAGAGTCGTGGAATTAGCAAAAGAAAACGAAGAATTAAGAAACAAGGTTTCTTTACTGCAAAAGGAGTTGAACGTTTTAAGATCTCTGTTTGCTAATGGCGGGATAACAGTTCCTTCGGAAATCAATGTTCAATTTACGAACTCGAACAGTGAGAACCAAGCAGTGGTTTTGACCGCTGTCACGACATCACTGGCTAATAACGGATCACTAGTGCAAGACAATCACGGCGCAGGTAGCGAAGTGCTGGAAAATGGAATAGCTACACATGTCATCAAGAAAGAATCATAGCATCTGGCGAGCGAACTTCGTAGTTAATAAGTGTAGAATCTACATAATGAAACTTACAACTTTGAAGCTTGCTCAAGAATTCGTGTATAATTTTTATTGGAAGGTACATTATTATATATTACTCATTGATGTAATGAACTGACTTTGACGGCTATATTACTGATTTTTTTCTTACGATGCTGTTAGGTCAAAAGCCTTATTTATAGAAGTTTGTTGAAAAATTAGGTTAGTTTTTAAAGTTGTTACATTCAGGTATAGTTTTAATAGGTTATGTTCTGTATTTCACAGAAATGCAGACGAAGTGAACTGATATGTATGAGTGATTCATTTATATGAAATTTATACTCTATTCGCAACATAAACTATAATATATTATAAATAACTGGATGTAAATTATATTTTGTCTTAGTTTTTTTTTTTCAATCAAAAACATGTTAGTTTTGTAAGACATTGATTTCAAGTAACTGTCAGCAGATTTTATTCCCCTAGATTCTTTCAAGAGATAACATTGCATTTGAAATATTTCCATTTAAACATTTGCTGTATAACAGTTCATATCTACAGAAGGATTAGAAATCTTGATTTTGAGCATATGAAATTGAATTGGTTTCATTGTTGTCAGATTAAAAAATTATACACAAATCAGACAGCATGGTATTGAAGTTGCGCAATAATATATTATTGTCTTGCATAATTTGACCCCACTGTCAAAAGTGTCAACATTTATAATTTATTCCCAGGACATTTTCAAAATTGCGTAACTTTGTCTAACTTTGTGCATATCAATTTTTTTCCTTTAAGACATTTTTTTCTTAGTATGTTGGGGGGTCTGATTGTAGATAAGTTTTCCTTTCAAATTTTATTTATAGTATCAAGTTACCTTACTACATACATTGTAGTTGAGGGGATAGGAATCCCTTTTGGGCTTTTACAGGAGCCCCCAAGTTAATTATTATTATAAAATGCTCAAGGAAATGCGCGCGCTATGATTGGTTAAACCGAGTTCATTATAACTCGATAAAGCACGCGCATGACGTAAGGTTCATTGTAACCGTTTTTATTTTATAAAAGAAATAAAAAAAAATTGTTCCTCGTGCATTATTGAGTTATACAAGCACTTGGGAATTTTTAAGAACACTCGAGAAGTGCGAGAAGCACTTGCCTTTGGCTCGTGCTTCTCTGCACTTCTCTCGTGTTCTTAAAAATTCCCGCGTGCTTATATAACTCAATAATGCACTCGGCGCGTTTTTTATTTCTTTAATAATTTCTGTTTACAAATCAGGTAAGCAGAAGGTGCGACACACTAATAATAAAGATATAAAACATGGGTGTGAGGAAATATGAAATTTATCTTGCGAGTGTTCAACTTGATATCTTATGAGCACAGCCAACAAGTGAGATATCAAGTTGAACACCATAAATTTCATATCACCAAGCATCCATGCATTATATTGTGATATAAATAATACTTATATTATTAAGAAGTTTTGAGCAATGTTCCAAAGATTTTTGAGGATTTTTGAAAATTCTCTTAACACTGTCCGAAGGTTGTACGATAGATTGCTTGAAATACCTGTTTTGTGGTATTAAAGGGACACTGTCATGGACTCGCATGCGCGGACCAGGCTCACTTCCGATTTCGACCACTCTTTCTTCTTTTCTTTTCAGCATACCAAGTATCCTTTTCTGTCCGAGTTTCTTTGTTTTCCACCGTGACCGCTGCCACTAGTCAACACAATTTTGAAATTGACACTTCAACTTGAAAAATTCAGACTGAACTTTTCAAGTTTCTATTCGAGAAACTGGCACATGCGGCCTCGTGACAGTGTCCCTTTACAGCCATGCTCCGTCACGTGTGACCAGTATTTTTGAAAATTTGAATGGATTTTTCAAGTTTACGCGTCGGTTTTGCAAATTCATTCCGAGATTCGGAATTCCCGTTAGCATTTTACCGCATTTTCGGAAACAAAGAGCAACAAAATATCATTTTATTTGAAACGTTACATATCCGAACAATATTTGTTTTTTTATGCGCGTAGCAAAGTTATTTTTCCATTAACTTGTGACTTTCAAAGTGTTTTCCAGAGAGAGATTCAAGGTTTCATTCAAATCTCGGACGTTACAAAGAACTATTCAAATGTTCATTTCAGTCTTGTGTTTACTGGTCTAGGCTTGACTACCAGCCGCTGTTCGGGAAACGAGCCCACGGGGAGGCTCAGAGACCGGACGCGAGTGTCCGCAACTCGAGCTGGCCGCTTACGAGAATGTGTGAAGTACAGAGTTTATATGAGCTAGAGTTCAAACAGGGTTTTGTAAAGGTGGCCGTAAGTAGAGCTGTCTGCTTATACAAAGTGACCACTTAGAGAGCTTTGACAGTACCATCAAACCATTGCTACTTGAAGTGGTAGATCCCAGACTCCAGTGTTGGGGGGGGAAGAGAAAAAGGTTAGTCTGGAAACAATTTTTTGCCCTGAGTTACGTACGGGCTCTCTCCTCCACAGAGGCTCCTTATAGGGGTTTTCAGTGTGGGGAAGGTGATGCAGGCTCTCCATTTTTTTGTGCCTGCACTCACTTTACTCAGCAGATTCTCCCTTCTCCCCACACCGAAGCCTCTGCAGAAGAGACAGGCATACCAATATACCAATAAAGCACAATTTAGGTTTGACTCAGAATTTAGTGGTCATTTATTTCATACTTAAATTGCATACGTTTAAAACCACTACTCTGATCTATAACTTCAGTTGCTTTCTCATTTTCTGCTTCAACAGTGGAAACTTTCACATACCATACTATATAGTCAAGCTTTAATACATCCAGTAGAGAATAAAACAGAAGTTTACTAAGTAAAAGAGAGTATTACTAGTCCATCAGGTCTATTTCACAGGTAAAGTAAAATATCAAATATCAGGGACAAAATAATATTGCTCCTGTTATGATTCTGATAGTGATGACTAGTACATGTAAGTTACATTGGATGGGTCATTTAAATTAATGTACACCAAATATAGAACACAGAGTCGATTATTATCAGTTCATCACTTGATATCTTCATTTTTTAATTTTTTGCTAATTTCCAACCCTGGAAATGATAAATGTGCCCAGTTACTAAGCACATAACATTAACCTGTGACCCGAGGCCCTACAAATGCATTGTTTTCTTATATTAAACATGGGATGCAACAGAACCTCCACACAAAATAGAACACCTTAGCCTGTGTAGCACGGACCAGTTTATTTATAGCGCAAAATTACAAGGTCACGCATGCAAGGGGTAGGTCCTTTCGTGTGTTCCCTGCTCGTGTACGCCCTCAAAATTTCACCCTATAATTGAACCTGCACGTTCTACACAAGCTAAGAACACATCTGACCTCTTTAACTTTTTGTTTCTTAATTTCAAAAATTAAGGACATAAACAGAAACTAAGCAACAGTAACTATGAGAATCATTTTCATTTAATTAGTTACCAAAAATTATCATATTCTCTTCCTTGTTTGCAGGAGCATTATGAGTCAATGTCAGAGTCTCAGCTTTACTGGAAAATGTCAAATGTTTCATAACAACATCTTGACTTACAATGTACATGGCTCTGATTCTGAATTTTTTTTGTATTTACATTAACTATGTACATTTTATGGTATAAATATTACTTTTCTATCTTTTGTATTTTATGTGTGAAAATTATTTATCTGCAGCATTCTTCCATCCACAGATCATCATCACTCAATTCACTGTCTTCTTTTGAGTTTGGAAGAGATCCCCACAGCATTATTTGAATTCCTGTATCAACGCAAAGAAATAGTGACATTAAAAAACAATTTATGCCATATGCCTGGTCCCATGTATTCTGAAAAATTTTGAAATTCTTACAGCACCACTAATAAATAATTAAAAACTGTGATTGCCTAAGGCCCGGTTCAAACGTCGAACTTTACATGTGTCGAATCTAATGCAATTGAGTAAGAACAAAAGATTTTGCTCATTTGCATTAGATTCAGCACATGTGAAGTTTGACGTTTGAACCGGGCCTAAGATATTCTTGCAATGTCAACAGATCTTAGTTCAATTTCAGAATTTATTGGTTAAAAATCCATGGATGAAAGCTTTTAGTACTCTCAGGATTTTATTTTGTTGTTTCCCTTACAAGAAAAAAAAAGTGTAGGTGATTGCAATCACTCTACTTGTGTGATGCAATAACAACCACTGCACTAGTGGCAGGTTTAGCTAATAACAGTTTATCAACTACAGTCTGTGACCCTTACGATCAAATTTAAAAAATTAAAGATTCTCATTTGATGACAAAGTTTGTTGTTTTTAAAATTTGAAGGCAGGAAAAAAGAACACAACAACAAGAGAACATAGTTTGAAATACAGGTTGTTTACCATTTACAAGGGAAAACCTGTTGGTCCACGGTTTGTGTAAATGGTAAGCAAAACTCCAGAAAGGGAAATTCCATTTGAGATTGGCGTGTACCATTTACCACTGACACCAGAAACAAGCTGAGTAACCACACTTATGCATCAAAACTGGCGAAGGGTCTGGAACTGGTAGATAAAAGCAAATGGTACACACATTTCCGTTCGGAAATTTCGGTTGGGAATTTTGGACTACCTTTCAAGACGTTCCGTTTATTTCAGAAATTTTCCAGTCGGTCGAGCCAAAATTGTCTTACCATTTACATTCTGACCAAAATTTCCGGAATTTTTGGGTAAATGGTAAACAACCACAGACAACTGGCATGAAAGCAAGAGACCCGATTCACCAACCCCCTCTCAGACACAGTTCTTCTGAGTCAGCATTATTTAGGGCATTCCCCAACAAGAAAAGAACATTCCTTTTAGCACAATTTTGGCAGGGAAAATTTTCTGTCCAATCTGTTCATCAGTTGCCATTTGTAAACAGGTATAAATGACTATTTTTAGTCGGATCCTGTCAAAGTTTAGCATAAAAACACTGGACCTAAATATTACCCTAATAAAAAGCCGGCTAAAAGCTGACAGCCAGTTCAAAACAACCACGCAATTCAAACAATTAAACAGCTGTTAGAATTTCCACGTGTTTCAACATTAGCATCATCGATTCTACAGTAAGATGCTCATGCAAAATACCATTATGAGCCATAAAATGTTTTAGGTTTCATACCAGTTTGATCCAATCTTTCCACGGGTGTAACAGCGCTGGAATGAAACATCCAGAAATGACCGTTGTTGCAGGAGCGAATGCAAGACTGACAGGGAAGAGTTACATGATATCCAACGACGTTTCCGCTGAAAATTGAAACAAATACAACATAAACGAAGGTTCAAAATCACAGTACATTACTGAAGAACAGACTGGAAGAATTTTAATGGACGTTTATTCAACATGATATATTTACCATCCAAGACAGGCGACATCTTTGATTCGACAATCGCAGTTATCGGTCGAATAATCTGTTCCAATCAGCTGAATAGCGCTACAAAGCAACGAACAAAAATTACTGACTCTCCGCTAGGGAAAACAGAAGAGAGCTTTGTCCTTGAAAAGACAGAGAAAGTTATTCTTAACTTACTTTTCAGGAGGCAAGTCGGTCGAGTAAAGTTCCACCTTTGTGTCGGCCAACAAAAGTGCTCGCATACCGCGAGCACAAATGTTTCTTTCGCAATATTTACACTCTAGTTTGACGACAGTTTTGGTCTGAAACGCGGGGTGTATTCTTCTTGACATTCTTGCAGTAGTTTGGAAGGAAACAACAATTTTCGCTTTCTTTTGGACGTAAAACCTCTCTTGTATAAAGTTGCTTCAAAATGGCCGTTCTCCCAAAACAGCTTGCCAGTTATAGCAAATACTTCGTCCTGATTGGTTGTTGCCTGGTGACGTTCACGCCTTACTTGGCCTTTAAACTTTTTAAATGACAAGGTGAAGCTAAAAAATTCCCTACACCGTCATGCGTGACAAAACATGTAATTGCACATGATTTTACATCAAGTTCAGCGGTTTATTTTTAAAATTTAAAACTCCTAAAAAAAGTTATACTCATAAAACTATGTACCATGATTACTACCCCCTACCTCCAGGGGAGGATGGCTGAACACGAACCGCATGAAGAAGCTATACAATTTATAGTGTCAGTGGGATTAGCTACACAATTAAGATTTTTTTTTTGTTCCTTTGTACTTTAGGTCACGTCTAACGTCTTCTTACGAAACATTTCAGCAGATAAGACCCTCCAAAATTCGATATAATTCGGAAAAGTGTACCCGCTTGTCCAACCCCATGGAGTCATCTCGTCGAAAATTGTACGTAAAACCAAAGTAATCTCGAGACAAAACATATAAATAATTATCCAGTTTTCCCTTCCATAATTTTTTCCAATTTTCCAAAGTTAACATATATTCACTTGTTAGAATCATTTTTTTGCATATGCAATGGAAGTTTTCGAAATTTTGCTGAGAAGGCAAACAACGTAATGAACTCCTGATTGTGCAATCCTGCCTTAAATGACGTCATCTTCAGACGCACGTCATTATGTGTTACCACAGGCATACTACGTTGGTGTGGTGTACTGTGTATCTCACCACCATTCTGCCCCAGTCTACACTCCACGGTGGTTCACAACACAAGATGGCGATCGTGGCGAGCGCTAGCTGAGCGGAGCGTTTGCGAAGTCTTATCACTTTTTCGTGTTATCAGACATTTGATCCTAGTCTTGTTGTTGCTATTATCATAAAAATGGATGGCTTTAACGGCAGACAGATATTTTGCCTTTTTCTAACGTGGCTGAGTTATGCATCAACGTATTTACTTCGGAAGCCCCTTGGTGTGGTGAGTGAATTGTTATTTTATGTATACGTACTTGCATGCGAGCGTTCTTGTTTCTGATGTGTAGCTCAGGGATCTTCACCTACTTATTCTAATGGTTAATACATTCTTGTTAACAAGGGAACTTTGTTTTGGATTTTTACACAGGGGAATAGGCGGGATGCCATCTTAAATATTAAGCTTAATTAAAGCTAAATGTCACAGCCACATCTTTTTGTTTCTATAGCAACTTTTTGAAGATGTAGAAATGTTTTTGAAAACATAATCTGAGATTTGTTTTCTATTCAAACAAACATTTAGAGTTGTTTTAATTTAAGACAGAGACATCGAATGCTGAGCTGGGAGTTACCTAGTTGCTATTATGAGAGCAATATGTTTGTAAAATATAATGCAACATTGTACAATTTTTTCTGCTTTCTCCCATCATCTTACATAATTTCTCCTTGTTCCCACCTTCCTTTGTTTTTGGTACCCCCCCCCCCCCCCCCTTGTCACCTCTTACATATGCATTGGGTTTTCAGGAGAAAATTCTAATCATAGTTCTCTGATGGCAGTTGAAACCATGATGATCCATTTACTGTGGGTTGTTTTCACAGTTCCCAAAGGATACTTATTCCATTGCCCTGACCCCAACATGGCTGTCGTGCACCAACACATCCTCACTTCATGATTAGTTAAATGCACGTTCTAAGCTTTGTTGTATATGATTTGCAATTCTGAATTATTTTTTATTTTCCTTTGTCTCAGACTCATTACCATAATCTTAGACAAAGAAAAACAAAAAAATAAATTAATTAATAAAACTGGTTTGAAAATTTTAATACCAAAGAAAAATTGAAAATCACTAGTACACCAGACATCACATAGAAGAAAATGCAGTCATTAAAATGAGAATAACATCCAGAAATGTTTAACTTTTTACATGCAAAATATGGTTAAAATTGGCGTGAAATTACACCGATTTTATATTTAACTTTGACCTTTACATATACTACCCTTACATTGTGTAACTGTTGTAGGGGGATTTGAAATTTGATTTTAAATTTACAGCTTTATTGGGCCACTAAAAATATATGTGTACTATTAAAATAAACTTGAAATGAAAATTATCACCAATTTGCCTCTAGTTACAAACGGCACATACAGGGCTAAAAATTGGCTGTCGCACGGTCGCCAAAAATGATTTAAAACTGACCAGGGCCACCAAAAGTTGAGGTTTGATCGCCTGATGTGCGACGATGTTACAGAATTTAAAAAAGTTCCATTAATGTCGTTCCGCATTTATTTTATAATGAGTAGACTAAGATTAATATAAGTAGACAATAACAACACGACCATCTTGTTTGGCGTAATGGGGGACACATCCCCTGCAGTTGGCGTGACAAGCGACTTTGTTGCGTGACCATTCGCCTCAGTTATCTCCCCAGCACTACACGCTGGATAGAGAAAGAGTATTGGCGGGTCAAGTAATGCAAGACCATTTTTTAGCCTCACTTGTCTTCCCCGCACTGCACGCTGACAGGACAGAACAAGAGTATTGGCAGGTCCATTAGATTGCGTGACCTAAAAGCCTCACCTATCTACCCAGCACTGTACGCTGCCCTCACACAAACAGCTAGTGCTGGGTCGGACCGGAGTATTGGCAGGTTGAAAATGAAAAAACTTTGTGAAAAAACACTGGCAAAATCTTGGGGGAAGTCGCTGCCGAGACTTAACCGCACAACCGCATGGGAACGTGCACCAATTTTATTGAAGCAAAAACAATAAAGTTCCCGGGATGGGAGGGTGGGAAATTTTGTTGAAAGCTTACACTAGTATTGACTACAGTGCTGGCCACGAGGCAAATTGTACTTTGCACAATGTTCTTGAGCTTTTATAGCCAGACAGAAACTACACGTACAGCCAATTGCAATTGCTGTAGTATTATTGAACTAGACATCATGCAGTAAAATTACATTGATGAATGGAACCATTAAAGGACCTAGCCAACCATAATAGCCAAAAGAAACGGTTCTAGACAATGTTACATCCAGTAAAAATACCGTGACAGTGTTTCTTTGAGTTAAGTAAAAGTACATGTGTGTTGTGACCACAGACACGTATCGTGTATCGTGCGTCGCGCTCCATTAACTGCGTTTTACAGTTTCCTGTAAAGCTTTCTGACTTGTAAATTATGCAAAGTACAAAGTTAAAATAAAACTAAATATGTAGTTTATGGGACTACCTTTCTCTTCTTTTCTTTTTCGCAACTCTAAGTTCATCAATTTTAGTGAATTTTGGTTCTGAAGTGGAAACTTTTGAGCACAAGTTATCCACATTCACATCATCTAGACGCCTTTTGATTTTGTAATTGCCACATGACTCTAGACTTACCCAGAGTTCTGTGCAGGATGTTTTTGAAGTTGCACATGTTTTCGTTTTGAGGACAGAGGGCTACTTTATTTTGGGATGGGCCACTAAGAATTCAAGGAAACTGGCCCGACTGGCCACCAAGCACTGGAGTTCATTTTTAGCCCTGCACATAAATTTTTTTTTAAATACTCACCAGGTTACGTACTAGATGAAGAGAAAAATTGTAATCCTCTTGGTGTGGTTTCTAGGTCAAGGCAGATCTGGCAAATGTGTACAACCTGTCAAGGACAGAGCTGGGATTCCTGGACACTGCACTTCTCTTACCTTATGCTCTCATGCAGGTATTATGCTTACTGGAGAGGGAGCACTCATTAGGGAGGGGCGCTTATTTCTTTTTTGACAAAAACAACAGAAAATGTGCAATTCATATAGTCAAAAAAAAAGTAATTTATTATAATAGTTTGAATAGTCTGAATATATAAATTCACCATTATACCTCAATGTCCAGGGCTGTCATTAAGATTTGAGACAGGTGTTGCTCTGATCTTAACACCCGTAACAAGCTTGTTGCTTTGTCAGTAAATTTAACCTATAACAGGCAAGATCACCCGTAACATCAAGGTCCCATCAAGTGCACTCACCCGTAACAGATGCTACGGGTGATGGCCCTTAATGACAGCCCTGAATGTCTTCAAAGAGATCTTGCGTTTGAAGGAGTGTGCTCTCACATGGAAATAGCTGTCGAGAAAAGGGGTGCTAAAGACAACACTCAAAGGGGGATGCTTATTAGAATTAGGAGCACTTATTGAAAAAAGGGCACTAAATTGAATCATAATTGATCCTGAACATCCTTTGAAATGAGCCTAAAATCAGCCTGCTTCACACACTGTTGATTTCACGCAGCTGTTTGAAAAAAGTTTGTCACCTGATCAAATTTTTGTTGACTGCAAACCTTTCATTGCAGATCATTTTAGCATCTCTTGGTGATAAATATGGACCACGGATAGCACTGACTGGCTGCCTTTTGGGCTCTGCTTTATCAATGGTAAGATTATTTTCATTTTACCACAGAGTTGTGGTCCAATTATCCAGATAGTGCTCAATCCACCAGATGTGAGAGCTGGAAATACAGTAGAGCCCCGCCCAATGGCGAGCCAGCTACCTTGTTATTATGGCTACTCTTTCTTGGCCTTAAACAAAAGCTTTAAACTGTAGACTTTGTTTATATGGCCAGATTTTAGTGGCTGGATTAATAGGGGCTCTACTGTCAGTAGTAGCAGTGAACATGCCATCTAGGATGTCCAGTGAGGTCAGGAAAGGGGTGTATGGAAAAGGGAAGTTTTTAATAATATTTTTTTTTAAAGGAAATCTTAAAGTACAGAAAGATCTTCACTTTTATTAGACACTTACTGCTACCCCTAAAGTAGTACTAAGCCATGAATTTTAGCTCCTAAGAAAGGCAAAATACTACCATATCCCCCCCTGTACTTTAGACTGCAAGCAGTCTCTCTTTTAACGCAAAAGTCACCCGCGCTACTCGCGGCTCACAGCTTTGCTGCTCGCTGCTCGCTCATCACACTATTTTTTTGTGTTCGTCCCTACTGACTTTAGTGGAAAAAGAGAGACTGCTCGCAGTCTACCTGTACTTTGATAAAGGGCACCTCCAATGGGTCTTGTGTCTTGTTCATGCCCTTCCTGTTTTGGTTGCCTATTCGCACATAAACTTATTTGCCTGTTTTGTTTGACTGTATAACTAATATTTGTAGAGAACCTAATAAGCTGTCAAAAAATCTTGACAATAACCCAGTTGTTGGGTATTTTCAAAGTAGTCAATTTTAAAAAATATGATTTTGGTTTCAGATGTCTTTTGGTTACTGGAACAGCATAGTTATTTTTGCAATTCTCCTGTTTTTGAATGGTACAGCACAGGTTAGTTTTGTCTTTAGTAATTATTAGTTTTTTCAGATCAGTAAGCTAGTAGTATGTGCATGTATATGTTGTGTAGCCTGTGAGCAAGCTCTTTGGCGTGTACTGGCTCATGGTAGGGGTTTGAGGAACGGGGAGGGTAGGGGGTTGGGGGAGGTGGCGATTAGAAGCGAGAGTCTAATAGTGACCCTGCCGCTTAATAGATCAAAGGTGACAACTTAAAAGAGATCATGGCACGGTGGTCTAGTGGTTAGTGCGTCAGACTTTCAACCTGAAGGTCGGTGGTTCAAAGCCTGGTCTCTGCCGTCGTGTTGTTTCCTTAGACAAGAAACTTTACTCCACACTGTCTCTCTCCACCCAGGTGTATAAATGGGTACCGGCGATAAAATGCTGGGGGTAACCCTGCGATGGACTAGCATCCCATCCAGGGGGGAGTAGCAATATTCCTAGTTGCTTCATGCTAACAGAAACCGGGTTAAGCTCCGGCCGTGTGGGCCAAGTGTGGCTTGAGTGCGACTTTACCTTTACCTTTACCAAGTTTACAGTGAGTATGGGGAATGATTTTCTGGGGATTTGTGAAGTGACTGTTTAATAGAGGGTGACTGCATAACAGAGGGCTGCTGATAGAGGTTTAACTGTATTAATTTGTAACATTATGTATGTAATAATATTATTGTAATTACCGGGTATTGTTATATTAGTCAACAGCTTGGCCTAACTGTGTCAAGTCTCTGACCAACTGGTTTTCTAACAAACAAAGGACAACTGTGTTTGGTTTATTTGGTACAAGCAGCTTTGCAGGTGGCATATTGGGGACGGCAATGGCTGTGAGTTACATATTTGCAAAATTTATATAAATAGTGATATTACTGTAAATACCGGTAAAGAAAAATGGTAGTTTTGTTTTTTCTTTGTCTCAAGCTTGTGACACAGTGACAGAGATGTAGCTAAGATATCCAACAGGTGGAATTTTGTTCAGCACGGGCAGAAAATTTTGTTAAAAATAAGAAAGAAAGAGTTAAGCAGACAGTTTTCCAGGCGGAATAAAATCAAGAAAACTCAGTCTTCAGGCGGTTATTTTTTCCGCCTTCTGCCTATTATTTACATCCCTGAGTGAGCATTACTGTTTACATCTTTCTCATTTTATTGCTGTGCTTAAATTTACCATCTTTATTATTTATGAATGAATGAGTTGACGACATCTTATGTAGCACACAAATCAAATGTTTTATCATGATGGTGCAGACTAGCTCATTTTATAAATATTTATATATTTATCACCACACATGACACTTTCAACATTTCTGATCCAGCAGTATGCAGGACTCATGTTATATAATAATATATATAGATAGGCCCAGCCTATCAGCGTCGCACTTTAAACAAGCTTAACTAAGGTGAAACTTAACTAAGGTGGAAGGTTGGAAGCACAAGAATTAAGATTGAAGAACGGGCTATTTTCAGTTTTAGCAATTCTCAAAAACAGTATTACCCGACCGTCTGCACAGTACATTTAGACCGTACAAAAGTTCACAAAAACAACTTTTCTCTTTCCAGAATAACTAGTACGACTACTTTCCGAATAAAATACAGTTTTTGTTTGTCAAAAATTGCCCGAGAAACTGATTTGGAAATTAAAATTGCAAAAATACACAAACATAAGCTTATTTGCATAAGGCGACGCGAGTGAAGACAGAAAATCTAAGTCTTGTTTTGTTTACATAAAATCGCTTTTTAATCTATGTAATGAATGCACAAAGACATAAAAACGGACAACAAAATCTTCTTTCGAAAAATTTTATTCAATCTCCATTAATTTATGTTTAAAAGAAGAAAAAAAGTACTATTTCTAGCGCATCAAGACAGAGCTGTCCTCGATGAAATTCAAGATAACAACACGACTTAATTTGAACACGTTTCATAAACATGTCTCCAAAACTTAAGAGAACTCAAAGGAAAAGTCAATCAAAAATCGATATCAACATAAATTCCCATCGAAAAATGTGATTTATTTTACCTTTAAAGCACTGGACTGCTTGGAAATTCGTTAAAACTCCGCTTCTTAGGTTCTGAAACCGTAATAAAACAAGGCATCTCCCCGCATTGATAATATGAAGTTCCTCGAAGCAAGATTTTATTCCTGAAAGCTCTTATTTTTCCACTAAAGCGGCTTCTGAGTATCCCTTAACTAGTATCTCTGTCTTGAGTAGCAAACCGCGAAAAACTGCAGGGAAATAACGACTTTAATTCTCCGCTAAACACAACAATCCAACTCTGAATCCAACTAAAGTGTTTACCGAGCTGACGGCTGTGTAGCCGCGAGAATAACAAAGCCTCAAAGATCCCGGATGTTGATGACGTCGTACGCATACAGCTGACGTGACATTCGGCATTCCTGGATGTTGTGTGGCGTCATTCGCGCATGTTTTGCGACGTCATACGCGATCGCGAGCTAGTAGCCTTGAGCGACGCTCGGACACACAGTCGGACACACATGTAACAGACGCCGCCCGCGAAACATTCCGCTGGCCATGACCATGAAAAATCACGGCACAGGTTCTATGAGTATGGAGCTGCGCAGCCAGGCCTTTGGCCTGGCAAGTGCTCCGCTAATATGAATCAATTAAAATGGCCTTGCCTACCACAAGTCCCTCGCAGCTCAGTGATAAGAGCATCTGACTGATGTAAGTAAAATAAGAGGTTCAATTCCCATCACAGACTTGCCACACTTGTGGCAAAAAACCTTCCTAGGAGTGGTATCACATTGCTGGAATATTGTTGAGCAACTTGACAAAAACAATTATAAAGAAATATATATTATAACTTGTGATTGCCAGCATCCCATCAGCGGGGTGCCCAGGTGGGTTTGGGGGGAGGTCAAGGGGTGCTTGTTTGTAGTATAATCTGCCACTTTATAGATGCACAAAAGAGTACAGACTTACTTGACCCACTGATAATTCAAGTAATGGTTTCATGCAAAAAAAGTGTAATTTGTGATAAAATTACTGATTGAATAAGCTTGTTTAACACAGGTCCAGTTGCAGTCTTTCTTTACACCAGATATGAGGTTCATCTTTTTTATCCCGTCCATGGTAGTGGTAAGTGTTATGTTGACTTGACCCTTGACCCTTGACCCTTGGGAAGCAGAAAAAATGTCTGTGACTGGAGCTGCTGGCTGCTTACAGGAATGATTCTTGTAAGAGGAGAATTCAAACATAGTTTTGTTAAGACAGCCATAAATAGAGCTGTCTAGTACTTAGTATTTTGAGTCAGTGTCCTCTGTCTCAGAGAGCTTTGACTGTATGTATTATCAAACTCAAAAGAGTGTGTTTTATCAGGATTTTCATTGCTGAGAGGAAGAGAGTAAAACTATACTGTGCAGTGACAAGATGGTCATATCAATGATGTTTTCATTAAGTCAAACTGGCCAGTCATACAGTATATTCATGTAACTAATATCAGTGGCAGATCTTGGGGGGGGGGGGGGCACTTCTTTGAAATGTTTTTCAATCCCTAACATTTTCACCAACCCTACACCTTCCAACTTTTTCCGAGTGATAGGTGTGAGAATTTTCTCATGAAAGTGGCGGATTCCCGAAGGTGACCCGACCAAATCCGAAGAAAACCTGATCTATCTTCGAAGTTGTCCGAAGACGTTCCGAAGAATTCGGAAGTTTCCATGGACCTCAGACCTCCGTTTAATAACGTCCAAAAACTACAAAAAAGTGCCATATTTTCATGAACACAACTATATTTTTAATTGGATCATGTGATCAGTTAAGGCTGACAGCTCAAATCTGTAAGTCAGGCGTGAGAAATTGCTCCGTAGGCGTGAGATCGGAGTTAGCTCCATAGGCGTGAGTAGGCGTGAGATCGGAGTAGTGTTTTGGACTCGCAGGCGTGAGACTTGGCAGGTATACAACCCCTGTATTCACCTTCCTCCCCCCCCCCTCTTACCATGCATGGAGCTTGATCAACCACCAAACAGCCAAACAGTCCCATACTCCTTTAATATTTACAAATTGTTTCTTTTGCAGGGTGCTGTTGGCATTTTAGTTTTTCTCTTTCTTCATTCTCCTTCAGAACTTGGAATTTCAGAAGCTTCCAAGACAGTAGGTAAAGGACACAATTCATCATGTGATTGCGCTCCACGAGGGAGACACATCCTAATTTCAAGGCCAAACTGATTTGACAATTTTGGGCCATGTATGAAAAGACCCCGATTTAGATCCCCTCCCCCCCCCCCCCCCCCACCTGTTTCCCCCACATACATTTCTTTCAAACACATTTTACTAAACGGCCTTTATTACTACTAGTTAGAATGAATATAAAAGCAATCTAATGAACCTGTTCTAATTAAGAGAGTGCTTACAAGTCACAAGTCTCTTGTTCAGTGGTTCAAACATACAGTGGAATCCCGATTTTTCAAACCTCCAAGGGAACGGAAATTGATTCGAAAAATCGGGAGGTTAGAAAAATCGAAGGTGGTATTGACTGAAATCAAATCCAAGGGAAACGAGGTTTGGTTCGAATAATCGGGAGTTTCGAAAAATCGAGTATTCAAAAAATCGGGATTCCACTGTAGTTTGTCCTTTTAATAATTAGATCAGTTAGCAGGGTGATCTAGTAGTTGCCTCCCTGACCTCTCAGTGGATTTGTAACATGGTCATTCCACGTTCAAATCAATGACTATGCTATTTAGGGTTAAGCTGCCCCAACTGATCAGCCTCTGCCAATTAGGATTCTTGACAATATTATTTCAGTGATAGGAGAATGCTTAATATTCATTTGAGGTGTTGAT
Source organism: Cladopsammia gracilis (assembly GCA_022457155.1). Classification (NCBI taxonomy): domain Eukaryota; kingdom Metazoa; phylum Cnidaria; class Anthozoa; order Scleractinia; family Dendrophylliidae; genus Cladopsammia; species Cladopsammia gracilis. The sequence goes on from JAJGOT010000578.1 coordinate 425,024, forward strand.
CGCAATGTTTCAACTGTTATTACTGCTAGTCTTCATCAGGCGATAAGGTCGATTGATTACGTGTCACTTTATGTAGCACGTTGGTTCGCTGCTTTTGGTGCATTTCGATCCTTGTTATTATTCTGACTAGATGTTGTTGGGCCTAGACTACGAGCAGTCCCTCCTTTTTCCTCAGGGATAGTAGAGCGAGCGAAATGCGAGCGCGCGTGAAAATCACCCCACGCGAGAAAGGCGAGACGTGCGGCGGAGAGAGAGAAAAAGGAGAGACTACAGACAAAGCCCAAACTTTTGAACTTATGAGTTGCTCTCACAACTCAAAACTCTGATTGGCTCTTCCATGGCAATCTGTCAACATCTGTCAAAAACGCACCAGCCGCTATCAACACTTAGTTTCTGTCAATGGTTGCCAAACTTCAGGCATGTCTGGAAAAAAATCCAAATATAACATCGCTGAAACCGAAACAGACTCAAGCGGTGGAGGCACTGTTGGCGGGGAAAGATGTTCTTGCGATACTTTCATCCAGATTTGGGAAAGGTTTAATTTATCAAGTGTATAGCATGGCACAAACATCTGCGAACGCGAGCGTCCAAATGCAAACCCGGCAACTGAGGAGGTTCGAGAGAAGAACCAAAACCATGGTCTTGCCTGAATGAAATAGTGGCATGAACGAAGCAGTCGCTAGACTGTCAAAATTGCAAAGGGAACTCCACGCCACTATAAAGCATAGCGAACGGAAGCTAAAATTACAGCCTTGACTGAGACAAACTTCAACTCTCTCTGCTATAAAGCTTGGATCCTGAAAATTAAAATCCTGTAAATACAAAACTAAAATAGCTGGGCATTCACGGCCAACAGATCATTTTAGATCCTGTCATGTCCGGTATTTCAGAGAGAAAAGTTAAAGAAATTCAAACCTTTCCTACATAAAAATCTACATGCCAATATACGCTAAAATGAGGCCCAAATCTACAATTCCAAGCGCAACACCACAAGAAAACACAACCGACAGACTTCACCTCTCGTCCGTTCCACGCGACTAAACTTAGTCTTGTAATAAACATCCCCCGCCGTTTTAATACTGATGACAAGAGCAATGACAGCTCAATGAGACAAGGAATCTCATTGGATGCGCTTAATTGGTTTGAAAGGCGATACGAACTTCACACTCCAAAATCAGTCGACCGTGAAGGGTCAAAAGTTTGGGCTTTGTCTGTAGTCTCTCCTTTTTCTCTCTCTCCGCCGCGCGTCTCGCCTTTCTCACGTGGGGTGATTTTCACGCGCGCTCGCATTTCGCTCGCTCTACTATCCCTGAGGAAAAAGGAGGGACTGCTCGTAGTCTATGTTGGGCCCTCATAGGCCCAATTTGTTATCGGTTGGCTGTTGTGCCTTTTGATTGTAGGCATCCATCTTTTATTAACATATTAATTAATTATTAATTATAAAAGTGTCCTGAATTAGCACTGCAGTGCTAAATACTACTTCAACACTGTTTTCAGCAAACTAATAATACTTTTATTTCTTCTTGCTATGTTATTATGAGGTTTTGATGTGTACCCAGGACATTTTTGTTGTTGTTTTACTTAGAACAAAGCAAGGCCTCTGTTGGGTCACCATCTGCAACTGAACAGAATCAACTAACTTACAGCCAACTCTGGAAATTAAAGTAATTATTAAATTTTGAATAGCATCGTTATTGTATAACTGTATGTTATGTGCCATTGTACTGTATTGGAAGTATTAGACATACTATTACCATTGTATTAACGATAAAAGAGTCCGACGTTTCAGCGACATCTTGGCGCCATTGTCAAGGGAAACTAAATTAAATATGCGATCTCAAGAGTAACTAAGAGTCCAGAGTCATTAATTTGCATAAGTTAGACAAAGACCTTAGCGTGAATTGACAATGGAGCCAAGATGTCGCCGAAACGTCAGACTCTTTTATCATTAGTTTTTGCCTGTATATGTTTAACTAAATCACTGTTGCTTACTATTGTATTGTAGCTTTTTATTGCACATATTTTTGTGTAGTTTTGTTAGTTTCTTATTGCATTGTAAGATTATTTACTCAGTCAAGGCACTGTTCTACATGTAGTACCCTGTTCTTAGATGATCTGAGTTCGCTTGTACTCACTCCCTCCTCCCTGGTCTGTTTTCCTTTGTTTTAAGGCTCCAACAGAATTTTCAACAATAGGACTAAATGTACAGTCAATTCTCTCTTAACAGACACCTTTATAAGATGGACACCTGGTGTTGGTCCCTGCCGTTTTTAAGTCATTTTACTTTTATTTCATCCGTTCAAGCCTGAATTTTTTTCAGGTTGCTTTTTCAACTGCTTAAGTTGATAGCACACTGCAAAGATCAAATTTCACTCATCAGTCATTTTACTGTAACTAAACTCTCTATAAGACGGACATCTCTCTAAGACAGACAACGGACACTTTGAAACCATCAATTGACACTTGAGAAGTGTTTTTATAGTGAAAAATTCTTCAAAACGGAAATGTAGGTGCTGAATATTCATTGTGCATAGGTTCAGCTTTATGTCACCAGTAATTCTGAGTGTTTCCTCGACTCGAAATAAGCCGGTCACCTCTCTAAGACAGACAGTTGGTGCCGGTCCTGACTGTTTCCATCTTTTGAGAAAGTTGACTGTTCTCTGATTGGTAGAAATGATCAATGGTTAGATGAAATCAAAAGGATATCAGACCGGGAAAGGACAGCGAGTGTGAGCAACCTCAGATCATCTGAGAATCGGCTACTGTTGAAGGAAGTCCTTCTTATACTTGAATGTGTGATATTTGTTTTGGTTTAGGATGGTACCAGAGCTGTGCTGGGCCAGTTGTTGTGTAAAGTTAGTGAGATACTGCATGTACATGTGGCTTCCTATGTATCTTTACCAGGCAGTAAGTACATTAAAACATAACTATTTAATTAAATCCATATTTAGGAAATTTTGAATTTAGTAAACATCTAGCTAGCCCATGATATGTAATGGTGCCTTGCCTTACCCATAAGAATGGTGTTTGGAGGAAAGAGTGAAGAGTTGGGAGGTAGGGGGTGGGGGGTGGGTAGTCGGTGGTCGGTGAAGTAAAATGCCTAGGCGAGGGGAGGGTCCAAAGGCTGATTCTTGGTGTGAGTTGCTATCTCTGTCACTTAACAGTGTATTTTGGCAACAATTTTCCCTGTCCATTAGGAATATTCTCCAAGTCCAAGCATAAAGAGAGCAGCCCATCAGGTAGCCTGTATAGTCCCAAGATGGGTTACCCTCACTCTCACTCCCTTACTCTCACCCCACCCCCTCCCCCTCCCCCTCCCCCCCCTCCCCCTCCCCCCCTCCCAAACCTAAAGGACTGGAACAAGCAGTCTGAATTTGAGCCCTGGATGGGGTTATCATGTTGTGTGTTACTCTCCTAGTAGCTTTCTCCTCCACCCTGGTTTATCAATAAATGGGTACTCAAGCAAAGTAATTATTGAGGCAGGGGGTATCCCTGCAATGGACTAGCATCCCATCCAGGGGGTGTAGCAATAATCCTAGTTACTTCATGCTACGGAAACCGGAGACGAGTATCGGCCTGATGGGCCACTGGGGTTGAACGCAGACTATACCTTTCTTTACCTATTCTGCTTGATTGATGGAATTTGCTATGCACAGCACTCACTAACTATATAGTTCCTGAATGTTATTTTGATTTGCAGCTCAACTATACAAAGTACCAGGCAGGCTACTTGTCCACGGTATTTGAAATTGGAGGAGTACTGGGTACTGCTATGTTAGGCTTCTTTGTGAACAGGTAAAATTTGTTTTACTGTTACGTCTTTAGTTAGGACCGCTTAATAGAGGTTGACTGCACAGTTTCTAGTAATTTCCAGCACTTACACTTTGAATGGATCAGTAGTTACCACTCTTTATCAGTTTGTGCTAAATTTTCAAACATTTAAGGTGGCTCTGAACCCCTTCCCAACAAATTTTTACAGTGTAACTTTGCAAAAGTTGTATCTTGAAATGCTATTACAATTTAATAATATGAAATGGGGGTCACCAAGCTCATTATAAGCACTTGGAGCTAAAATTAAGAGTGTCTTTAACAGGTTATACTGTTACACAATGGTAACCTGTTACATCATGAAATGATGATAACTTGTTCAGCAATGAAGGGGTGTTTGTTTGATATCACTATTATAGAATCAACTGATAAAGAATTGTAGTATTGATCCATCAAAGTTTTGACTTAAGAGCTTTACATTGTATTTGTTTATCTCTTGCAGATTTCTTCAAGGTAGAGCCATTTATGGTGTCACACTAGCACTGTTTGGCAGTACCATATTTATGGCCTTGTTTCAGTTCACTGGTCATTGGGGAATTTTAGTTAATGCTGTATTCATGTTCTTGGCTGGAGCTTGCAATTGTGGCGTTGATCCGTATTTAACCGGTTCAATTCCTGCCGAGATTGGTGAACGCGAGAATGCTCAGGCTGCTACAGCAGGACTTGTAAATGGTTAGCAAGTTTTTAACCTTGTCCCCTTGGTTTCCTCTTGGTATTGAAAATGGTGGTTCAGGGGAGAATACATTGCTTCGGAGGCATGAATTAAATTGTTTACATTTGGTGGAACTAAACTGCAAGTGGCAGTGACAGAGAATGTAAATGTTATGAATGTGAGCCGCTATGGTGTTAATTGACTCTATTGTTGTAAACTAAGTATATTTTAAGGCTTGGATGGTTGTTATGTACTCGTCTCAGCTCTCAAACTGTTTCTCAACTTTTAGTTTTTTATAATTATACACTAGACTTCTATGTTTATACTTAACCTTTAACCACCATAGGTTTGTGCAACTGTATTTGGTTGGGGAGTACGTTCCCATTTTGTCCCACTGGGTATTTGGGTTTTCGTATATACATAGGGCTCTAAATACATGTAGCCTGGGTGGCATTTTTCAGTTTGCTGTTCAATCAAGTGACTTTACTTGGACAGTATGCAATAAACACTCAGGCTCACAGTTCAAGCTGCACATCCACCTTGTTGTAGAGCAGTAGACATAAATATAAATAGGAAAAAGACTATATATAAATGACACCTTTTGACCAAAATGGGGATAATATATTTTTACCTCAACCTGTTACTTTAAATCCCAGGTACCCCACCCCTGGGATTTCTGTAGTGTTGACCTCAGAAAAGTAAAGAAGTGTCTGTCTTCATTCTTGTTTTTTTCAGGTTTTGGTGGCTTAGGCCCCATAATAGAAGGTCCTATTGTGGGTTGGGTTGCCGACAGGTATGGCTGGACAGGCCCCTTTTACCTTATGGTCGCCATGTCTCTCCTTGGCTCTGTCACAATGCTGAAGGCCTCCAGAATCGATCGCTCAATAAAACAAGCACAGTTCATGGGATCACTAGCGTCAGAAAATGCTTAAACAAGAATTTGAAACTGGCATTCAGACTTGTAATGATTACTTGAAGGATTACTTGTGTTCAGTGATGTACATCCTTGCCTCTCAAGATAAAGGCTGGTGAATGGTTGTTCAAAAATTACGGGCTTTGAAAAAGTTTAGTAGAATTTCACAGGTCTCAACGTCTCGTTTTTTAAGCGGTACTCCATGTCATGAAGCCATATCAGAGTCTCTGTCTCGCATTTTTCAAATTCAAAAAGTCTCCCATTTGCACCGCTAAGGATGCCTGAGAATCTATTTCACAGGCTCAAAATAATATTATTTATTACAATGATCCCAGGGATGTAGCTAAGATATCCAACAGGTGGACTTTTGTTCATCACAGGCGGAAAATGTGGGGAAAAAAAAGAGAAAAAGTTTAGCAGACACAGTTTTCGAGGTGGAAAAAATCAAGAAAACTCAGTCTTCAGGCGGTTATTTTTTCCACCTTCTGCCTATTATTTACATCCCTGGATCCATGGCAGGGATTTTTTTAAGGATTACTTGTCTAAGATATATTTAGTTAGAATTTATAAGGAAAATGCTTCAAAATTCTAGGTTTGCATCTTTTGTCTACTTCTGTCTGGTGCAATAATGTAATTCCTTTAAGGATATACTAAAGGAACTTGTTATTTAAATTCCAAATAAAATAAAAAATATATATAATCACTTTAGGTGTATCATTAAAAAGGGAGTTAAGTATACAGCTGAAAGATTTTAAGTTATTATGTATCCTAACTAAAATTCAATTGAAATCAATTTTTATACCCAGGCAGATAATTCTGGATAGGGTCAGCAGGGTTCTCCTTATCAGGCGGTAACCAGTAAAATTTACCGCTTGAAGCAGCACTTATTACCGCCCGTAACCGCTTGCCCCCAGAAAATTTTAAGACACACAGTTTTCCCTTTACCGCTTAGCAAAAATCCCTTACCTGGTGAGCTAAAATTTAGGGAGAACCCTGGGTCAGGTTAAACATCAGTACATGCTATAAAATTTTAAATAAGTTTGTTGCACATGAATGGAATATCATTCATTTTTATCAGTCCATATTCAAAAGAAACACTGACTGCTGCAAAGACTGATACAGTGGAACACCTCCATTAAGGGGACATGCGTTCTGGGCCGAGTTGTTCGAAGGACGATTAGCGCTAATCCAGGATTAATTACCATGACAACTCATATGTTCTGTTGACAATTAATCCAGGATTAGTGCTAATGCATACATAAATCAACTTTAGTAAAGTGTCAAAAATATTTACCTGTAAGGCTTTGAACAACTCGGCCCTCGTCCCGATGGTGTCCTCTTAATGGAGTTGCTGCTGTATTATGTCATTTTTCTGTATTTATGTTGTTAGAAAAAAAGCTGACATTTCATCTTTTTATTGAAAGCAAAACTGTAACATGTTTGGTGGCAGGTGAAAGCAGTTTTTTTTTGCCAGTGGTCTTGCACGATGGGTGGCATAAAATAAAATGGCTGATTTCACAAGTTCTGTTATATGGCCATGGTAGGAAAATAGTAGGGGCATTTATTTAACAAGTCAGATGGCATCATTATTTTGTGAGTCAAGTTATTCCCCTGGGCCTTCAATATTATTATTGTACTGAAAATTATCTATTTTTATAACATGGGGTTTTGCTGTGTAGGTTTCAGCTATTAAACTTAAATAACAATTTGAAAACTTGAAAAGTGTACTTTTCTGGCACATTTATTGTTAGTCATTGTACTAAAACAAGTGTTTCTTACGTACTAGCTGTTCTCAGTGTGTTGAATTTAATCCATATGATCATACAACATTTCTAAGAAAACAACACACCCACACACAAGTAAACACGACAAGATTCCTGCTGCAAGGTAATTAGTAACATAATTTTCTAGCTACCGGTATTTACAATACCTATTAGTCATACTTAACATCAAGTTATTTTTATTACAAGTTAGATCTTTAGAACATTGTTGTTTAAGCTCTGCATAAGAAACAGGCCTGCGCTAGTTTATTGTAATATTTATTACTAGTCTATTATTGTCTCTGCCTTAACAATCAGTTTGATATTTTCAATCGAGTTTACCAGTCCAAGGGTGGAAACTCTTATCTGGCTCATCCAATAAATGTGTTGCTGTGGTTTTACCTATCCTTGTGTTTCTCCACACACAAAAAAAAAACAATTACGCATCTTTCAATATCAGTGGCTGATCTAGGGCAGCCCCCCCCCCCCCACTGCCCCTCATCTTGCAAAAAAGCCCCCCAAAAATTTAGTCTCTGTTCTAACATTTTCACTCCCCCCCCCACCCTTCCTCACTTGCCAATCCCTATTTTTAAAAGTGAAACTGAAAAAGAGTTAAGTATGGGTACAAAAACCGTATTACTGGTAATTCTTAGGAGAGGGTGCACCTCTAAGGAATGACGTAACCACGTTTTTTTTCCTTTTCTTTGCAGAATACCAGTTGTATTAGAAAGATGCAGGTCATCTCAGGGGGGGGGGGGGGGGGGGGGGAGGGGGGTGCGCACCCCCTGCACCCCCTAAATCTGCCCCTGTTCTTCTTGCATATACTAAAACCAATATGTTAGTGTGCATAAATCCTTTACTCCAAGAGTCAAATCTCAAGAGAATTAAATAAAAAGTGGTTTTTCATACAAATGACAACAAAACTGTAGAGACACTTTTTCATTTTAAGGTGCATGCTTTGGTACCATCCTCCCGTACCCCCTCCAATCAATGTAGTATTTTATTCCATGCAGACTGCCTGAGTAGTGATGCAACATTGAACAGAGGAGGAGGGGAGGAATGTGAAGTTTTCAACATATATCCATAGTAGAAGTAAGAAAATGAGTGAAAAATCGTTTTTTTTTTCGAAGTGTCTCAACATTATTTTTGAGGCTGATTGTAGCTTTTGTGGCTGTTGACAGAGTGGTAAAGGAGTGACCTGTGCTAATGAGCTTCTACAGTGTATTAGGCAACAGCCTTGCTAAAACATTAAGAGCCACTGAGGAACAACTTAGAATAATATTTACCCAATTTTTTTAGTTTTTGTTAGTGGCTTGTCAACACTTAACATAAACACTAGACAACACTGTTCCCATTTTTCTGATTTCCATTGCCTTTATCTGCGACAGTGTCTTTGGTTTTGCCATGTTCACTTTTCATTTCTGAGTGTTTAACAACAGTATAAGCAGTTGAACCACCTAATACAAGTGCATTGCTAAGCCACCAAAGTGCTGTTTTGGCTTCCTGATTGACAGTTACTGACAGGATAGTCTGGGCGCATGCCTTAGCGGTTCCACTAACATTGTGCGTCAGCGGACTTGTTACCTTGATTTGCAGGCCTGTCACATATCCAATAGCGATTCCAAAAAGCCCTCCTAAGGACATCATCCCCCAAAAATAAGGCGACGTGATCATTTCAAATCCATACATGGCTCTGACATCACCACAGATAACCATTAAGGGAAGGAAAAGAAAAATTGCATTGAAGTTGTTGTAGAGTTGAAGGCGCCATATATTGCTGTCAACAACAGGGAGCACTTTTTTGGTGTAGATTGCATTCAAGGACACACACAGGCTTGCCAACACACCAAACAGGACACCCAAGTAAGAGAGTTCCCCTGAACTTCCTTCCTGATCGACGCCCATTAGAAAACCTGAAATGATTATGCCACAGCAAAACATGGCTTTCCAAGATGTCCGTTGGCCAAGGATGAGAAATGTGCAGATCTAACGGAAAGAAAATAAGGAAATGAGCTGTGACTTTTGTATTCTCTCAAACTTTCACTCATAAAAAATGGGGCTGATACACTGAAAGGTATGGTTGCCGTTTTGTTGCAATATTCAGTACAACCAAATTTATATTCAATAAACCAATTTTATATTCAATAAACCAATTTTATATTCAATAAAACCAAATTTATATTCAATAAACCAAATTTATATTCAATAACCCAAATTTATATTCAATAAACCCATTTTATATTCAATAAACCAAATTTATATTCAATAAACCAAATTTATATTCAATAAACCAATTTTATATTCAATAAACCAATTTTATATTCAATAAACCAATTTTATGTTCAATAATTTCTGCAGTCCAATGCAGTCAGCGGAGTTTCCGCTTGTTTAACCACCTGGTATTAACCAACATGGCGGGCCAGCCTCCAACGCTGAATGAAATAGAAGAAGCGGTGGAAAGAGGAATGCTGTGCTGTCATCAGGAGTGATAGTAACAGTAGGCAAGAATTTTTCACTTCGCTTTATCTTTTGACACTAAATTGGTAACGTAAGTGTGCACCAGCCTGCACAAATCACAGTACTTAAATTGCAACTGGAATCGCCAGTGTTGTGTCGGATGTTGTGGGACGAGGTCGCGGTCGTGATCTACTCCGAGCCCGAGAGCTTGCTCGCAGGCTATACTTCGGGCTAATGCCTTGACGGTTGGAGATGCCGTACGTGGTTCGCTGTCACAGTAGCCAAAGCGTAGAAGACTTGGCCATCAGTATGCTAAGCCAATTGCAAAGCTAAAACAACCAGAATTGAAAACTGTAGATCCCACTGACTTTGTGGATGAGGATGGGAAGATTCCAATCGCTATTCCTAACTATGCTTTGGGAAAAGATGACATCTTGTTTACCTGAACAGTAGATCTGACGACCCATGACAAAGAAGAAGATATAAGGTCCAAATTAGTGGAAGTTTTCAGCTCTAGAATTACTGGCCCATGAGTTACGATCTACTCCAAAAAACTCTAGGTTGTCTGGTTCTTCGTCATCAACAGCTGGGTCTCTCAGTGCTGTTTGCCTGGCGTTATCTGGATTTATCATCTCATTGCTCCAAATTTTGTTTGGACTCCAATTACGCTCTGTGCACATGGGGCGCAGGTTGAAAGCCCTGGCAAACTCTTAGTTAATTAGTTCTAATTAGTTCTCGGTAAAAAGACATAGTGTAAAACAATCATGTGCACTTCATTTTCTATATCAAGATATCCACCGTCCTCGAGTGAATGGAAAACACAATAAAACAGAAAGTTCATTTCATTTTTTTCATTTTTTTTTTCATTCACACTTATTCAATTATTACAATAAACCAACATTAAGGAAATAAAAAAAAGTAAGAACAGAGCTAACTAGACATTGAATTAAACATAACAAGAGAAGAGTGTGTAGTAGCCAAAGGAGCTAAGCTTTCGAGTTGGCTACTACCACAGAGCAGTTGCAAGTGGGTGGAGATTATAAAATACTTTTAATAACTAGTTGTTATAATAACTAAAAAAGGGTACATCTAAATACTTCTCTCCAGAGCCTTTTTATTTGTTGATTCCTAGTGGAGGAGCCTGCAATGAAACTGCCTCTGTTATCCTTCCCTTCCCTCCTTCAGCATTTTCACCGCCATGGTCCCCCCTAACACGGGATGGCCAACCAAATTCTTGGGCTGCACACTGAAACACTGTAGCAACTGTTTGAGCATAGTTGTTGTCTGCTGCGAAAAGATACATGATGCGTCTGGAAAAGCCATCTATGCAGCCATGCACAACAAATTTCCAACGAATGATGCAATGGTGGCCGTCAATGTGCCACAGTGAATTAGGTCCTGGAACACTGTATACCCTACGTGTAATGACACACGCCCACCTCAGTGCTGTGTTTCTAGGATCCACCCGTGTTAGAGATTCCCTTATTCTGTCCCTTTGCACTTTTAAATTAAGAGACCTGATGTAACCTATGACGTACGACTCTCCAGTAGTATTACCGTGTCGTGAAATGTATCCTCTCATCAAGGAGTCAAGTTCCTCGTCAGAAAGATCTGAAAATCACCCAACATCCTGAAGGTCGTACTCTCTCGCCCCCCCCCCCCCCCCCCCCAGGGGGGTACTCCTTTATATACGCTATATAGGTATGTGCCGCCCGACGGATAGGGTAGGGTTTTTGAGGTGCTCAGTCCTCAAATAGGGTATCCTTTTTGGTATTTTTGGTATTGTGATCCTTAGATATTCCTTAGATAGGGTCACTAAATTGCAGTATCCACCCCAACGCGCAAAACGAAAAAGATATGGTCTGTTAAAACTGTACTACACGCCTGAATTGGGCCTGAAATAGGGTATCAAATCTCGATTTTATACCCTTAAATAAGGTCAGGGTTTGAGAACCTTGGCGGCACACACCTATCCTAAGGTCTCCTAAATTGTCGGGAGTACCCCCCCCCTCCCCCCCCGGGCTCCTGTAAATTGTCCATCGCAACACGTAAAGCATGCGAGCAATCTCTGTCCAGCTATAAAAACCACTTGCGTGCAAGTTTTCTATAACTGCTGGCGGAAATATGAATAAAGGGGCGTACTGGGTTTCCAGTAAGATTTCTTTCCCGTCTTGCGAAATCTGGTAAACTTACGTACGGTATTGCGACACATCCCAATAACTTTGTGGTTCCAAAAAATATGAATTTGGTTGAACATGTCACATTACATAGTTCCCGCAAGATTGACAAGCAGAGGTGGATCCAGGAATTTCTGAAGGGGGGGGGGGGGGGGGGGGGGCTTTTTTTGGGGGGGTGTCCGGGTGCATGTCCCCCGGAAAATGTTTCCGATTTTACCCTCTAAAACGCCATTTCCGGCATTCCTTAGAGTCGAAAAGACAAAACCTTGACTTGAGCCAAAAACTTGACAATCAGTCAATTTTATTCTATTATTTTTATGAACCACATGGGAGACACAGGTCTGATAGGGGGGTCCGGACCCCCCCCCCCCCCCCCCCCCCCCCCCCCCCCGACCCTCCCCCTGGATCCGCCCACTGACAAGTGATGATCATCAGTGTCATCTGTTATGCAAAGGTCGACCTAGGACCGTAAAACATTAACAGCAGTCTCCAATCTATTCAACAGAAGAGCCGCCTCATGGTATACCAAATCTTGATCACTTAACTGAATTTCGAGTTGCGATAAAAGGGATTCCATAGTGATAAAAACCACCGCCAAGTGGATGTTCCAGCCGCCATGTTGGTTAATACCACGTGGTTAAACAAGCAGAAAAAACTCCGCTGACTGCATTGGACCGCAGAAATTATTGAATATAAATTTGGTTTATTGAATACAAATTGGTTTATTGAATATAAATTTGGTTTATTGAATATAAATTTGGTTTATTGAATATAAATTTGGTTTATTGAATATAAAATTAGTTTATTGAATATAAAATTGGTTTATTGAATATAAAATTAGTTTAGAATATAATTTTAGAATATAAAATTGGTTTATTGAATATAAAATTGGTTTATTGAATATAAAATTGGTTTATTGAATATAAATTTGGTTTTATTGAATATAAAATTGGTTTATTGAATATAAAATTGGTTTATTGAATATAAATTTGGTTTTATTGAATATAAAATTGGTTTATTGAATATAAATTTGGTTTTATTGAATATAAAATTGGTTTATTGAATATAAAATTGGTTTATTGAATATAAAATTGGTTGTACTGAATATTGCAACAAAACGGCAACCATACGCTCCACGTGAGGTTCGTAAATTTCTTCTTTTATTTTGGGTATATACTTCATGGTGGTTTTAATTTATGCACGTCAAAGAATCCGGCACTTTCTTAGGGCTAAAAACTCATTTTAAAATGGTTAGCTTTTATTTAATGTTATGGATATCACTACCCATAACAGTAAATAAAAGCTAACCATTTTAAAATGAGTTTTTAGGATCCCTATATGATAGGATCCCTATATGGTGTGTTACAATGAAGTATATACCTTATTTTGTTGTATAGCTCTTCGTTAACAACCATGTGTAGTGTACAGGAACAAGATTTAGAAAATGTCCCGTCACAACTGGAAAACAAACCACCCAAAGAAAAATCCCGTGGCTCCCGCACGTGCATGAAATGTTCGAGCAGCGAGGCAGTGGTTGTTGTTCGATTGAACGATCCGCTTTGCAAGATGTGTTTCCTTGCGTATTTCACGCACAAATTTCGTGCTACAATTGGTAAAGCACGTGCAATAAGGGCGGGCGAAAAAGTTTTGTTGGCTTTTTCTGGCGGCCCGTCTTCAAGCGCGATGTTACATTTGGTATTTGAAGGTCTGAGTTCTGGAGCACCAAAAAAACTTCGTTTTGAACCAGGGATCGCTTTTATTGATGAAGGAGAAATTTTGAAGGCTAGCAAAGAAGAACGGTTGAAATATGTCGAACAAATTCGAGACATAACATCAAAGACAGAATTTCCATTTCATCAGTTAAATTTAGAGGATATTTTTGTCCTGGAGAAATCCGGACAAGATGATGCAATGTGTTGCAAGAAGCTTGAAAAACAGGAGACTGGTGAACAACATGCAGAAAAACTAACAAACCTGTTTGATGCAACGTCATCCATGACTGCAAAAGAAGACCTTCTGAGGACACTGCGATGTCGGTTACTCCTTGCAACAGCCAGAAAAGAAGGTTATTCCAAAGTGATGTTAGCTGACTGTGCCACTCGCATATCAATTCGACTGTTGTCAGACATCGCACAAGGGCGGGGTGGTGATTTGCCGTATGACACTGGTTTTAGCGATGAGCGTCATGGTGACATCATCTTTATAAGACCAATGCGAGAGTTTATGACCAAGGAGATTGCACTGTTTAACTTCTTCAACAGTGTTGAAACTGTGCCAATAACAACACTGGCAACAATGAGCCACTCACACGCCAGCATTGATCATTTAACAGAAGAGTTTGTGACTGGTCTGCAGGCTGACTTTCCATTCACTGTCAGCACAATTTTTAGGACTGGGGACAAGTTATCGGTCAAGGAATCCTCTGATGATACAATAGCTTGTGCCTTGTGTGGAGTTCCCATGATTCCAGATCCCAGTCCATTCTCAGCCCTCAGTGATGCTGTTCATCGTGTTAAGCTTGATGATGCTGCTTCGCCACCTGCAAGTGATTGTTGTGGTGGCTGTGACAGCGGGTGTTCAAGCTCCTCATCAGATCACCAGTTGACCAAAGAAAATGTTGTTCAGGCATTTTGTTACGGTTGTAAGCTGACATTTAAAGATACAAATTTCAACCTCAATGATCTGCCAGCTTATGTTGTAGAAACTGCAAGTAAAGTTCAAAACAGAGCTCAGATGAAAGAACAGATCAAGGATTTCTTATTAGATGACTGAAAGTTATTGATTAGTTGCCCATCCAGTGTATGAACTAATGCAATCTCTGCAACCTGTGGCCAGGGGTTCTCGCTAAGATGACAGATTTTGTAGGTCAAGTTAACAAATACTGGAAGTCCAAGAGAATTATCAATTTGTAATGCATGTACACTTTCAAAATAAATATATTTATTGTATATGATTTTATTTTGATTTGTTACAGTGTGTTGTTTTTTGGTGTGGTGACATGGCATCATGCATGGCATTTAGGCCCATAGCCTAACTTTTGAGTCTGTGCCAGTGGACTAAATCCTATGGTGCGACCATTCAAATGAAACCTTTTTGGCAGTACTTTTGCATTTTGTTTTTTCAATATTTTTTTCCTAAATGAAATTTAGGAATTTTCTGAAATTTTGATATCTGGCAGTTTAAACACAAAGAGGCGCTATAAAAGGAATAGCTCTGCCCCTGTTTCAGCTCGAGTGAGCTAATTTTGATTGTATTTATTCTGAAATTAGCACCATAAAAGTTTGAAATTCTCAAAGGAATTCCATGGATACAAACCTCAACAAATTCGTCCATTGTGTTGAAAATGTTATGGGGTTTGCCAAAAGTGACTAGTACAAACAAAATCAAGTAAACCACACAGACAGATTGCTCAAAAGCTGTCTTTATTCTCTACAGATTTTCACAGAGGTTCATACGCGACGCCAGTTGATTGACAAATGATCCTGACGTACCTAAGGTACGCTCCTTTTATAGCGCGTCTTCATGTTTAAGGGCTATGCAATGGTTTATCTTCCTCCTTTGTCTGGAGAGCCCCCCCCCCCCCCTTCTCCTTATTCACTACCCCCCTCCCCCCCGACTCTTCCTACATTGGAGCCTAACCATGCTAACAGTAGTCAGACACCAGTGAAGACTAATGAAAGTTAGGTAAGGCCAGAAGGTTTTTTCTTTTCACAAGCCACAATATGCTATCAGTTTGCTGAATGTTGACCAAGAATCTTTTATTTTCTGTTACCATGGTTGGCCAAACCTATACCTGCCAAGTCTCACGCCTTAGACGTGAGTCTCACGCCTGCGAGTCCAAAACTCCGATCTCACGCCTATGGAGCAACTTACAGATTTGAGCTATCAGCCTTAACTGACCGCATGATCTAATTAAAAATATAGTTACGTTCATAAAAATATAGCACTTTTTTGTAGGTTTTTATCGTTCTGAACATTACAATTACAGCCGGATGTTATTAAACGGAGGTCTGAGGACCATGGAAACTTCCGAATTGTTCGGAACATCTTCGGACATCTTCGGAATAGATCGGGTTGTCTTCGGATTTGGTCGGGTTGGAAATCCAGGCACTCCCACCAAAAAATTCTCATGCCTATCACTCGGAAAAAATTGGCAGGTATAAAACCATGATCGGCGCTCAAAACAGTTGATTTAGTTTCCAGTGGCAGATCAGAACCTTGGGAAGATGAGTACGAGTTACCCTGGAAATGAGAGATAAAATCGGTTTCTCTTATATGTAGGATCATCGACTAATAGCACAAACCGCTGACCAGAACCAAACTTTTTCTTCACGTACCTTTTGCTGTGAAGATGACCAAACTTACAGAATGGATTATATTTGCTGGACTGGCGTTTTCAATCTGGATTACATTATTAGCAGATATTCTACCTCTTAAAGTATCTTACAAGGCTAAAGAAGTCATATGGCCGGTAAGATCGCAAGAATCTTTGAGAAAATGTCGGTGTATTTGAAGGCGCGCATGTTTATATCTTTAGCTGAAGTCTTTATATATAAAGAGTCTTAAGCTTACTCTCGCTTCTGAAACGCTTTGTTTTCTTTACAGATGCCCGTATATGCACTGATTGTCTTTGGAGTGAGTATATAATATAAGTTCTTTCTTGACGTTATAAACAGATATTACAAAGGTCTACGTGTACTTGCAGTGTCAGGGAAATCTGTAATTTCCTTCCGTTGCAGTGTTATTCTTTAGCAACAATAGGATACCGCGTAGCAACCTTCAACGACTGTGTAGAAGCTTCTGAATCGTTAAAGCAGGTAAGAAGCTCAAAATTTTGTTTCGCTTTTAATATTTGTGCGGTGTTCCCTTTCTAGAATTCTTTCAAGGTTATTGGTGTTTCCAGGGAAACGAGGACAGATAGCCACTAGAACCTTTGCACAGGTCCCCCAACAATTTTTAGGGCTGGTTTCTCTAGCAAGACAGAATCAGACGGTAGGGTCATACCTCTCATAAACCTCTATTTTCATTGGCTGTTCTAAAACAGTACCTGTTATTGTTTATACGGATAGGGACATTGTTTAGGTCATTCATCTATTGTTTTGGTGAGCCAATAAAACAACTCGTTCAACAGAGGTACGACATGACCCGAATCAGGATTCCATTTTTCCGATAGCGTTTATGACTCTATTGCTTATGATCTAGTTTAAACTTGATTGTTGGAGCACAGGTAAACCAAGCTCAAGTGATGTTTACAGGTAACTGTTGTATAATAGTGAATTTATAAGGATTTGTATGGGGAAAATTCACTTCGAATTTGAGCATAAAATTAGGAATGATATTTGAATAAAACTGGCTCACCAGAACTTCTTTGTGTGTTTACTTGTGTCTGGAGTGGTTCTGGGGTCGATTCGAAGCAATTCCAGCAAGTTTTAGTTCAACTGTTTCTTCCTAAAATTTACTGGAATCGCTACGAATCAACCCCAAAACCACTCAAGACACAAGTAAACACACAAAGAAGTTCAGCTGAGCCAGTTTTATTCAAATATCATTCCTAATTTTACGCTCAAATTCGAAGTGAATTTTCCCCATACAAATCCTTATAAATTCACTATTATGCAACAGTCACCTGCAAACATCGCTTGAGCTTGGGCTACCTGTGGTTGGTGCCACAAGAAGAACGGGAAGAATAAACCAATCACAAAGCCCATTCTGGGCCCTCAGAGTACAGATTTCTGCTTATGACTTTGACAATCTAGTTTTCATTGGATCATAAACGACGGAATCATAAGCAAAATCAGATACTCTGCTTATGAATCTGTTTGATATTCACATTTCTGATCATGACACCAACTCCGTCGCTAGTAAAACCAGCCAGTGATATCCACCTTAGAGACTTGTTAACCACCTTATACCCCTCACAAGTGTCTGCTTTATTTACGTGAAACTGGAACCAGTCTGAAACAAACTGAACTCAGACAAGCAGAGGTGTAGCTACCTGTACACACCTGTGTATCTGAAAAAGTTGAAAAACAAGAAAGATTTGGGCTTGAGGGGGGGGTAGGTGTATGAAAATTGATTGTGGGTACCTCTGAAAAAGTCCTGGCTAGGCCCCTGACAAGTACATGTCAGACTTGTTTCAATATTATGTAGCTTTTTTGAGACAATTTTGTTTTCTCTAATTTCTGCAGGAGATAAAAGATGCAAGAGAGGACTTAACAAGAAAGGGATTCAAGTTTGACTGACATCCAGCCACCTATAAAGCTTTAAAATTAATGCCACTTTGATGCTTTCCAACAGTTAGCCAGAAATACACTAGGTCGTCACTGCAGATACTTCTTAACTTTAGCCACTATCGGTTGAGGGAAAGCACAGACAACCACAATAGGTCATTTCCGAGTTACGTTATGCCTCATTGTCAAAGTGAGGCTAGGTGCACAACCTTTCATATGAGATGAGTTTTGTTTGCATTTGAATAAAAATCCATTTTCATATGAAAGATTGTGCACCTAGCCTCGCTTTGACAACGAGGCACAACGTAATTCGGAAATGGCCTATTTCTCTGATAACTCAGCCTAGCACCCCCACCCTCCGGGGCTAAAAGCATTGCCCCCCCCCCCTCCCATTACAATCTTGAAAATTATTTCATTGAATTATACTGTAGTAATAAAAAGTGCTCAGTCACTTTATAATAGATTATTTTTTTTAACACAGAACTGTGTACAATTGAATTATTAGTAACACCAATTCCCTTGTAGTGCTATTAATAACTTCAGCATTCAAGACATGTAATATTTCCTTTAATGCCTTCTTCAGTGAATGCAATTATTGTAAACTAAGGTGAAATAAAAGAAAGAAAATAAATACAGTTATGCCTTGAAAGGGCATTTCCAACAATTTTATTAACTCGTAAGGGAAACAAATACCATTTTAATACCAAATTATTTTGTAAGATGCTGTTACATTAATAAAATTGAGTTGATAACTAAAGGTGAATGGGCCATTGTAAAGAGATTGAAAAGCTGCTGCCCTTTGTCAGAGTGAATGACAAAGGGCTGGTGCTCAAAACATCAGTTGTCACAGTTCATAAAACCAAAGTTTCACACACCCACTGACGCAACACTAACCCTAGGCTCGACTACTAGCCATTGTTTGGGAAACGAGCCTGCATCAAGCCTACACTAACTCTTTTACTTATTTGTTACATATGAATCTCTTTACCTTATCAACTCAAGGAAATTTGCAAGCTGCTTTAAAAAAAGTATTTTCACTTTTGTCCAATTGATACATTGCAAGCTTTATAATAATAATTTGTTAAAATAATTTAATGGAATTTTTTTTACCATAAATATCGTTATTTATATTGGCAACATGAAAAATCTAGAACACAGCCAAAATATTGAATATACATCTTTCCGGTTTTCTGTTTTATAAAATCATCTGTTGCAAATTTGAATATTTTTTTTTTCGAGTGGTGCATCATTTTGCAAAATATCTAAAAACAAATATCTGTCATAGTTAGAACCACACTGTACAGCATAATAAACAGTACCAAAGAAACGTACTGCTTGGTAGCTTTCATTTGAATGGTCACACCTTAGGATTTTATGCAGACGTGAGATTTTGATTCATACTTCACAAGTGGAGATTTCCCTCTGCAGGGGTGTACCCAGCCGTTTTGCAAGGTCAGTTACACAGGCATTCAAAATGCATGTCATAGACATGTTCGGGAAGGAAAT
Source organism: Cladopsammia gracilis (assembly GCA_022457155.1). Classification (NCBI taxonomy): domain Eukaryota; kingdom Metazoa; phylum Cnidaria; class Anthozoa; order Scleractinia; family Dendrophylliidae; genus Cladopsammia; species Cladopsammia gracilis. The sequence goes on from JAJGOT010000578.1 coordinate 444,547, forward strand.
ATTTCTTGAGGTGAAGTGTCAACTATGCACAATAGCACCAACTTACCCTTTGTTGTTTTCACAATGAAATAGTATGCACATTTCTCAATTTTTTTGTAAGGATTTTGTTATCAATTCTCGTTTATCTTTCTTGAAAAGGGGGATTCCAGAACCCCTAGAACCCACCCCTGGGTACACCCCTGCCTCAAGGAGTGAAAGGCTTAAAAATATTTGAAGGAGTCTTTGATTATTTCTTTTACAATGAGTTTGTCTTGTTCACTCTCTTTATCTTCTTCCTTGCTGATTCTTTCGAGACAGATCAGCAGTTCGTCTGCTTGATGTTTGTGCTCACTGTAGTTAGAATTGAGGAGAATTTGATGGAGTAACGAAATATATTCAGTTCTCATCTACAAAAAAGAAAATATTATTTAGGTTAGTGATAGGAAAGGGAAGAGGCACAGTTGGGCCACAGATGGTCCACACAGCTGGAGCTTAACGACATTCGCCTGAAAATCTCTTACAACTCAACTTTAAAAGTTCTAACACAGCAAGATAATGAACCACCCTTGTCATCAATGTAAAACTAATAACTAATGTAACTAATCATAAATTATTCATTCCTTGTTTTCATATCTAATGTTATCAGTCATTTACTTTTTAGTGAGCTTCTGTAATTGTTTAGTGTGCAGTAACTCCCCACAATTAACTTTAGTTATTTGCGGGTTGCTAATATATTTTGTTTTATTGTTTGGAGATAAGACATTAGGTCTGATCTTCTTCTTTCTGTACACTTAACTCTCAAGGGGATGACAGGGAGGTCTGAACTTCCTGCTTCACATACTCTTTACTCACAGTTCCTGCATATTCCTTGTTACTTCCTGCCTCAATTGCAGGAGACTATACTGTACACGTGGGGGAGGGGGGAAGACAGGGAGGTCTGAACTTCCTGCTTCACATACTCTTTACTCCCAGTTCCTGCATATTCCTTGGTAGTTTCTGTCTTTATTGCAGGAGACTACCATACATATGGAAAGGGGGGGGGGGGGGGGAGAGATTTGGGGGGGGGGGGGTGTCTGAACTTCCCCTTTCCCATACCTGTTACTTCCAGTTACAAACCCCTCCTTGGTGGTCCCTGTTCCTGTACCTCTATTGCAGGAGACTATGCTGTACACATGGGAAGGGGGGCGGGGCGGGGAGACGGGGTCAATCTTCCCCCTTCCTGTACCCTTTACTCTCAGTTCCCACTCCTTCCTTCTCAAAATGACATTGATACTGACAATAGTTACCGTAACTCACCCCTGCTCCAGGAGAAAGATCTGAAAGCTGTCGCAAGACAATTTCTATCAGCACCATCATATCAGAGGTATAGAAAAAGTCAGCAGTGTCTCGTGAAGAGAAGATGTCAGTGAGAAACTTGAGCACAGAGTCAGGGCATGCCTTGGGGTATGAAAACAGTACTGTGGGATCCTCTGTAAAAACAACAATCATTTGTTAGGAGTCTGAATAAGGTGTCCGATGTCCTTCTGGAAGGTATGATTTAGGCACAACCCTGTGGTCCGACCTCCCGCTCAGCAGACCAGTGCTCTATAAAATAAGCTAACCAAGCAGCAGTTATGACTATATGATGACTGTAACCCTTATGCTACCAGAATAAACAATTTAGCAAGCAAACTAACTATTGTAAGAAACAAATGCTAACAGAGTAGAGACTGTCGACAGAAATTTAACACTTTTACTCCCAGAGCCAAGTAGGGAGACAGAGAGATGTCAACCTCTGGAGATGAAAAAATGGGAGATTGTTTGCGAGCGCCACAAGCACGAGCATCTAGGGGGTCTGCCCGCCCCCTCCTCCCTCCACCCGGAAATTGACTTTAGCCTCAGAAATTGCCATTTCCTGCATTCCTGAGACAAACTGTTTTTGATTTGGGGAAAATTTGGGTTAATATCTTGGCCTAGTGTAGAGAAAAGATCCCAAGTTGCATTTATCTGGGAGATTTTGTGACTCGTGTGGGAGACCAGGAGATTCGTTCCTAATCCGGGAGACTCCCACATAATGGCATATATATGGAGACATGTAATGAAGTTCTTACTTGAGTCTGTTGATGAAATCCTATGGTGTGACAGCAGTACTTCTGCATGGTACCATTTGTTTTTCAATATTAATTTTTTACAAAATGAAATAATTGGGATTTTTCTTGAATAATTTTGATTTTGGCGCTCTTTATTTTGGCAGTTAAAGGAAACATGTTTAAACATGTCTTGTGAGTTGAAATGAAATTCAGGTTAAAATGATTTCAACCTAGCTTGATTTTGAATTACCTTTGTTTCTGATTTATGATAATGAATCAAAGACAAAAGAAATTCAAAATCAAACTGGGTTGAAATCATTTTAACCCGAATTTCATTTCAACCTACAACACATGCATCTTATATACCAACCTTCTCTATTGATAAGGTACATGATTTTCTCACTCAGTGTTTTGGTTGCTCTGCGAGAAGCTAGCACACACATCACAATATTGCTCTTAAAATCTGTTGACAAAGAGATGGGGTAAAGGATTTATTAAAAAGACCATCTTGCACTCAAGGCACTCTTGGTTTATTGTCACTTAGACTAATATATGAAGGTGAATTAACTGCTATACATGGCAGTGGAATTAAAATGGTTGAAAAACATTTGGAGCAAAGGTCTTTGCGAAAGCAAACCAAAGGATTTTTGGTAAAATACCTTATTCTCAATAAATTTCGTGTGTACTAAATTTAGCGATTTTCGCATTTTGGAAAAAATCACAAAAATAATTATTAGTAAGTACTTGTGAAAAAAAGAGAGTGCAAAAATTAAAATCGCAAACTTTAATACCATATACTGTATAAGAAAACAGTGCATAAATAATAAAGGTCGAGGAGATCTAAGCACTGACTCAGGAACCTCAACATTGACGACTCCACCTCGTAAAAGTAGAAAGCGTGTAACTCTTGATATTTCTATATAGCTATTCTGGGACATTCTTTTAGGGTTTGGGAGATTAAAGAAATGGAAAAATTGCGAAATTAAAGACACTTTTGTTTAGTTTTTTTCCTGGAATCCCGACAATTTATACCTGCAAAATACAGCTCCCAAATTTTTGTGAAATCAAGTACACCCGAAAATAAGTAAGAAGAAGGCGGGTTGCTACTATATTCTGTTTTAATATTTGAAAAATAAATCGTTGTTGTTGTTGTTGTTGTTGTTATGGAGATTAAATGCAACTGCATACACTGTAAGTTAATCACATGATCCATTAATTTGTTTTTACAGTGCATGAGAAAAAGTTCAATGTGTTGGATGTGGATAGTAAAGGAAAATTGGCAGTTACATGCAAATAGCAGAGCAAACAAAATGCTTGGTGGCAGTGCAAAATTAGCAATTTAATAGTCAGAACTATTCCATACCTACAAAGTGCTGATTGAATGCTAGGATAAGAGGAACAAACGTATCCACCAGTTGTTCACCTTTCTCGTCGTCTGCAGCACTTTCAATGGCATCAATGAGAAAATCCACAAATGAGTTATCTATCTGGTCTGTTAACATATAAAATAACAACTTTAACATCATACAAAATATTAGATACTAACATCAGGTCAAAGAATGAGCATAATTTTGACTTACCATAAAGAGTAAATGGCACTGATTCTCCAGTGGAAAAGATCATAGTTAACAACAGAGCACAATGGCTCTGCATCACTGCATCTGAAACATACACATCACCTGCACTTAGTAACTTGTTACTTGTATGTTATATTAAGGTTTATATAGCCTGATTTAGGCTATAGCTCAGGCCTAAATAATTTAGCCTGCATGCAGACGTATCCGATTTCCTTGCTCCCCGTGGAAAACAGATGTCCGCGAAATGCTGTATCGAATCATGTTCATTACGTACTCTGATTGGCTATCACTCCAAAATGCCGAAATAATTTATGCTGCATAAATTCAGGCGGGCTTTTCCATTGAGAGATCAAAACACGTCGACTAAACGAGAGTGATTGTGTGTTGTGTTTTTCACCTATCATGAAACACAACGACAGAAATCTTGTTCAAGGTCACGGTGGATTTAATGTTTTCCAAGAAATCCTTCTCTAGAGTTTGTTGTACATGCTACATCACCGTACATTTGTAGAACATGCGTTGGAAAGCTACGAAAGCGACGAGGACTTCAGAAACAGAAACTTGCGAAAAATTGAGGAGTTACTAGAAACTTGAATTGACTTGCAAATAGATTTGAGCTCAATCAAAATAGATGCATTAATTCCTCGCAAAGGATGATGTACAAGTAATAGCAAAATGGAGTTGTACATGTAAGTCATTGCAAGTTACAGTGTGACACGTCTTACCTTGAGCACACAACAAACTTTTTCACAAGTTAGCCAATCAGAGAGTGCGAATTCAATTCACGTGTATGCCTCCTCACAAATTTGAGCACGATGGTATTTAATGTTGTCGCTTCATGTTTATCACAGAAGTGTGAAAATAGTTTACAAAATACAAAGATTTTATTCACTTTATTGCTTCACACATATCCACAGTTACAAAAAATGATTATAAGAATTAGCTGGTGATTAGATATGGTGGAAACTTGTAAAAAAAGTTTGTCGGATGCTCATGGTGAGGTACGTCACAGTGTAAACCAAGTTTCTGGCAGTGAAAAACAAACAACAGGAAAGTTTGAGGAAGTGAGGATGATTGTTTTAATACCTTGTTTCCCTTTTTTTTTAAATTTATTATTGCTGTTATACCTTGTTTTCTGTTCATGATGTCTATTGCCAGTTCTGTAGGCAAAACAGAGCACAACAGTTGTGAAAGGATTTCCTTCTGTAAGCCACACATGCAGCCAAATATTTCAACCAGCTGTTGACGGAGTGGCCGCCTCTCTTCCTGGAAACATAACCATGAATTTGATAGTCGGTGGATTAACTTGACTAACAAGTAATTAGGCATGCAGATGCACAAAATTAAATTTGTAAAGCCAACACATCACATGGAGCAAATAAACACATGAATACGTAATTAAAATAAATAAAATGCTAAAACAAATGAGGTTGACACATAGCCTGATACAAACAAAAGAGCAGTGCTGGAAGCCCCCCCCCCCCCCTCAACATACTAACATATTCACTCTGCCCCCTCACCCCCCCCCCCCCCCCCACCCCTCCTTACCAGGGAGTCTGGACCCTCCTGCCATTGGAGACTGTCCCCTAATAGCTCAAAATTATACAATGTCATTAAAGTTCCAAGCAATGCCGTTGAAAAGCTAACCATTGTAAACAACAGAGAAGACTGCCATGTCATTTAGATCTAGATAAAACACTCATCTGATAATTAAGAAAAAAGCAATACAAACTAACCATTTGAAAATAGACAACAAGCATGTTAATGTATTCATAGTCATCCTGTTTCAGCACTGCTCGGCAGACGGATGGATTAGCATCCAACTAGGACAAACAAACAAACAAACAAACAATAAAAAAATAAAAAGACAAAGACAGTCCAACAACTGAGTCAAATGAAAGTGAATGTCCGAGTGATGTAACAACATTAAACAGCCAATGACTGTGTGTGGTATTAATTACATGCATTAATTAACATAAATTAATAAAAGGTACCCAACAAGAAATAGCTAGTCAGTATACAAGAAAAATATTCAACTTCTAGTAACTGATTTATAAATTGAATGTAGCCTTCCGCATTTTATCTCGCAAGTCTGCCAGCCTATAATGCCTCAAAAACCGACAAAAGAAAGTTTGAACTTTAGATTGGTGCTAACTAGCTAGTACGTTTAAATCCCTACTGCAAAACTGCAGGGTTTGTTTTTAGCAGCTAGCTTTTGAAGTTAAGTGTAATATAATTATATATGCATGTATACAATCTGTGTGGGTATTTGTACATATACAAACGCTTGGCTGTAGATCACCACTGCAGTAATTACCCATACAGATCTGGGCCTGGTAGTTTGAACCCAGGATTAAAGCTTAAGCAAGGATTAAATTTCTCTTGTTAGAAGTGTTTTCAAAAGCTAATTACAAGTTACATGCGAAGACAAGTCAGAGATGAAACTAAAGGGCAAAAATACTTTGGAAAAATCTCCATTGATTAATTTTTTTAACTGGAATCAAAATTAATGTTAACCCTGGGCTAGCTTAACCACGTTTTGAACAACCCAGCCCTGTTGCTCACATTGTAAACTCTCTTAAAATGGACACCACCCTAAGATGGAAATCAATAATTATTGGCTGCTTCTGGCCGAATTTCACTTGTTCGTCTGTAACTGAACTCTCTCTACTTAACACAGACACCTCTCTAAGCTAAGGCAGACACCTGCTAGGGTTGGTCCTGAAGGTGTCTGGCTTAGAGAGAGTTCATCGTTTTTTATTTGTTTTATTCAGTGACTAAACTGACCAGTATACTGAGCATATTTTTGAGCAGCTTGTGAAGAATTGCTTCATCTTCATGCACCGCCCAGGTTCTTTGCTGCGAATCTTCCTTATGTTCTGTTAGCTCGTCAAGAATTTTTATGAGCTGTTGGCCATCGTGAGATTGAAGCAAAGCATCCTCATCTTCACTGCGTGATTCCTGAAAATGATAAATAACAATTATACAATTTATACAGTTTAACCTCCTAATGGGGACACTATCCTGCCAAAATAACAAAATTTTGCTTGCTTAATTAATATAATATTTCATGTTATATCGCCAAATGCCACCAAATATACAACTTAATTGGATAAAAAGATTCCATAGTGCAAAACAGAAGCAGTAGTTTGGCGAAAAAGTGCAGGACTGCAAGGATGGAAGTGGATTACAGTTCATCAATTTTGATTTCTTGACAGGCTATGAAGAAATCAAAGTTTCCATTCTGGTGGAATTTTGAGTTTTTTTAGTCTTTTTTTGTCTTTTTAGCTCACATTCTTTGCATTCATCACTGTTGCCGAGTTTCTCTTTCTATTTTAAGATAATAATGGCTATTTCTGCCCGAGCATAAACTGGAGTTAATGTTTAGCTCAATTGAACCTAAAAGCTCCCTGCTGTTTGCCAGTGTTTTTCCCGGTAATTGATCTTTTGTAGTTTGCATCATAAACACATACTTTTACCCGCCCCCTATTCTTGACAGCCAATTACATTTCAAGCCTGCACGTGCTCAAAGATTATCAGCCAATCAGCTTCACGTAAACTCGCCGTGTTTACGTTCATGTACATCGGTCGCAGTCAATCTCCCCATTAAGCTCAGTTTCACTGCTAAAGTCAAGTGTTCATTTCCCCACCCACCCACCACAGTATATATAGTTATTGTTACCACTCTCTGGTTCATACTTCTAGGTAGCCCATTCTTGTCTATCCGCTTATAACATTTATTGTTTGTTTGAAAAAAAAATTGTAGTATACATATGTAATCTGTAAATAAATGTGGTTTTATTGTTAATAAATGGTTTGGGGGAGAAGCCTTGCTGGCGACAACCCTTCAGTCCCACACTGAAGCGATGCCTGGGTTGCCTTAGCTTGGGTGAGAAACAGTGGTGACATCCACTTCCCCTCGCTAAGCAACCTTCTAGGAGCTTGGCATAGGTACACGCTGCTCAGAGTAGCTGTGCTCCATGACACCCATCTCATGGTTTTCATGTATATGGCACTCACTGGCCGGCTAGCCCCATTGACTGGCCTCGCATGCGGCAGGCAGCACTTGGGCCCTGGACAACGCCTATCTCCCTACGTTCTCCCACAAAATATGTGCCTTTGAATTGTGCGTTGAATACACATTAAAGCAAGCTTAAAGCTTGTTAACAAGCCAGAAGAAAATTTTCACTGACCTTTTGATGCACAAGATCTTGCAATATCTGTGCCATTACATCTGAAGCTGCTGGTACAGAATCTTGTATATGTGCTACCACTGTGTGTACCGCGATACAGGACTTGTCATAACTCAGACCAGTACTGTAAGGAACAATGATATTGTTTTTGTGGTTATTCTCTTTGATAAAAGTAAAGCACAAGCATTAAGATATTTTGGTCCTTTCCTTTGGTCGAAGTTAACAAAGGAATTACGTGCCAAGGATAGTCTGCACAGATTCAAGACAAGCCTTAGTAGTTAAAGATAGCTGTGGTAATTGCATGCTTTGTAATTAGTAACATTGTGACTTCTTGGTATTTAACATCATCTTGATGTGTAAACAGATCTTAGATTTTAATTTTTAGCTTTGTGATGATTAAGACTTTTCTTTTGTAACTATTTGGCAGCAGGCTTTTAGCAAAAAATTGAAAGTGAGCATCCTGAAGATATTTAAAGGATTAGGTGCAATTTTGGGGCAGCATGCAGCTCTTACAAGGTATTCTCTGATTTGCTGATAAAACAATAGAACAAACAATACAACAATGGACCCTATCCCTGAAAACAATAGAGCTCAGCGTGATACCCAGGTCCAATGAAATGAGAGTTTGTTAAGAGCTGCGTGGTATCTGGCAATTTTCATTAATTCTTCAAAAAGTGGGTGTCCATAGGATGCCTGGTCACCCTGCCGCTAAAAGCTTGTTTGGCATGAAGCATTTTAGAATTAAGAATTTGATGTGTAAATAGGTCTACATGTAGTTTTTATACCACATAAATTTATATGTCACTTTACATTACCTTTTATTTGTGTCACCAATTAGTGCTTTAATGTGCTAGGAGATTCTGACACGTTAATAAAGTTCACCTATAATTGACCTGCTCCCAACGTCAGTGGCTTCATAGCTCAGTTGGTAGAGCATTGCACCGGTATCGCGAGGTCACGGGTTCAAACCCCGTTGAAGTCCTGAATTTTTTTCAGGCTTCTTTTCGCAATTGCGTTCACAACTGCGAGGATCATTCTTCATTTGAAAGTTCACTTACTTGCTCAAACAATGATTCTGTGCTTGTAAAAATTTATTTTTAAAACATTCTTACTTGATTCTGAGAAGTTCTAGCAGCTCTGCAGCAAGTCCAGCTCGTACAGTTCTATGGGGTACAGAAGGCTGCAGGAGAGAGGCATATTGTTCTTCATGAGTGGAAGGTTTCCCTGTGAAAAAAAAATATATATATATATAATTATAACAATCCAAGATTAAAAATTGCTATACAATAGTCAATATATAATTACGCTACCTTAAACAATGAAATGGCTTTTGAGCAAAAAGCTTGGAGTTGCCTTTAATATTTGATTTTGGATCCTGAGGCAAGAAAGATTTACAATTTCAAGTGAGCATGGATGACATTGCATTGGTGCAGAAAGCATTTTTTTCTGCCATCAGTATAATGGCCTGAGTTCCATTCCTACACTTGGTGTCACGTTTGTGCTTGTTGCTGTTTCTTTTCTGCTCTCTAAAGGTTTCCTTCAGCTTCCTCAGATTTGCTCCCTAATCAAAAATCAAGATTTCTAAATTGCAGCTTAATCTAGAATCCCACTATTAAAGAGGGAAGTAGCAGTGGTTCTTAAAATGCTTTATGCTGTAGAAGACAAATGAGAAAACACAGGGATGTAGATAATAGCCGGGAGCCGGGGAAATTACCCAGCTGTGAACTTCATTTTTCCGGCTGTTAAAGCCTAGTGCAGCTTTAAAAGGACTTTATTTTTCTATTTTTACCTGTCTGTCAGTTCTATATTCCCACCAGTTAAAAACTGAATCTACATCCCTGAAAACAGAGGCGCAAGGTTAGAGACTTTTCTAAGTGGTAAACAAACCTCTTGTTTCAGTACGTTGTTTAGCAGCAGCAACAGGAGCTGCAGGAGCTGGTCGTCGTTTTGTGGATTCCTTCTTTTTCTCCTTACCTTTCTCGGGTGGTAGGGTGGGTGCGGGGCGGCGAGGCTGTGCGGGTGGATCCTGCTTGCCACTATAATGAAAGTCTGAAGCCCACGATGTTTTAACGGGCAAAGTTTCCCCAGAAAGGACACGCGTTCTGTGTTCTAGTAAGTTTCTACAGGAAGACAGAAAATATTACAACCACTTCATATTGAAGAGTGCAAAATGAGCAAATTTAATTTGTTAAAACTATCAACTTGAGAAAAGTGGAGAAATAACCATCGGCATAGGTGATGATGCATTTGAAAACTTACAGTTATGTCAACATTGAATTTGTGCAGTATGAATAAGGAGATATCCATATCCCGCCTGCCCCCCCCCCCCCTCCCCCTCTCCCACCCATTGGAAGGTCATTTGAAATTCTGACATGGAGAATCTATAGGAAAGTATAAAGTAAGCTAAACAAGGGGTTTTAATATTGAAAACCTTTTGTGGAGGGGGTTCATTTTTTTTTTTAATAATGCACATCTTTATCTTTATATGTAGAGGAGGTACATATCAATATTTTCTGGACAACGCATAATTGTTATTATAAAGCAATATAGAGCGGTTTTCAATTGAGTGTCGAAAGTAATTACACAATTGCTTTGGTTTTGTATTGCTACACTTTGTGATTGGCTAAAAACTCTCGCGCCACTTTCTCAACCAATCAGAAGTAAAACCAATCGTGACTTGCCTGCACGCATTTTTCCGCGCTTGCCGCCGGCTCCATGTATTTGCTTTAAGCTCTGATTGGTTCATTGGATTGTTTACGACTGTTGTGATTGGTCAGAGTAATTGCTTTGGCTTTGGTTTTACGACACTCAAATGAAAACCGCTCTAAATGGAGTAAAATTTCTTATCTAAGAAAATGACACAACAGTGGATACAAGGCTTGAGTCACTGACCTGCAGACTTCACAAATTGACAGTAGTGCACTAAAAAGTAGATCACTGCGAGCTGCACTTCCACAGACACAATACTATTGACCAGGGCTGTCACCAAGATTTCAAGTTGCCGGGTAAACGCAATTAGTAGGCAGGTAATCAAACAGCTGGGGAGTTCTATTGGTTCTATTTTCCTTCTATTTTCCTATGAAAGTAGCTAGGGGTCCAATCATAGTAGTCAGGGGAAATCCCCGGCCCTTAGCGACAGCCCCAATTGCAACTGACCATCTTATTTTAACCCTTTCAGTCCCAGAGTCAATTATGGAGTCATGCAGTGTACCTGTAGTAACTGTTCTAACTTTTAAGTCTGTTGATGAAATTCTATGGTTTGACCATTCAAATGAAACCTTTTTGGAAGTACTTTTGCATGGTATTATTTGTTTTTCCATATTTTACAAATGAAATTTGGGATTTTTCTTGAATTTTGATTCATTTGTTGGCACTCTTGGTAGTCGAATGGTTCAAAGTTTTCACATAAGTGCTCTGTTATCACCAACCTTAAATGAGTCCTCTGGTCATGTGTATAAACCCCTCCCTTTTGTGTGGCATGCATATGGATGACTTCAATTGCTCTATCTATAGATTCAATAAGTGCTTGTGTTTCACTTGGACGAGCCTATTCAATTACAAAACAATGAACAAAATTTAGTTGAAGAGACAATGTTTCTCGTAAGGTACAGGGCTGTATTTATTCTATTTCTTTGGAATAATTCTAGAAAACCCAGCCAATTTCTTTTTATTACGCTATAATTAGCTATATTCTACACACAATTGTATCTTGTTGCATTTACACTGTAGATCACACCCTTATATCACACCTACTAGCGGGTTCTGTTACTTGTGCTGAAGATGGATGAAGTTTCATCCGAAACATTGTTAAACATTACCTTTTTGAAAATTATTTCCTGCTTTCTGGCTCTACGGCAATTTGATATCTCTGAACGTTTTGTAGAATGATGCATGTGAAAACAAAATGATCCTTTCTCTTAATTATATGTTCAATGAGAAGGAAATAAGTAAGCTTACTAAAGTGTCTATGAAATGTAATTTATTTTTTGATATATCGAAAGTTTCACCTTTTTAGACCTTGGAATAGTTGGTATGAAGTGTTAGAGATGATGCGAAATGCTTTCTTTATGGTCTCAAAGTTAGGTTGTTGGCGCTAAAAAGTGGCTCCAATTTGTGCGCGGCCAAAACCAGTGTCATAATACACTGTGACGTAAATAGTTGTACAAACTGCTGCGGGAATCATAGCAAACAAGAGAGCTGACAAGAGACGTCGCTAGAGGTGGACAATATTATGTGGCAAGCGTCCTTGAACATACGAGATATTAGAATTCTTCGATTACAGAGGGTGTAACAAAGCTTTATTTTGCTCCAGAGGAAAATAGGCCAGCGAAATACACGAAATTTGTTCGCCGACATCAGAAAGGGTACATCAAGGGATGCTGTTTTCAATGAAAGCGCCTATTGTTAAGATTAATATTATTTTACAAAAAAAAAACACTCTGGCCGGCGAGGCCGTTTAATAAAGCATAATTTTCCACTCCATATCCTGTTTAGAAGTTCCTTCAAGCCTCAGCTCGACTGGAGAGCCGTCGAAGTCAGTGAGGCCTACAAAAATATATTGACTCAATCGGCACTGACTGGCGAGTAATATAAATGTTTATACGCTATTCTGAATTATAAAATTCAAAGTGGAGCGACGCAAGTGTTCACTAGCAGGCTTCTGTTCTACGGAACATCTATTAAAACTATATCTACAGAGGCGTAAGACTATTCGTAACAAAATACATCGCTAAATCAATGCGTGTTTGATCCGATCAATTTATTACAATGAAATATAAATCACCTCGGATATGCATAACATATTTGATCAGTATAATTTAGAAACTTTCAACTAGCAAGCCACCAAGCAGCTAAGACATATCTCCTCCGCATTGAAAAAAGAACTTTAAGTAGATGGGCGAACTGCCAAGCTGATAAAATAAGCTCATAACCTCCACGTGCGATCAATGAACTTCAGAGAAGACCGGCCGAGTCGCTAATATCATGTTATATACATTGTCTTGTTTGTACTATAAATATATTGTTCGCGTGCGATAAATGCTAGTCACCGAGCCACTAAAAAGAAACCTCTGTGTTCAACAAGCTTACAACTCAACTGGCAAACCAATGAGACGCTGTGCTACCAAAATTTATACGTTTCATGTTCAATAATCTAAATCAAAGTCCGTCTTCTTCTTGTTCACTTCCTTTGCTCAAGCGGCACAGTCGGTTCACCTCGTTACGGCAAAACTACACTGGACACGATCAAGGGAATTGTAGCGTAAACAAACCAATTTGTCATACTATTTACAGAATTCACCTTTTCGGCGCTAGATTTCACGTGTAGTGTCACGTGACTTTTGATGTAAACAAACCGCCAAAGTTCGGACATCCGTTCTGAGCCACGTACTACAAGTGTACGAACTACGAGTTGTTATTTCAAGTTCCCCTTAGTAAATATTTTTTCCATTGCTTAAAGCCTTTGAAACTCGAATAGTTCCAGGTTCAAATTGTCAAAGCAGAAGAATAAGCACGATTTTAACACCATTAATGTGGCAGAACTTAAATAATATTTGCAGGAACGTGGAGTTTCAGTATAAAGCGGATATTTAAACAACTGATTTAAAAACTTTGCTAGTGGAAATCGCCTCTGCAGTTAAAAGAATGGTTTTGCCAGTGGATCCAGATAATTTTATAATTCATGATATGCCAATTCCTAAATTATTCTCCCTGAAGACCGGTGAACAACTTCACTGACTCGTCGCCGCCGTTTGGAATGCACGATAATTTTACACGATAATTTACCACTCCACTGATTACGACAAGCAGGAACTTGCCGCTTACAAGTCATTTGACAATCATCGGTTATTCATTGATGGTTTTAAAAGGGTATCGTACATTTAGTTTTCTATGGAGGATTTTAGACTAAACGGTCCGTTTTCCGCGGGGAGCAAGGAAATCGGATACATTGGCGCGCAGGCTACATACCATACCAACCGCCAGAGGTCAAATTAATCCACAAGAGAACACCACGGGAAACCATTAATTTTGTAGATCCAAGCTTTAGCAAAGAGAGTTCAAGTTTAAAAAGAAAGCTATTCAACTCGTAGAGATTTGAAGTTTGTCTCAGTCAAGGCTTTGATTTTAGCATCCATTCGCTTCGCTTTATAGCTGCGTGGCCATGGAGCTCGATGTTTATGTTTCCTCCGTTGGCAATTTTGACAGTTTGGCGACTGTTTCGGTTTATGCCACTATTTTTCATTTAGGCAAAAATTGATTAACCTGAGCACTCAGGAAAGATTCCAGATAACCATCATTGAATAAGCGATAATCGTAAAATGACTTGTATCAAAGCGGCGAGTCCCTGCTTGTCGTGGAGTGGTATTAAAATAAATGCTTAAATTGAAATTATCGTACAACCCAAACGGCAGCAACGAGTTGATTTTGTTCACGGTGCTTAGGGAGAATGGATTGGAAATTAACATATCATGAATTATTAAATTGATCTTTTCGCAGTTTGGATCCAGTAGCAAAACTGCAGAGGCGATTTCCACTGGCGAAGTTTTATCTGCTAATTCTGAAACTCTACGTTCCAGCAAATATTTTTAAGTTTTGCCAAATTCATAGCGTTAAAATCGCTCTTATTCTTCTGCTTTGACATTTTGAACCTGGAACTATTCGAGTTTCAAAGGCTTTAAGCAACGGAAAAAATATATATTAACGGGAACTTGAAATAGCGACTCGTAGTTCGTACACTTGTAGTACGTGGCTCAGAACGAATGTCCGAACTTTGGCGGTTTGTTTACATCAAAAGTCACGTGACACTACACGTGAAATCTAGCGCCGAAAAGGTGAATTAACATCATCACTCACTCCCACTCGCCCCAGGCTCTCCAAAAATTGGAGCCACTTTTCAACTGAAGTGACGCATCTTCGAGCGGCTAAAAAAACCTATTTCCTTTCTTTTCCTCGGGAAATAATTATTATTTTCGTTCTTTGGGCATAATAAACTACTGAGAAACAAAGAAAAAATACATTTCATAGGCACTTTAAGTGGCCGGGTATATTTCTACAATCTAGCCATTTCTTTTCTATTCTTAAGCTCGTAAACGTTTACAAGTTATTAGCTTATACCTAATTCAATAAAGGTTGCTTTGGCAATTGGTCAATGGTAATTGGGCATTGGCATTTGGGCAAACGGAACACAATGCAATGCTTTGCTTGAGTGACCGCCAAACAATAGCTTCCCAATGCCCAATTACCAATGACCAAAGCAACCTTTATTGAATTAGGTATATACAAGTTAAGTTAAATAAGCTGCAAACAAACAAACAAACAACGCGCTTTAGAATAATCGGCAGTGGCGGAGGCTGAAATATGACATGAGAACAGCATTCGTCTTACCGATCCTCCATCAACAGCCTCCAAATAACATGCAGGAACAAGCCCAACTGAACCGTTTTTAGATTGCATTTTCCACCAGTTTGTGTCATGTTGCTCGATGAAAAGAAACTCCTCTCCTTCACGAACAGGCAAAACTCCTCTGTCTTTCCCGACGTAATCATATAATGACCTGTACATGTCATAATTTGAAGAAAACCTAACATAAATAACTTAAAATTTACACGCGACCAAGATAGCGGTCATTTTAAAAAACGTCTTACCCACAAGCCACAGCGTGGAACATCAAGTGCTCAGGCCCCAGCGGCTGTTCTACGACGTTTGATTCCAGGCCAATCTGAGCGAATTTTATAGTTTTTTTTTTCATTAGAGACCATTACCCGGAGCGAGCAATTGTGATTAACTCTTAATTGTTATGGCGAACCTTATAGCCTAAAATATAAAAGGCCGGCACCATTTTTATTATATGGCAAACCAGTCCATAATGAAAAGGAACAATCTGATTGGTTTCCTGAGCGGGCCGCCAAGATGGACCGCTCACGAACTCACTTCGATGAATTTCTTTTATAAAACATTGAACAAAAGAAAACGGTTTTCCATTATTAAAGTAGAAATATTTTATATTGTCTGGTGGATAATTTCGGTTAAACTTTCTTAAAGTGGCCTGAAAAATGCAAGAATATGCTTAACTTTGGCGTGTGCGTTTGCCGAGAATGGACGCATGAATACGTCAACATTTTCATTCAAGGTTATTCAACCATTTCCCTTGGACCTTCCTCGCCGAAAAGGGATAAAGGAAGGGGATAGGAGGGGTTTGCGCACAGGAAAGGTTAGATCAAATTTATTGGCCAGTATTTCTTTTTATTTGAAACACAAAAAGCCTTTTTCAGTTTTGCCTAACGCAGAAGACCAGGAAGCCATGCTTTGAGTCTTGTATTCATATTTTGATTCATCTACACCCTGTGATACCTAGCGCGTGAAATTTTAACAAAAAAGACACGGGAATGTCTCGAATGACAGTTAAACTTTGGATTTATTCTCAGCTAACAGCATTAAAGAGCTTTCACTACATTATTTTTTTTAGAGATAAAAGTCCGTTTAAAAATGGTTTTCTGCCTGCGTGCAACAGCAAGACAGTGGCAGAATAGTAGAATGGGAGTGGAAACAACTTGTGGTCACCAGTGTCCACTTTGAGCATTTGAGCTCAATCAAAGTGATTGTAAGTTGATGCAGGCCATTGCAAGTACACACAAGTCCTGATAAAACAGAGTGACTTGCGTTACTGTTAATTTTTTAGTAGAAGTCAGATTTTATGTCTTCTTCATCAGTCTCCTGATTATTTTGAGCTGAATTGAAAAATATTAAACGATACGCAAGGTGGAAGTGTCATCAAAAGAGTTGTTTATTTTCAACTGTTACAAACACCAATTAACACTCAAGTCTCAATAAAAAGTTCAAACACCCTAATCCAAAGCAGCGGCTCCTGAAATAATCTCGATCAGCTCCTTAGTGATAACAGCTTGACGAGTTCGGTTGTATGTAAGTGTTAACTTGTCAATCATCTCGCCTGTGCAGACATAACAAATGAGTTAGCAACCCTGAGAACCTGAGTCCTACCTTAGGGGAGGGGGGTAGGATGAGAGGGCATGGGAGGTGGAGGTGGAGGTGGAGGGGGGAGGGGGAGGGGAGGGGGGGCTGGATGAGAGGGCATGGGAGGTGGAGGGGGGAGGTGCTTTATTCAAGGAACATCACTGTAGTTACTTACCAGCATTTTTGCTCGCACTGTCCATGGCTGTCATGCGAGAACTCTGCTCACTGCAAGCTCCTTCCTTCATGCCATAAAACAGAAGACTGGCTAGAGAAAACTCTGAGTAGTTCTTTATAACATCAGAATCCAGATCATCATATGTACTGAGGACCTCTAAAAACAAAAACTCACACTAGTTAGCATAAGTAAAAGCAATGCTTTTGCCAAAAAGCTCTTTGTTTATTCATCGTTAGTTTCTGTGTTGCAAAGTTGTCCTTTCACTTTGGGAACCTTAGTAGATTATTGTGGAAGTGTAGTGGTGTCGTGGTGGGCACATTAGACTTCACATTGAAAGGTATGTGTTTCAAGGCCTGCTCTCAACCATCGTGTTGTTTTCTAAGACAAGAAACTTTACTCCACAATTTCCCTCTCTGCCCAGGTGTATACAAATGAGTACCGGCAAAAGCTGGGGGGAATCCTGCAATGGATTAACATCCCATTCAAGGGGAGTAGCAATATTCCTAGGTGCTTCATATCCAGTGTTACATGAAATTTTTTTGCGGATTTTGCAGATTGCCATCAATCCACAAAAATAAGTTCACGCAAAATAAAACTCCAAAAAAAATTTACTCAAGTTCAAGTTCAAGTTCATTTTATTCACACTTATTCAATTACAATATACCAACATTAAGGATATTCAGACGTTGTTACTTTTTGCAATTAAAGTTTTACATTCTCGTAATAGAATATACTGTAACACCTTTGAATATTTAATATAATTCATTGAAATGCCTCTTAGTAGAGTGTGCCATTAATCAACAAGTTATGAAAGCTGATGTGATGTTCTGCTGCTTGAACAGAAAATTGCAAAAATTAGTTCCCAGCAGGTTTCACTAATCTCTAACCGCAAAAAATTGTTCCCGCAAAACACAAAAAATCACCAATCTGCAAAATACAACTCCCACAAAAATTTCATGCTACACGGTAAATTGTAATGAAACGTTATTTGAGTTTCAAAATCTTCTAGCCATGCACAGACAGGTATCTTACAAAATGGGACGAGATCATGCTATGGAAACCATGGTAAAATTCAGTAGAGTGGGTATCCTGTGGCTCATGAGAGCCTTTACCTTAGTCAGTACATGTAATTATAGATCTGTTAAAACGAGTTAAAAACTCTAGTCAAACCAAAAGTACAATCAACTGACCTCCTGAAGCAGCATTTAACGTTTCAAGTGAGGGCCACAAGTTTATCAGTATTTTATACTGTCAAGTGTTACCCTCGATAAATAAAGTTGATTATTATTATTATTATTATAAACCAAAAGTACAATCAACTAACCTCCTGAAGCAGCATTCAACGTTTCAAATGAGACAAGAGGCTTTGTCCGGGTATTGTATGACACCACTGACCTAAAAAAAAAAATGATACATATATATCAATACAGTCCATCCTCTCTACAGTGGAATGTTTTTTTTTTTAAGTCTTGGAATTGTAAAGAGGGGGCCATTATTATTCATTGGCACTTTTACTAACACTTCTATCCAAACTCGGAAACATCTGGGTCTGTTGGGAAACAAGCTGATCCCCATCGTCTGATATGTTTCTGACATAAGAAATCCAGGCTTAACCCAATGACACCTCAAATGCCCAAAACCGCCCGTGATGGGACCACGGTCCTTCTACCATTTGTGACATCAGTCAAAGACAAATGATGTATGTTATAAGTAACTCATGCAGAAGAAAGAAATCTTTCAAAAAGTGGCCAAATGAGAAAGATCTCATGAATTGGGCCAGAGTTACGCACAAAAAACCTATCAGATTTGACTGGCAAAATCAAAGGAAAATCTGGTCTTTCTACCACTTGCCACTTCTAGTTAAAAAAATGCACCTTCTTCAGCATTTTTCTGGGAAACTTTTACAGTAACTATATGTATAAAGTCTAGTGAAAGGCTAATAACCAGGGGAAACAAGGAATAATAATGAAAAAGAATGGGGAGTAAAATGTTAATGAAGAAAAAGAAAAGTTAAGCTAATTAAGTTTTTTTTTTTTTCCATTCAAAATTTTGCATTGTGTGCATGCCTGAAACCAAAAGTCAAAAATATTTGACCCAGAAAGAAAAGGAAGTTTAGTTTTCATGTTGCAAACAACTTTTTGGACAGTTTGCTTGCAATTTGCCTTGACAGTGGCCAGAAAACAGTATTAGTGCCTTCAAATTGCCGTTTTCTGCTTAATTTCTAGGAGTTAATGGTTTAAATGCCACTGCAATACTTACTTGAACCAATTATAGTACATTTCTCCCATATCAAACTGAAATCCACTGTCTATTATTTCCTGTGCGATAAACGTGGCTTCACAAAACTGAGGCGGCTTCTTGCCAATTTCAGAAAAACTCATCATCAAATTGTCAGCTGGAAAATGAAGAAAGAAAAAAACATAAGCAGCTGATCAACAATAACAAATGGAAGAAAGAAAGGTACATGGAATTCGCCATTTTAGAAACGAGAAGGAAAGTGGGCCGAGAGAACTTTCACAACGACTTCTGGGATCGTTACAGGGGACGCTTCTTTTGTCTCTGTCCCCAGTAACAGTTCCAGAAGTCGTTGCGAAAGTTCACTCGGCCTAGTTTCCTTCTTGTTTCTAAAGTAGCGAATTGTATTTCTCATATAAAATTGAAAATGCTTGAGTGCTGAGAGGAAGTGTAAACAAGGAACCAATCAGAGGTTGTACCAGAATCTGGTATTCCAGGATGACTTTTTGTTAAGACTGAGTACAGGCGTTATCTCACATGTTACACAGATGCTTCTTACCGTGTGTCCTTAGGAACAGCTGTCTGGATTTGTCACCACATGCCACAATTTTTGTGTTGTCACTTCCTTGTTCTTCCAGTGTAGCCTTGACTGCCTTGACCAAGTTAGAGTGGATACCTCCGCACAGACCACGATCAGATGACAATACTACAATCAATTTGTTTGGCTTGGTTTTGTCTGCTTCACTTGGTTTAATCTCTACCTTCTCATACAAAGCTACACAAAACATTCATTGAGTTAGTGATCAAGGAAAAACACTGTCAAAAAGGACTGAGGATTTCCCTTGTCTATTAGAGTTGAACCTCATAAGTGACCACTCAAAATGCCAAGCCAAGGTGATTTCTTATGGCAGGTAGTCACGTATGAGAGGTCAGACCTCAGGGGGTGTTAACTTTGAATCATATAAACCTGTAGTAATTTTACTACATGTATACAAAGGATCTATCAGCATATTGTAACATACTGAAGTTTTGATGTAAGGGGCAGAATTTTTGTTTTCTTGGACTTGTACTGTCACACATTATTCAATTATGGGCAATTGCTGGCTACTTTGAAAGCAAAACAAAACATTGACAACACCAGAAGCCAATTTTCCACACCTGAAGCGCCAGTTCCATAAACTCTTGCAGGTCGTAGTTCCCTCTCTGCTCTTCCAAACTTGGCAGCAGACACCATCTTCATTGACTTAGTGATCTTCTGAATATTTGTGACACTCCTTAATCGCATAGAGACTAGACAAATGCACTGTTGTATTAGTATGCAAATTGAATATGCTTAACGCTCATGTGACATTAATACAGTAATAGAAATCTTCTACAGTTGAAGCTCCTGAATACAGACACCAAGGGGACAGAACCAAGTCTCTGCATTATAGAGGTGTCCATATTATAGAGGTAGGTATTTTTCCATTTGCCATTGTTTTTTCATTTCTTGCTTGACAAACTAACCTGGGAAAAGGGACTGCTCGTAGTCTAGAGATTACATCATTTTTAGTATCTTTGGGACCAAGAGAATTGTCTGTAGTAGAGAGGTGTCTGTATTATACAGGTAAATAATAATAATAATTATAATAATAATAATAATAATAAATCGTTTTTTATACAGGGTGACCACTTCAGTTATAAAAACTGCTATCACCATGGGCCCTGTGTTAATGGGTGTCTGTAAGGAGAGGTTCAACTGAATATTATTTCTCTTGGCCTCATGCTTAACCCCATCATCCCCCCCCACAACCCCCACCCTCATCCCAAGCCAAATACAGTCAACTTCTCTCTTGTGGACAAGTATACTATAATGGATACCCAAGTTATTACAGACAGCCTGTAAAAGGAGTCTCGCACCACTAGATCAAATTCCAGTGATGCATTGATATGCAAGTCCCATGCAGATAATTTGATTCAGTGTGTAAATTCTTATCTCGTGCAGTTTCCCCAAGGTGCTTCCATGTTGGTTGTGCTGAAGATCATTGCCATGGATCTCTGTCTTTCTGAGCATTATCCTTTTAAGAATTTGGCATATCTTTGACATGGGGTTCACATGAAATGCACTTTGGAGTTTCCCTCTGTCCACCAGCCCATTGCAATTCTTCTAATATTATTCTGGCTTAACTGCAAAATACCCTGCCACCGGAACAATATTCTGTAGTACCCGGATTAATTAATATAACATTTTAGTATGTACTGAAACAGTGGATAGTATTGTTGGCGTGCTCTGATTGGCTACTGAAACTCGGAATAGCAAGTGCTATTCACCTTCCAGCAACTCACGAAAATTTGCGCGCGAAAATTGTAATCGATAACAGGAATAAATGAGTTAAAAAGCATCATTTTCGTTATATTATCTCACTGTTTCAGTATATACTAAAACAACTATTCACCTCAGTGTAGGTGTATTTACCTTGCCTCTTCGTGGCTTGGTAAATATCCACCACTACCCACCTCCACTTTGGTGAATAGCTGTTAAAGATCCTTGTTCTATTATCCACTGCGTATCATGTAGCCACTTTCTATGAGAGCTTTCTCTTTCAAACATATATATATATATATATATATATATATATATATATATATATATATATATATATATATATATATATATATATATATATATATATATATATATATATATATATATATATACAGTACATGTACAGTCGACTCCTGATAACTCTAAACCTCGCTAACTCGAACCAAACTCGATTTACCCTGGATTTTACCATCGGTAACTCAAACCCTCGATAAGTCGAACCTCCCACTAACTCGAAGCAATTTTCATTTCCCTTCAGGTCATTTTCTATATAATTTCTATACAACTCAAACCACGTTTGTGACAAGTCAAAAAATACTGTAATCCAAAACATTGAATTTATTTTGAAGCAGCCGTGTATTGTCTTTTTTTGCATTAGAAAAATGTATCAGTCCAGTTCAGATTTCACTAGCTTAGTATCTTCATCAAGGTTTGCCGCTTAACTCCTTCAAAGTGTTCCATTCCATGCAGTAATAAATTAAATGTACACTGTATGAACACCAATACACAGTAAACACCGTTTTTTCCTTATTTCTGGTCATTTGTTCTCAACTCCCGGTAACTCGAACTCCCGATAACTTGAACCTTTTTCTATTTCCCTTGGAGGTTTGAGTTATCAGGAGTCGACTGTAGTTTCTAGTTTCATTGGAGGCTTGTGTTCTCGAGTATATTGGAACGCATACCAAGTAGCCACCACTTTTCAGTAACAAGGTCGATGTGGCAGGTATTCTGCAGTTAGTCTTTTTTCCTAAAGACTTGAAGTCACAACGGACAGAAACACCCCTCTAACTAGAGTTCACTAGTGTTTGCTGTAAAGGCCATGCACCATTGTAAACAATAATATTAACATCTAAAATAATTAACATCTAATTTCTTACAAAATTAATTCTACAGATGCACTAAGGCTATGGAATTTCACCAAGTAAAAGAAATGTACGTTTAATTTATAACTAAGTTTTCAATTAAGCTTAATACAGCTACTGGTGTAATATCAGAAAAGCAAAACATCGACTTACTATCTTTCAACGTTGCCATGTTTCTTACTGCCGGGCTACAAAAAGAAAATGCAAGTCAAACAACAATGGCAATAACTCTAACGTTTTTTTTTTAGATTCATGATGAATAAAAGCCATTATCTCACCATGATGTTGGTCTAAACACAGCTCCACGGAGGAAGACCCCGTTCGCCGCCATCTTGAATGCCTGTAACTCGCTTGCCCTGTCACGTGGGTCAGTTGCTCCGCTGACCATACAGCTGATTTTATTACATGAATTATGATTGGTTAAAATAAAGTGATTTTGCAATTTAACCAATCAAAACTAACCTTAGAAAAACAAATGTGCTTGTGCAGGCTCAGATAAATTTACGAACACGTTTTGTCAAAAAAAAAAGATCGTACAGTTTTCATTCAAATCAATCGATTTACCACCTAGTATCTAAAATGTCTGGAAGAGAAGGTAAAAATAATAACTTACTAATATTATACAGAAATTTTTACTTTCCCTTCTGACCTTGTGTTTTCCACAGGTGGCAAGAAGAAGCCATTAAAACAGGCCAAGAAAGAAAAGAAGGAGGTCGATGAGGTACAGCTTATCTTGCTTGAAAATCGTGATCAAAACATTATCTTCAGTTGTAAGCTTCTGTAATGCTGATGTATTACCTTATAAAGCCTGATTTTCACCAGCGACATATTTAGTCATAAGAACATATAAAAAAATGGAAGAAGAAGCTTTGAGTTTTATATGTCACCAGTATGAACAACACAACATCAAATTATCGATCATTCATTCAATCAATCAATCGTTTATTTATTAAATGTGGTCAAGTTGGAATGTAAAGCCTGGTTCACACTAGTGACCTAATGGCATACAGTAATTAAGAACATGGACATAACAACATAAAGAAAAGATCAATTTTTTCCTCATGTCGTTATATTTATGTTATTATGTTCCTATATATTGTTATGTTGTGTAGTTCACACTGGTGACATAAAACTTGAATATAAATGTTATGTCACTAGTGTGAACCAGGCGTAACATATTAGCTTAAATGACAAAAACATGACACAGACCTGCCAACTCGCACGGTTTTGCCATGAGTCTCACAGCCATGAGTCTCACAAGACTCCCAATCTCACAGTTTTTAATTTGGGGGAAATCATTCTAAAGTGAAATTATATTACATTGTTGAGTAAAAAATGGAAAATAATTGAGAATGCTAGAACCATAAATTAATAAAGTAGAACACTACTACCTACCATACTGAGGAATTCTGTCTGATTTGTACTCGTGTTTCCCGTTGTTTTTTTTTTTTTGCCTAGTTCCTAGGCCCCTGGTAGTGCTTTTACGCAACAGTTAAGTTAATCATTAACAGAAACTTGATTCCGCGCTTAGTTTTCCAAAAAAAAAAGGTTTGTTTAATTTTGATCTGGGCAAAAAATAAATAAAATCTCACTTACGTTTGTAGAATCTCCAGATTTTTTTCATGGATCTGGCAGGTCTACATGACACCTGACATTTGTAGTGAAAAGTGATTGTTTCTTTATATCGTTATATGCTTTTTGTGTGCATGTGCGTGTGGACACTATGCTATCAATGTTCTCACAAGAAGTTTGTTAACTGGAAGTTGTTAAAGGGAACGTCCATTGTTGTAACAAATTGATGTTAAATTGTTGGAAATGAAGTCTAAATTAAAATTATTTTAAAAAACAAGTGCAAATGTAATTTTAAAGTACAAAAACAATGGATGTGAATATCACCTATTTTTGCTTTTAAATTTCCAGTGTGCTGCCATTTTCTATATTTATGATGTCACACAGTTGCTTAATTGTTGAATACAAAAGAACATCAATTCTTAACAATAACTGCAACCACATGATGTCATAAAAATTCAAAACAGTGGCACGCAGGAAACATAAAGGTAAAATTAGGCGATATTCATATCAATTTTCTTGTACATTAAAAAACATTACATTTGCTATTAAGGAGGGACTCAAGCTAAATTTGAATGGAATTTTAAGAGGTTTAAAGAAGGGATAGAAGAAAGAAAATGGTTTTTGGAACACTAGCAGACAGTTGATACGCACGCAAGAGCACCCCAGGTTGCTGGTGGACTAACTTGGTGTCCATTCTAATTTTAAAACTCCACTAAATCTTCAGTATTTCTTATTTCTCTTAATTTTACCAATCCTTTGAGAAAAACTATTTCCTCCCAAACATACCCAAAAATCATCCAAAAATTTACAAAACACCCGATAACATAGATTATTATACATTGGTGTCACTAGCTCGATTTTGATTGGCTATAAGCACGCAGCTAATTATTGCTTGCTGTTTCTGTTACGTCATACCTACAGACAATAGTTTTATGCATGCAGAAGTGACGTCATACCTACAGACAATAGTTTTATGCATGCAGAAGTGACGTAAGTTCTTTACTTACAAGTTGACTGCTGTGCATTGATCACTTTTTTGTGCGCGCTCTTGTCTTTACAAGTGCAGCTCAGGAATATGCATAATAAAACAATTATTGGATTCGGTTTTCGCATAATAGCGATAATTATCAAGGCCCCAGTTTGTGTTATCCGCCTCAGCCTTCGGCTTCGGCAGATAACACAAACTTTGGCCTTGATAATTGTCGCTATCATGCTCAACCTCATCCAATAATTGTTAATTCATGGGATGAGCATAGAGTTTTTGGATTGCTTGAAACGTGAATGAGATATTTCCATTAAAGCCATGTCAAGTGGCGGAAAAATGTTGTTTAATAGGTTAAGTCCCACCTTAAAAGAAGAAAAATGTAGACTTTATTTCCAACAATTTAACGTCAATTTCTTATAACAACGGAGGTTTCCTTTAACAAAGGAACCACCAACACCAGAATGACAGCTGTAATATTGATTATGATGCAATCTATCAATCACCAGGCAACCAGAAAGGGATCACATATCAAATTTGCTAAAGAGAAATGGCACAAGATCTGAATCACGCAAAGACCTTTTCACACTTTTATGAGAATATGCAGCAAAAAGTTACACCAGAATGACAGCTGTAATATTGATTATGATGCAATCTATCAATCACCAGGCAACCAGAAAGGGATCACATATCAAATTTGCTAAAGAGAAATGGCACAAGATCTGAATAATGCAAAGACCTTTTCACACTTTTATGAGAATATGCAGCAAAAAGTTACACCAGAATGACAGCTGTAATATTGATTATGATGCAATCTATCAATCACCAGGCAACCAGAAAGGGATCACATATCAAATTTGCTAAAGAGAAATGGCACAAGATCTGAATAATGCAAAGACCTTTCCACACATTCATGAGAATATGCAGCAAAATTTTGTTGTTCCTGCTACAGATGTTTCTGGCTATTTCTTCCATCATGATGTGTATGTGTTGGGGTTCAAATTTTTCTTGGTTTGAAAAGTTTCAAACCAGTTTGATTTTTGTTTTGGTCTCAGATTATGATAATAAATCTGAGACAACGGAAAATAAAAATTGAACTGGTTTGAAAAATTTTAAACCAAAGAAAAATTTGAACCACAATATATTTTACATGTTGATATTGTTTACCCAGGATGACATTGCTGAGAAGCAGCGGTTAAGGGATGAGAAAAAAGCACTTGACCAAGCAAGAGCAAAAGCTTCACAAAAAGGACCTATGGGTATGTCGATCATTTTCTCACCTGATAGCTCAAAGTGCAAGAAAAATTTAAAATGTCATTTTGAAAAATTTTAAAAATCAAGTGGTACCATGCAAAAGTACTGCTGAAGAGGTTTCATTTGAATGGTCACACCATAGGATTTCGCCCACAGACTCAAAAGTTAGAACAAATGGTACCATGCAAAAGTACTGCTGAAGAGGTTTCATTTGAATGGTCACACCATAGGATTTCACCCACAGACTCAAAAGTTAGAACAAATGGTACCATGCAAAAGTACTGCTGAAGAGGTTTCATTTGAATGGCCACACCATAGGATTTCGCCCATAGACTCAAAAGTTAAAATTGCATTACATGTGAGGTGATAAATAAAGATGGTAAACTTTAAGCTTGGTAATGAAATGAGAAAGAGGTTCATGATGTCAAAATGTTTGAGTGAAAATGTAAGAGACCACGTGATGGGTGTGGAGTGGGGAGGGAAGTGGACTACTTCTGTCCCTTCTCAGTCAATTGAGCGGGCAAGCTAATCACAAAAACAAGCTTGGTCAGACTGTAACGAGTGTACAATGCAATGGGAAACTGGGGAAGTCCACCGCGGTCAAACGTCCGAGGCGGGATTTTATTTAATATTAAATGGAAATATGGGCACGGATGTATAAAAAAATCGGTTGACATTGCTATCTTTTAATTATTCTCAAAATGATGAGCTTTTTTCCGTTGAAAACTGACCAAAACTCTTTGCGCCTGATCAAAATTATGTTGGCAAATGGCACTGACAATTCTGCAATTCGCAGTTTTAAAACGCTTAGAATTTTTTGGAAAATTTTCAAAACGTTTGGTAAATTGACAGTGTATTGGCAATATATTGAACTTTAAACAGTGAAAATGACAACCTTAACTTTGGAGTACTTTGCTTAACTTTTGCGTTTGACCGCGGTTAACTGGGGGAGAGGCAGGAGGAGAAGGGACCCTCCCTACTCCCCCCCCCCCTTCCCCAGCACCCCTCAGTTCGCATTACTTTCGGTCGCTCGCCGCTCGGTCGATCGCCGCTCGCGTATTTGCTCACTAGCTCGACTATACACACTTACGACATAAGCATGAAAGCGAGGCCTAAGGGCCACCAAACTTACCGCAAACTTCAGAAAAAGTAAATATGGCAGCGGAAACAAGAGCGATTTGTGATTTAAAGATTAAAAATTAACCCCACAAGATATTCCTGGAGCAGATATAGTAAATGAAAGTCAGTTGAAAAGTGGACGGCGGAAAAACTAACCTTCGGTAAGGATCCTTCGGAAATGCATGAAACGTCAAGTCTTTCCTATTATCGGAACGATTATTACAAAGCGCAGCAACGCAACATTTGTCAGAGAATTTTTATCGTAGTTATAGGCTGCGCTTCTGCCTTTTTAATTGCGATGTGGCCCTTAGGCCTCGCTTTCATGCTTACGTCGTAAGTGTGTATCCAGAGAGGGACTGCTAGCAGACTAGAAGGGAAGGGGTAAATCCATGTTACCTGGGGGATCACAGCCAATAAACTTTTGTTTTATTGTTTTATTACAGGTGGTGGTGGTATAAAGAAATCTGGGAAGAAAAGTTAACGACATTGCCATAAACAGCATTTGAATCAAGAGAAAGGATACTTTGTGAACCCAACAAACCTTGTACAGAGCTTGCATATCTTGTGAAAGGCAACAGAACAGTTTTTTTTGTTTTTACATGTTATGACCCATGAATAAAGATGATTTCTTTTGTAAATAGTTTCAAAATTTTCTTCCTATATAGTGGAATCTTACTTACTTGCAGGAGGTGGCCGCTTATGGGAGGTGGCCATTTATGGGAGGTGGTTGCTTACTGGGGGTGGTCGCTCACAGGAGGTGGCCGCAACGCAACGAGGTGGCAGCAACGAAGACAGTCAGCAAAACAAGGCTTGCTCTGAGTGTGAAACTCCGAATGTTCACAGCAGCTATCTTCTTATCACACGATTATCTATCCATTTTAGCTTAGTTTTGAGGTATAAAGTACTTTTAAATTGTCATGGTTGGTATTCTGGGTAAAAGAAAGGTGTACCGTACGATAATAAACGTAGACCTTCCCCACCCCCATTTCACTTGCCGTGGCGAAATTTTTCATACTTTAATAGCCCTTTCTTGTTTTTTCTTCCTAGTCAGTCTTTTTTTTTCTGATACCTTGATTTTAAAAAAATCTTATTTTTTTTACAATATTCCCGTGAAACATCTGGGTTTGGTTCGCCATAAAGCCAGAAAGTATTCGCATATAACATAACACGTAAAACACATACGGTAGACTCGGTACCCAAATAATTATGAAGTGAACAGCTATGAAACCAGGCAGGCAGTCAAGAAATCAAAATTTCCATTCTTGCCTCTATAAATTTGCTTAATTCCTCTTTGCTTTCATCGCTTTGACAATTTTTCTTCTTATTTCAAGATAATAAAGCAAGCTCATGACAACAAGATTTATCAAGCACATTACTATGTTTTCTAAAAGAGCGCACTATTTAGCATAACTTTAGTGATTCGTTAATACAAAGCTAAATGGATTTGAAATTGTCACCCAAAAAAAACTGATTTCAGTTTTTTTTCTCAAACACGACGAGTACGAAATGTACATTGAATCATGGGAACACGTGGGAATTTTAAAGGTCAAGAAGTGCTTGAAGCTCAAGCGGCAATCTGCAGTTGGCATATTTGTACAGGGATTCCTTCGAACATACTGCAAATCCTCTATAAAGCCCCTCCCTTTTGGAGCAAGAAATTTATTAAGCCCACCCCATCCCGTCTCTCTTTTACTGCACCACAGATCCGGGTACGAATTCACATACAATATACTCGCAAGTTTTGGGAGAAATATTCCCGCTACTTGGTACCTCCCCCCCCCCCCCCCCCTCGATCCTTTCGATTTAACCCCTCCCACTGAAGCGCGCTTCAAATGAATAAGTCGGGATGGTTAATAGAGGATATATGGTAATGTTTTCCTTCTAAGCAAATGGTGCGTTCCAATACTGCGCATGCAAGGGAAATGTTTCGCTTCCTCGGCCTACTGTTGGCAATAAACGAAACAGTGTATGTATGTTGTGTCGTGGTATTCTCAAGGGTCCTCCGTCGTGCTCAGGCTTCGCCGGTTGAGAGGGCCAAGCGGCTCTGGGGACGAGAATGGTGTCGTGGGTGTACAACCTCGCTCCCAGGGTCCACTCTCTTCAGCTTCGTCATCATTGAGATCATCGAGCAACCCGTACTCCTCTCTGAATTTACCATTATCGTTAATTCTCAAATAGGCCATTGGCACGATGACATCATATGACTACAAGTACCAGAATCCTTCAGTTTTTTTTTGTTTTGCAGTGCAAATTAGGGCTATTGTTATTTAAACCGCACTGGGATTATAAAATTTAAATAAGAAAGGAAAAACGAAATGAATTCTGGTAGTTGTAGTCAAATGACGCCATCGTGAAAATGGCCTATTGCTCTGAATTTACGATTATAGGTGGTTTTCACGTTACGTCACGGCGGCCATGTTGGTGCACACCTACAAAAGAATTTTAATGAACTTCTCTTGTTATGTGCACCAACCTTTGTCATTTGAGTCCCACAGGACTGAAGGTCACGTGAGTGAAAACCATCTATAGTTATTTTAGAACACTACAGCCTGAAAGGAATTCTGGGAAGTGAGCATTTTTGTTGAAAAAGAACAATCCTTAGTGTTCGGACAGGACTCGAACTTACGACCCTTCGCTGACTTATCCTCTCTTTTAACCACTAGACCACCACGCTGCCGCTTGAGCAAACCTCAGTTTTTAACATAATAAAATACATGCGCTTATTCTACACCCTGTTTTAAGCCTATAAAATCACTCGCTTGAAAATAATTTTAGAAAGTAAATGGAAAAGCTTGATCACCAAACCTCAACAAAAAGCTAACCATTTGAAATCAGCGCTTAGGCCTAATCACTGTAGATCAATGATATTCTATGCAAGACTCAAATAAATATCTTGCAGATATAATTTCCCACCGCCTTGTTGTTCGGTGGTCTAGTGGTAAGAAGGCGTTCCTAGTAGCGGTAGTTCTGGGTTCGAATCCAGTCCAAATAACATGGCTTTTTTATTTCTTCTTTTCTGAAATGTCCTGGGAAACAGTGTTCTAAATTAAGTCGTGATCCGCGTAAGGGCTGGTTCCCACTAGCGACGTAATCGGAAGCGGAGTCGGAGTCGGAAGCGTATAAGGAGCCTTACGTTCTAGTGGAAATCAAAAAACGGAGTCGCAATCGGAATCGGAAGCTCGACGGAATCGGAATCGGAAGGATCAGAAGGTTTCCTTTTTCTTCCGACTCCGCTTCTACTTCCGTTGCTTACTATCCGCTTCCGTCGTTTTGATTTCCACTTGATCGCAAGGTTCTTACGATTCCGATTCCGCTTACGATTCCGCTTACGTCGCTTACGTCGCTAGTGGGAACCAAGCTTAAGAAGGATAGTGCTGAACGGCAATGCACAAAGGAATGTCAACTATTTTCATTGTTTCAACTAGTGATCTCATTGGTCTAGACTCAAAAACCGCTAAAAAGTGAAGGTTCAAGGTGCTTTAAAAAAAATTAAGGTTTCAAGCATTTTGAGACCCAATCGCACAACATGCAATTTTTAAAAGATATTGTATTTGGGGAACTTCATCAAAGAAACAAAATTATTAGCTATTGTCTTCTGCTATTCTGATTGGTTAAGCATGAACATTTCCTAAAATTTGTTTGACGCAAATGGATTTTCTGTATTTTTATAATGAAATATAATTATGAACCATCACAGCCCCTCATCTTTTCTTGAAATCAAAGATATTCTATGTGGGGAAGAGCCAATGCCGCAGAACAATGAAGTTTACTATAGTTCTTATGTGAAGCATTACTTAACTATAATGGTAAATTCAGAGCAATTTAAGAATTAACGATAATGGTAAATTCAGAGAGGAGATCATGTTGCATCGAGAGACGTAGCTGAAAAGAGAGGGCCCTGGGAACGACGTAGGCCCCAAAAGGGGAAGGTAAATTCTAGATTCCATAGCTCAGAAGGAGGTCGGACACCTTATTGAGACTTATATAACGGAATAACTGGTTAGCTTCCAGTTAGGGTTAGGGGTAGCAGTTTATATAGTTAAATTTAGGATTAAGCAACCCGAGAAGCTAGGTGGTACAGTGGTACGGTAGGCTATGCAAGCCTAAGCCTAGCTGAGGTCACAGGTTCAATCCTGAGTGGGGATTTTAGATTTCCTTTTTTACACTTAAAAATTTATTGAAAATAAAATT
The DNA here is from genome assembly GCA_022457155.1 of Cladopsammia gracilis. Lineage (NCBI taxonomy): Eukaryota > Metazoa > Cnidaria > Anthozoa > Scleractinia > Dendrophylliidae > Cladopsammia > Cladopsammia gracilis. The sequence goes on from JAJGOT010000578.1 coordinate 476,310, forward strand.
CTAAGTGTCGACAATGCGTTATATAATTCTCAATAAGTGTCCGACCTCCTTCTGAGCTATAGAAGGTTGACTCTACCAAAGGGGAATAGTCGCTCACATTGTTGTTTACATTTTGTGTCATTAGCAAACGAATTTACTTAGAGAAGACGTCGTGCTAAATACGAACACATTTTGAAAGAAACGATGTGTTGAACTGTTCGGCTATGGATGCCCATGACGTATCATTTTGCCTCAAAGGGCTTTTTAGGAACTATTCTCACCGGGGCCCGCGCTAACAATCACCCTAATTTTCTATTCCACGGACCCAGTTATTTTTGGCGATCACATGCTATATGCCGCTGACCCTGTGCGTATATATATATTAACGCTCTCAGCTCAGCTCAGTGCGCGTATACTCTGTTCTTTCGTGAATTGCTGGAGGACTCTCGTGTCAGCGACCCTCCCTCCTCCCCGCAGCGATGATCTCCACACCTGCTTTCTTGGAGCTCTTGCTCCCTCTCACCTCCGGAGTCGCCTCATTCCCATAACTTATCAGTATCCGGGGTGTTTGTGAGTAAGGGCTCCGGTGGGAATTAGTTACTATTTGAGCTTGGGCAGTGTGGAAATATGAAACTCTGTGAGGTGGTTAAACCATAAACTTAAAGTGCCCCTGTGATCAATTTTTGTTTTTAATTTTTTTACATTTAGACTTTCTTACTCATCTTGCCAAATTTCAATTCACTACGAACATCAGAAGTAATTTTATTTTAACATTTATTTCCGAGAATTTACGGCCGCCATTAATCAAGGTCAAGCCCAAATCATACCGTCCAGCAGGACGTCGGACACCTTATTGAGAGTTATATAACGGAGTAACTGGTTAGCTTTCAGTCGAGGTTGGGGGTAGCAGTTTATAGCGGAGCACTTGCCAGGCCGAAGGCCTGGCTGCGCAGCTCCATACTCATAGAACCTGTGCCGTGATTTTTCATGGTCATGGCTAGCGGAATGTTTCGCGGGCGCGTGTGTGCCCGCCCGTGTTGGACAACATCCGGGATCTTAGCAATTTTGTTTTTCGCGCGGCCACACAGCCGTGAGCTCGGTAAACACTTTAGTTGTTTTGTTGTGTCTAGCGGAGAATTAAACTCGTTATTTTCCTGCATTTTTTCGCGGTTTGCTACTCAAGACAGGGATACTAATTAAGATATACTCAGAAGCCGCTTTAGTGGAAAAAGACGAGCTTTCAGGGATAAAATCTTGCTTCGAGGAACTTCATGTATTACGTTTTTATCAATGCGGGAGATGTTTGTTTTCTACGGTTTTCAGAACCAGAAGCGGAGATTTGAATTTCCAAGCAAGCGAGGAACTTAAAGGTAAAACAGATTATCAATCTGTGAGTGACTTTTTATTAGTGTTATTGTTAGTTTTGGAGAATTGATTTTAAAACGTGCCTAAATTTAGTTGTATCGATCTCTTGAATTTCATCGAAGAAAGCTTGAACTCGATGAGCTATAATTAAATGGTACGCGTTTTGCTTTTAAACGTAAACTAATGGAGATTTGAATAATTTTTTTCGAAAGAAGATTGTGTTGTCCATTTTTATGTGTTTGTTCATTCATTAGATAGATTGAAAAGCGATGTTATGTAAACAAAACAAGACTGATTTTATAGTACAGTTCTATCTTCACTCGCATCGCCTTATGCAAATATGTTTGTGTATTTTTGCAATTTTTGATTTTCAAATCAGTTTCTCGGGCAATTTTTGACAAACATAAACTGTATTTTATTCGGAAACTAGTGGTACTATTTATTCTAGACAGAGAAAAGTTGTTTTTGTGAACTTTTGTACGGTCTATAAAAATGTACTGTGCAGACGGTCGCGTAATACTGTTTTTGAGAAAATTGCTAAAATTGAAAATAGCCCGTTCGTCAATCTTAATTCTTGTGCTTCCAACCTTTCACCTTAGTTAGGTTTCACCTTAGTTAAGTTTCACCTTAGTTAAGCTTGTTCAAAGTGCGACGCTGTTAGGCTTGGGCTATGTATATATATTATAGTTAAATTTAGGACCAAGCAACCCGAGAAGCTAGGTAGTACAGTGGTACGGTAGGCTGTATAAGCCTAAGCCTAGCTGAGGTCACAGGTTCAATGCTGAGAGGGGATTTTAGATTTTCTTTTTTACACTTAAAAATTTATTGAAAATACAATTCTAAATGCCGACATTACGTTATATAATTCTCAATAAGGTGTCCGACGTCCTTCTGGACGGTATGATTTAGGCACAACCCAGGCGGTGTGCGTCACGACTTGCAATGCCCCATGGGTTAATTTGTGGAGCGGCTCATTTTCCCTTCGTCTCGACGGAGTGAGCATCTCCTACGTTTGCGTTATTTAGCCTGAATTTAAATCTACAGCGTCTTTTCTTTGGTAAAGTAATCAAATATACAAGTCTACAAACGCAAACATACTTCGTAAAGGCCGATTTTCTATTCATTGACGTTGTTGTTTTGCAGGGAACGGCAAAGAAATGTACCAAAATGTAAAACGCGCACGTGCAGCACGTGGAGAGGCATTGTTTTCGCTTATTAAACCTATTGTTTTGTATTGTTACTCACCAGGAGACCTAGGCGAGTTGGTGAACTTATCAATTTTGAACGGCTTCAACCAAGAAAACTAAAAGGGGTAGACCCGGGTAGACCCCGAAATTCTCAAAGAAGAAAGGCTAAATTAACTGTATGTCCCAAATAATTGACGAAAAACAAACGTGTAAAGGAATGAGAAGTCTAAGAAAAGGTGTGAAAGTTCAGTTTGCGATAATGTGGCAACTGAACCGAGTAGGTTTACTTTGAGATCAGCTAAGGCAGTCATTGTGCTCGAATGTAACATTTAATTGTAGCCATAACAAAGAAGGGATATTTCTCTTTAAATCTGCCTGAAAATGTTTTTAATTGACATCGCTGAAATCCTTGAAAAGGAACACTTTTTTCAACTCCACGCGCTGAAATGGCTTGTTGTTTGCCGCTAGGACTATTGTTTAAACAACGGCTTTCTATTGGTCAAATTTCGTGACGCACACCGCCTGGGTACTTAATCAACCTTGTTCCAAGGCTTGGCTGCGAATGGGAGAATTAAAGTGACGTCAAAGACTCAAACATACCTCACGGGTTCAAATTATAATAACAATAAGTATTGAAAATCACGCGAAAAGCAACAAAAACTTTGGACTTGTTCTTTGTGCAATTTTCTATGCTGATTGTTATTATAATTTCAACCCGTGAGGTATGTTTGAGTCTTTGACGTCACTTTCTCCCATTCGCAACCAAGCCTTGGAACAAGGTTGATTAATGGCGGCCGTAAATTCTCGGAAATAAATGTTAAAATAAAATGACTTTTGATGTTCGTAATGAATTGAAATTTGGCAAGATGAGTAAGAAAGTCTAATTGAACACGAAAATCTAAAAAAATCAAAATCAAAAATTTGATCACAGGCTGGGGCACTTTAAAGTCTTGGGCGGAAAAATAAGGACTTTCTAAAATTGACTTCTTTCTAGGCATTTATTTCTAGCTCTCAAAGCATGTTTTACAACAATTTAATTAATACTTTTTGTTATATATTTTGTTACATTTCGATCATGAACACAAAATTCCTCAGATCTGCTTTCTCTTTTGTTGTCAACTTTAAGGACGTCAAATATTTGATGTTGTCGTTCCAAGCAAATCAAGCTAGTGTTTTCTTGCAAAAGAGGTTTTCTTGCATATTTTGATGAAATGTTTAAGAAAACAGTTATTTTAGATTGTATATATCCCTGATCCTAACTTGACCAGTTTAACCTTATTATTATAGCGTAATAAGCACGTTTAAGTGCGGCAAATGAGAGCTTTCTTTTATTTTACGTTCATTCTTCTATGTTATTTTTTTTTTTCATTTTTTTTTCACGATCCTGACTTAATCAATTAACGTCGATGCTAATGATTAATAATATCAACATCGAAACACTTAAAATATACCTGTTATATGATTACTATCTTAATTGCGAAAAACTTAATTAGTAAATCACGAGACAAAACCTATAATCCTTTTTTATATTCGCGTTCCATACTTGATCAGTTTATGAAAATTTACAGCTAATGTTTTAATAATATTCAGGGTAACACATAAAATGTTGCGTTATCGACCACTATTTTAATTAATTCGCGAATAACAAGGCAAGATGTATCATCAAGTTTATGTTATTTGCTCGCAATATCCTGACTTGATCAGTTATTGAAAACTACAGCTAACTGGATAATAATATCAAGCGTAAAGCTGAAGTCGTTGATTATAAGAGTATACGCATGTACGAGTATAAGACTACTATTTTATACGCAAATACACTGTCTATTAGCAGGAGATTATAATTTGACGCGCGCGCTGGTTCATTAAGTCTTCCGGAAGTCAACCAGCTCACTGGAAAATGTTTTCGCATTGTCCGCATAGTTACTAAATACCCCAAAAGCATGATTGGGAGACTCCCCATCTGTCCAATAATTATTTTCTCTTGCTATTAGTGAATAATAAATAACAAGGCAAAATTTATGATATGTTATCCTATTTTTCTAAATCCTGATTTGATCAGTAAATAAAAATTATAGGTAAATGGAAGATAATATCAGCAACGAAAAACACTGTTGGTTAATCAGGACAATCAATGAAAATGTTTAAATAATTACTGAATAACAAACTTATTCTATCAAGAATCCAGACCACATATCTGTCATTGTACTCAGTCAAATAAAATGGTAAAAAGTTTGGCCTCCAACTGCATATAAATAACAAGGCTATATCTATGATCAATACATCAATAATAACATCACTAACAATTTATGGCATGTCGAGTTAAGTGCCAACATCGGTGTTGGGAACAAAGGATTTACAGCTTATTCGAAACTATTGTCCAAAAAAGCGTACATGCAAATTAATGCTGAAACAAATGTGATCTTTTACTTTATAATGCCTTACTTTTACACAGAAAATGAAAGAAATCTATTTTTCGTTGAAAATCCACAGTCCAAGTGAGTCTTTTTAAGAAATGAAACATGAACGAAAATAGCATCCACAGGTCTGTTTTTCTTTTTAAACAGAACGCCTCTTCAATGTGTTGCTACTTTTTTCAGAATTAGCCACTACTCTATTTCACCCTATAGGCGATGTAATTGCTCTACTTTCGAGTACTGGCACTTGTCTTTCTAGATGATGCGGTTGGCTTTGGACTGGTTGATTTTAACTGTCGAACACTGGCACTTTTCTTTTTAGTTGGTGGAATTGGCTTCTTCCTTGCCTCAGCCGTGGGTGTTGCTTGGGCTGCTTGTTCTTGTGGTTTTATTTCAGCTCCAGTGTCTTCTTGCTTTCTAGATGGTGGAAGTGGCTTCTTGCTTGCCTCAGCCGCGGGTGTTGCTTGGGCTGCTTGTGCTTGTGGTTTTCCTGCAGCTCCAATGTCTTCTTTCTTTCTAGATGGTGGAATTGTCTTCTTGCTTGCCTCAGCCGCGGGCGTTGCTTGGGTTGCTTGTTCTTGTGGTTTTCCTGCAGCTCCAATGTCTTCTTTCTTTCTAGATGGTGGAATTGGCTTCTTGCTTGCCTCAGCCGCGGGCGTTGCTTGGGCTGCTTGTTCTTGTGGTTTTCCTGCAGCTCCAATGTCTTCTTTCTTTCTAGATGGCGGAATTGGCTTCTTGCTTGCCTCAGCCGCGGGCGTTGCTTGGGCTGCTTGTTCTTGTGGTTTTCCTGCAGCTCCAATGTCTTCTTTCTTTCTAGGTGGTGGTATTGGCTTCTTGCTTGCCCCAGCCGCGGGTGTTGCTTGGGCTGCTTGGGCTGCTTGTTCTTGAGGTCTTCCTTCAGCTCCAATGTCTTCAACCTTCGAGTATTTAGCTGCATTATACTTTGCCATGTTCATAATGCCTAGATACATCTAAAATGTAATAACGATGACATCATTTTACTACAGCTAACAAAATTTGTTTTGTATAATGTTTTTTCAATTCCATTTATTTTTTTGCCAATCTTTTTTGTTTATGCATTATTATTTTTTTATGATGGATATGGGACAAGGGAAAATCAAACTCAAATAAAAGACAGATTAAATAAAAAATATATTCCATTAACGTTTTCTCAAATAAATAAATAAATAAATAAATATAAATGCGTTCTTGAGTCAGGTTCTTCTCGGCCTCCAAATGTAGTCCAAGTTCTGACTTACCGGGGTACTGCCGTTAAAAAATGAAGCCACTAAACTCTAGAAACTTATGGTAAGCAGACCCACAAAACTCAACAATGTTAACAGCTTCCTAAAACATACGTTAGTCCTTGCTTACCAATTGCAACTTTCCTCTGTACTAGCGGTCACTGATCTAAGCCAATTCCTGGGGTATTCCTTAGTATAACCTCTTCTCTCTCTCTCTCTCTCGTACTAAGATCCATTAAGATCGCTTTAAGTAGATCTTTTTAATTCTTGGCTTACACTTGCGTCTTATCATTGTCATATCAAAATTCAGAAGCATTAAAAACCTGAGATTTCGATTCTAAAATGTTTATGGAATTAAAGAGTTTAATACTACACATCTGGGTTAAATTTTAAAATGCCAGGGCATTTCATTCAAGAGTTTTAGGTGAATGAGTATTAGACATATTTAATAAAAAATGTATGGAGCGGCCATCTTGGTGTACCACTTCAATACACCAACATTATGGCAGCCAAAACTTCAAAGTCTTTAAAATGAGGCATCTCATCACAAAAGATTGGATTCACTATAAGTTACATTAAGGTGGCCCGCGCCTATTTATTTTGACGACAGGTCGGATTTTAAATCGCGTTTTATTTCACCAAAGTCTTGTCCGATTTCCTAGACATTCGGAACATTGAATCCCCAAACCTTGCACCATGTAACTATGATAACAAATTCACGAATAAGGCAATACTTCAGGAGAGTTTTTGGAATGTTTAAAACTCTATTTGTCGAAATTCCGTCCGAAGATTGCCATGGAGTAAATTTGTGACTAAAATTCATCGCGCATTTGTGCAGCAATAAAATCTAAGGTGCGGATTCACTTGAAACTTTTCAAGTCATGATAATCTTCAGCACCTGTGCACATATTCACGGTAAAATAATGAAAATTCATCGGGGCAATTTTTATGGAGATGCATTTTTTCTTCAAAATAGAGTTTTAAGCATTCCAAAACTTCTCCTGAAGTATTGCCTTATTCGTGAATTTGTTACCATAGTTATATAGTGCAAGGTCTGGGGCTTCAGTGTTCCGAATGTCTCGGAAATCGGACAAGACTTTGATGAAATAAAACGCGATTTAAAATCCGTCATGTCGTCAAAATAAATAGGCGCGGGCCACTTTAAATTGGCTTTATATAAGCATCTATAATGCAAAAATAACTTTCACTTTTATTTTCACGGCTTATCTGAAGTATCGTGACGAATTGCGTGACACATTTAAAATCTTCACAATTCGGAAGGAAAACATCATTAAAACCTGAAACGTTTTGTGAGGGATTGTAACACTGGTATCTACATACCATGTTAGAAGCAGCTTGGTAAGATGTAATATGACGTCATGTGCAAAACAAGAATACGTTTTTCTGACAAATTAATTTGTCAAATTATACAAACAAACCTTTCGTTCAATGTACGATTGCATTGTCTGCCTCAAATTTTCAAAATGAGGGCGGAAGACAGGGTTTTCTTGCCAGCATTTACACATTTGATGGTACCTTCAAATAAACAATTTGAAATTTAAATATATACCTAATTCAATAAAGGTTGATGAGAAATAGAACACAAACCGCGGTGATAAACATAATTATTGAACTTATTCATTTTTGATAAAACTTCTTGACGTTTCGTATGCTACTACACATAGGCGTACGAGGGGTAGGGGATGGGGGGGAGCCCCCCCCCCCCCCCCAGTCGTAAAAAATATAGTATTATTCGGGAAAAACTGGTCGACTATTCGGGCACCACAGACACAGAAAAAATACTGAATTATTTTGTGATGCAATGTCTTAAATTAATTGTTTTTATTTCGTAGCTCACATTGCACACTTAACTTTCTAACCAAGCTCTATACTAGATCGATCATGTCATTGATCTGATAGCTCCATAAAATGCTAACCGCGTGAGCAGACATAGGCCCTATTTACATGAAAACGGGATGATCCTAGTGCTAGGATCATCCGAGCGCAACATGTGTTTTCTTCTTTCAGTTTACATGCGAAGGGTCGCATTTGGCCCAAGCGCTAAGATCATCCTAGCGCTGGGATCATCCGGGCTCCATGTAAACGGCCTCGGGAGCCCCAAGATTATCTTCGCTTTTGTTATTGTCGCCCACCGTCTTGCTTTGCAACCGCGCCGAACTCAAAGGTATTGGGGCCATCCTGCCGAATTTTTCACGTAAACCAAATGAAAAGTTGCTCCTGGATGCCGCATTTACGTGTGTAAACCATATGAACCTTCTAGGATCATCCTTGCACTAGAATAATCCTCTTTCCATGTAAATAGGACCATAGAACGACAAATTTGCGTTGTGGTCCGCCAAAGGTAGGAATGATATTGTAGACCGCGCAGGGACTGAAACTAAGTATAACATTTTGCTTAGTATGTGTGGTTGGTATCTGGTTGTTGTCTTCGTCGAAGTCTCGTAAAATATATCTTATCGGTACCATGTGAAGTGCGAAGAATGCGAGATGTGGAAGCTAATTCTCGCATCGTTCACAGTGGTAGAAAAGTAAAATGTCAGCGAGTGCTAGAATTATCATCATGACAAATAAACATGACGTTACGAGTTTCATTCGGGCAAATTAAGTTCAGCCCCCCGACAAAATTTTTCCCATACGCCGCTGCTACTACATACATTTTCAAAAGTGACCGTTAGTGTTAAAAACTATACTTATATAGTAGTAAAAAGGGACTGGGACCGAGATTAAGTACAAAACTTAACAGTTGATCTATAAAAAGAAACAGCTAATTAATAAAGCATCAGCTTCTCGCTACTGACGTTTGCATTAAAAGCTGGCTTCAGTTCTTGTATAAACAATGTTTCTTTGATTTTACAGTGGAAATCAGTTTTGCCCGACGCTAAGATATCAAAATAATCCCACTTGATGTTGTGTCCAGTGGTGTTAACGTGGTCAGCAATGGCTGATGTGCGGTCATCCTTAGCGAGGGCCTTAAAATGCTCAGTTTTTCTATCATGAAGCCGTCGTTTAGTTTTACCAATGTAAAATTCTTCACAATCCCAACAACTGGCTTTGTAAATAACTTTAGACTGTTGAGAACGATTTAAGCGGTCCTTGTACGGGAAGAAAGATTTGATGCGGCGAGTGTTTTGAAAAATAATTTTAAGGTTGACGCATGAGTAAAAATTGTATACACAAGATTTAAGACGTTTAGAGATTTGGTTGCTATGTAAAAACACTCGCCGCATCAAATCTTAAAAATAGCTTTTGAAAACGTTTCTTACAAGAGAAATTAAATCCTCGGTTAAGTTTTAATCCTGGGTTAGTGTTAACCGGCTTTCGAACAACCCGGCCCTGTTGTAAGCGCACAGGGATTTTTTAAAGGGAGCCTCCATTGTTATAACAAATTGACGTTAAAATGTTCGAAATAAAGTCTAAATTAAAAATTTGTAAAAAAATGGTGCAAATATAATTTTAGTGTACAATAAAATGGATACGAATATCGCCTATTTTCGCTTTTAAATTTCCCGCGCGCCGCCATTTTGAATATTTATGACGTGTTACGGTTGTCTTGTTGTTGCATACAAAAGAACTTCGATTCTTAACAATAGCGGCAACCGTAACACGTCATAAATATTCAAAATGGCGGCGCACGGGAAATTTAAAAGCGAAAATAGGCGATATTTATATAAATCAACTAAACTGCAGATACCGTGAACGATCCATTGCGTCACATTGGATCAAATACAAACAGTCATAAGCAACAGACCACTGCAAGGACCGATCAAACAATGTGAAAAGGCATTCTCTCGAAATGGCACTACGGTCGGCCAAACCTGACATGATCAGCGCTCAAAACTAGAAAGCAGACACAGACAGCTGTTTCGGGCTTATTATGCCCTCGGTATCTGCTGTTTAGTTGATTTATTATTATTTTTATACCGTGGTGGTCTACTGAATAGATCCGATCCATTTGCACTCTCTATCTTAAGGAGAAGAATGGTTTGGCCATTCGATGTTTCTCTCCCTATGGCGCTGACATGTATCAGTTGTTAGGTTGAATTGCTCTTTGGCCATGTGAAACAATTGTTTGTGGCGTGACCGTTGCGCAATTTTCCCTATCACAGCTCTTTCTAGAATGATTAGCGACATATATGAGATAGGTGCAGTGGTTCCGAGTCTCATTATGTTCTAGCTATGGCACACTGACGAGGGCATAATAAGCCCGAAACAGCTGTCTGTGTCTGCTTTCTAGTTTTGAGCGCTGATCATGTCAGGTTTGGCCGACCGTAGTGCCATTTCGAGAGAATGCCTTTTCACATTGTTTGATCGGTCCTTGCAGTGGTCTGGCTTATCACTGTTTGTATTTGATCCAATGTGACGCAATGGATCGTTCACGGTATCTGCAGTTTAGTTGATATTTATATCCATTTTATTTGTATACTAAAATTATATTTCAACCTGTTTTCAAAAACATTTTAATTTAGACTTTATTTCCAACAATTTAACGTCAATTTGTTCTGACAATGGAGGTTCCCTTTAAGACCGAAATACGTGATTAGGTTTCAGACGGCGGGGCTAAAGTACGGGTCACAGGTCACAGGTCAGAGGTTACAGGTCAAACAAAATTTTAAAAACTAAAATAAAAAATAATGGGTTATAGAAAGCATCGAAAGTAGCCGAAAATGAACCTCCATACTATCGTGTGTCCTGTGACAAAATACTCCACGATTCTTAGAGTATTTTGTCAGCCTGTTTCTGCGATATCCTACACTTCCTAACAAGTCACAACTATCAGTACAAGAATTTGGTTTTATCGACTGAGTCGATAAGGTAAATACTACTACTACTACTACAACTACTACTACTACTACTCTACTCAGCCGGCTGCAAGGCAGTCGGCCACGATCCTTCCCCACTGTTTCCTATCCTGCGCCATCCGTCTGATTTCCTCTGGTTGTGGTGGGTGCTCGCTGTTTATGACCTTGGTAATATACTGGTGGAACATTAACCACCGTAAAAAGATTCGAATCTTTTTACGGTGGCTAATTTACCTTATCGACTCAGTCGATAAAACCAATTAATTCTTGTGCTTCACCCCCACCGACGCAGCACCACAGTTTCTCTAGAAACTATCCCCATACAATTATCAGTAACTCGTCTTCCTTCTTCTAAGCCATATCAGTAGCTGCAACTAGAATCAGATTGATGAAACTGGAACAGCCAGGAGCTTCTCTTCGGCCATGTCTTTACTCATGCGCGTAGCGGCTTGAGTTATAAAATGCCCTCCTTTTTTCTTTTATTATTATTTTTTTCTGTGTCACGATTTTGCATGCACATTTATGCACGCATATTTTAAATTGCGCATTTCCGGTTCACTTCCTGTTTAGTGACTTCCGGCTTGTCTAACGTCCGCTAAAACGTTACTGAAGTGTCACGACAGCGTCTCCTACAACCCTACTTACATTAACAATGTTCACTTTGGGTATATATAACACTTAGAAGAATCGACTGGCTTCATTGTGGTACAGCCTTCATTTACAAAACATTCAATAGTAAGGGACGGACTATCATTTTTTTGACGGGGGCTGTTGAGAAATTTTGAAAGTTAAATTGTATGCAAGCAAAAAATAAAGAAAAAAATTGTTTGCTGAAAGTACGGCAGTTGGACGGAGAAACACAAAAAAATTGTTTGAAGCAGATGCCGCATATAAAAAAAAAAGTTTGCATGTGAAAATTTTCCAACACCCCCGTCAAAAAAATAATGGTCCGTCCCTAAACAACGTGATTTGCAGGAATGATGACTGAAAGAAAGGAGTAACTCTTCTCCATGTCGGACATTTTTTTATCATGTTTAAAATATATCATAAAACTTTCGTGCGTGTAAGTATAGGCTGCTTGGAGCCTCTTGCTTTTGATAAATTACTCATTCGCATGCTCAGCGAGATTAGTCCTCACTGGTTTTCAAAAGCTGAGATTTTGCCAACTTGTTGAGGGCAGTTGGGAAATTGGGCAGTTTGTTGCAGACTCTTTCACAAGTTTGCAAGATATTTCTTTGCATCGTTTCGCCTTTTTTCGATTTTTTCTTGCGCAGAAGCTTTGCAAAATTTGTTACCGAATCACCCCCTTAACTTTTTCTTTTCAGGTTACTTTTTGATTCCATTAATTTTGTTTGACCTGTAACCCGTGACCTGTGACCTGTAACCTGCAACCTGTGACCTGCGACCTGTGACCTGTACTTTAGCCCCGCACGTGAATAAAAGACTTATTTTGGTAAAAAAAAGTTATTGCAAATAGTGATGCTGAAAAAAAAATCATATACATAAGAAATTCACAACCCCCAACCACCCCCCCCCCCCCACCACAAAAATTAAATGTTCCGTCCCTAACAACAACACATCAAAATCCTGGAGCGTTGTTGCGTTCTTTCTTTTATGGCAGCCCGCGGTAGATTATTATTTCCATTAAGTGATAATTTATTCCCTGTTTTATGGGTAGATTGCTATGACTTATCAATAAATTAATGCAATTTAGAATATTTGTGGCCTACAAACTTAGTCCCAAATTAACAAAAACTTACAGGGTATCATCGATGTGTTCGGGTTTTGCCATACGGTAGCCATTTCTTATTTCCGCTATTGTTCTCCCCTCAGTCCATTCCGGATATGGAATGCCCCCTGTTAATTGTTAAAGTGGTATAATTTTGTTTAATCATTAAACTTCCTGAATCAAAGCTAATCTATGTCCTTACCCCAACCTTTTGCTGTTGTGCTACGTCAACTTTCATATTGTTTAAAATTATGTTTACTGTAACTGCTCGCTTCCTTTCAGGCGCAATTTTATGCCGTTAACAGCCTCAGGAACAAATTTATTATTTTTTTTCATTTGCAGTAACAAGTTTATTTGTCAAAGAAAAGTATTATTGATAAATTAGTGTGGTGGCTTATGTTAAATTACAGTGTTTTCTAAAACGTTCACAGTGAAACTTTCAGTGCAACCGACTAATAAAAATTTAAAAATTACCGATATGGGGGGATTACATTTCGGAAAAAGTCCCTTTTTAGCAAATTTAGGCGCGAATTTCAAATTCTCATATTCCTTACCCATGGTGAATATCTCATAGAGAACGACTCCATATGACCACCTGTAAACAAAAATGCAAAATTGGAAAAACGATAGGCTTTAGTTTTGTAACGACGATTGTTATTCACATTATTATAAACAAATCGCATTGAATTTGTTCTTTGTTATCCTTCGTAAAGACGTACAAGCAAGGTCATAGTGTTTTAATATACGATTTTTTAAATAAAACTGTTTTGTCATCAATGGATAGCCCGTCGTCTTGTATAACAAATAAGTGACAATGATGACTAGTATTGGCACAATAATCTATAAAGCCACCATCTTGTAGCCACGATCTTTGTTTTTACTATTTCCAGAAAATCCTCTGTAACTGATGCCACAACAGACTAGAACTGTAAAAATACCACAGAAACATTACAATGCCTTTCAAAACCTAAATGTTAAGTGTGACCAATAACGTAATCAAAGGCTCCTATGAGCCAACTCGCAGGGGCGGATCTAGGGGGAGGGTGCAGGGGGTGCGCACCCCTCCCCCCCCCCGGAGATGACCTAGTCTGCGTTGTTCGCTTCTAAAATTTGTTTACGTCACCCTTCAGTTAAGTCATTCCTTAGAGGTGCACCCCCTCCTAAGAAAAATCCTGGATCCGCCCCTGAACTCGTGAATACGAAACACTGTCATCTATTAAAATGACAGATTTTTCACGAAATTTGAGGGGTTATGAGTACGACCCGAGGGCCGTACTTGGCTGTCTATTTTGCGTATATGAAGGTTTGCGTTAGCCGATCGCGAATGTAAATTGCATATTTCATCGAGTCAAGTCTCGAGTCTGCGGTGGGAAAAGAATCCTTTACTCTTTGCTGGAGCCATAATTGTTGCTTTAAATGGAACGATATTACAAACAAACTTTGTAAAATACTCATGTCGGATATACGTTACAGTTTTTATCTTAAGTGTTATTGGTGTTGTTTGACTTGATGAGTTATGCATAGAGGGACGGACTAGATGGAGGGGCTGGTAATCTCCCATTTCAGGTGCTTTCTAATTGGTTCATTTATAATTTACGTACACGTCGCTCTTGACAGAGAGATCTGCAGGGTCTCCGTAGAGTATTTCGGGTGCCGTCCATTTAATTGGAATACAACCCTGTGAAAGCAATCAACCGCAACGAGAAAAGACATTAAAAGTGGACTCTGATATCGCTTTAGCCTGGCTGCAACATTGGACTGTCAGTATATTGCAACATTGGACTGTCAGTATTGTTTTAGCTAGGGTGAAGCCTTGGGAAAGAGGCCTGCTCGTGTCTAGCTGTTGTGAACAGACAGCCGGTTGTAGCGAGAAAACAAAACGTAGTTCATGCAACAATCCGGAGATTCTACACAAATACCACAACGTCTCAAATTATTTAAAATCCCATTTCAAAGTTCTAAGCAAATAGTCGATATAATTAATAGGCATTGAGAGCTATGGGGGGGGGGGGGGGGGTACATCGGGCGAACGCCTTACCAAAGGTTTGAAAGGCAACAAACAAAAAAGACATTACAAAAAAACACCCTTGAAATCTATGGAGAAAATGCAGCAAGCTTTTGATACTAAGTTAATATTGACAACTATTTATACACCTAGTTCAATAAAGGTTGCTTTTGCAGTTGGTCATTGGTAATTGGGATTTGGCATTTGGCATACGGAACACAATGCAATGTTTCGCTTGAGTGACCGCCAAACAATAGCTTCCCAACGCCCAATTACCAATGACAAAAGCAACCTTTATTGAACTAGGTATATACGATACAAGAGTGAAATTACTTTCCAACCGTCCGTATTTCGCGTTCGTCATTTCTCTTGATATGAGAAATTTCACTAGGCCTGGTGTGGCATAAATTGGAAACCAAAAGAGTAGTAAAACGATATATCTCCTAAATTTGGATTTTGCGACACAGAACAGAATACGTTTTAAACAAAAGCTGAGTTCCTCTCATTCATTACCTTCTTAGCATTTCCGTGACCATATTTGAAGTTCTGATAGGATAACCCGAAGTCAGTCACCTTGCAAATATAGTTTTTGTCAAGAAGTACGTTTCTTGCTGCCAAGTCGCGATGAATTATCTGAAAAACAAAAAAAAATTAAGATAGAAACTAACGATAAAAAACGACGTTTCGACCCCTCTGAGGTCATTTACAAGTTTAAAATTTTCAAGTTTAAAATTAAAAAAAAAAAAGAAGAAGAAAAAATAGAAGTAGACTCACTTTTGAATTTCTTTTTGTTCAAGTCAACAGACATGAAACCATGGACAAATACCGACAATCGACGTCAAACTAAAGTTTGAAGATTCAAATTCCCGACTGACTTCCCAATTTGTGGTAAATCCCGAGAGCGCGCTGGATGTTTAAAGTCACTGTCAGGTTCGGTCTGGGTATCCATCAAAATTAATTCAAATTATTCACTTTTAACTTGTTTTTCGGATGGACAAGTATCTCGAGCTACTAGAGGAAAGTCCGACAACTTTGGATGAAGTGAGCACTACTCTGGAAAGTGTTTTAGGGAATGCTTTCCAACCAGCGATGAAGCCCATTTAGATGCCACTGACGTATAACGGAAGTAACGTATTTATTAGTATAAGTGCCCTGGGCGCTGATTCAATTTTGGGACCTTTAGAGTTGGCGCTGATTCGAAATATAACAAAACAAAAGATAACAAGTTTTGCTTCAACCAAACAAAACAAAGTGCAAAAACAAACATGAATAAAGAAAAAAACAGTCAAGGAATTAAATTTAAAGCCAATCATTTCTGTACAGAGTTGATGCTGCTCTCACTTCACGCTGGAGACGGAAAGACTGGTTTTAAATAATCTTTTAAAAGAAAACCGTAAGGGAGGAGGACGTTTTGTCCAGGTTTTATCCACGGAACATCGTGTTAAGTATTAATTGACTCTCGAGCTGATGTGTCAATTTTAGTGCTGAAATATTGCTAATAACCTCAAAGAAAGTAAACGTGCAGCAATTGGTTACTAGTGACAGAGCTGTGTATTCAATGCATGTGGAACAGTTGCTGAAAAGTGCAGCCGAGGTTAATCTGAGCCTAACCATCGCAAAAACCAAAAACAATTTTGAGCTGCTCCCACGGATGATCATGACATGCTGCTTATACAGTTTTAGTTTTTTGTTACATTATGTTTTATTTTATTGTGTTAGTAGTTCACTTACCCCTTTAGAACCGAGATATACCATTCCAGCAGCAATTTGCATAGCAAATAAGACCAGGTCATAGGTCTGCAGCTCCACAACCGCGACCTGCTCTCCCACATGATACTTGTCATGAATTCCTCGGCTTTTTCTCAAATATCCCAACAAGTCTCCATATGCCATGTACTCCATGACGAGAATTGGTTGAACTGTAAGCACCAATGAATCAATTTAAATACATTTGTAATTATATGTAGTCTAAACCGGGAATTTTGTTTGTTTGTTATTGGATGGCTACCAAACGAGAACAATAGTTTACTTGAAAAGCTGTGGCCTGAGATTAATAATAATAACAGTATTAATAACAGCATTTATTTAAATACGAAAAAAATTGCAGCAGAGCTGATGTGGTCGTGTATTAAAATACTAAGAATTAAGATAGATACTATTTACCGTATTTTCTCAATTAAACGCCCCCAGCGTTTATTTCAAACTTGGCCAAGTGGACCCGGCGTTTCTTTGAATCAGCAGTTTTTTCTCGTCCGCCATTTTTTAAGAAAGGGTTATTATTCGTTTTTCTTACCAGCCGCGTACCTTGCCCTTAAATCTTAAGTTTATTATACCACAAATAAACGTTTGAGGGGCTTACTTACAACTTCCTCTATTATACCCGGCGTTTATTCGGGGCCCGGCGTTTAATCGAGAAAATACGGTACATCAATATATATACAGCAATGAATACAAATACAAGTTAACTAGGCCACTAATACTATGTACATTAATAAATAAGAATAGAAATTAATTGAGCGATTTTTTAAAAAGGAACTTGTCAGCTATGGCTCTAGTTGTGTTGTCGAGAGAGTTCCATAGAGATGCTGCTTGGTAGTATATAGATTTACGATAAAAGTCAGTGTTGGGCTTAGACATTGCGAATGACATTTTTCTTCTTAAATTATATTTACAGTCATATTTTGTAAAAAGATTCAAGATTGGAACGGGAGAAAGGTCGTAAAAGCAATCTTGGGCCAGTAATAATAACTTTTGCTAGTATGAGGATTTAAATGTTCTCCATTTTGTACGTGTGAGGACCTCATTACTTGGTGTGTACCAATCCAAGTTATAAATAATCTTCGCAGCGCGCACGTGTATCTTTTCAAGCTTATCAAAACGCGTTTTCCCGCAGGAATCCCATACAGTTATACCATAAATTACTGACGGTAAAATTACTTTAAAATAAAAATCAGCTCTAGCAGTAGTAGGTAAAAAATACAAAGATCTAAGTCAATTCAGTTTTTGTGTATTCAGTTACGTGGACGCCCCATTTAAGCTTAATTTAGATTGGGCTTGGGCATTGGGCTTAAGGCCATACCACACATATTTCAAAATACGATGGTACAGGTCCGCATTCCCCGCGATACTTGAAAATCAATTGGATCATACACACCAAAGCAAAAGACTTAAACCTGAATATGAAAGCACTTGAAACTCTAATAAGCAAAAGCGCCATTTGTGTCATATAAACTGAACAATGACAATAACTGTTCATCATTAATCTTTGTTGTATGTGTAGTTTTTGATCTTCGGGTCTTAAAACAAACCATTCTTGTTATCTTTCCATCTAAACTACATTAATTAAATCAATATAAAAAACTGAGCCAAGGAAACAAAAGAAAAAAAAAAAACAAATAAAAAGAAATCTCTTACGTTGGGTAGTAACACAACCAATAAACTTGACAATGTTTCGCGCAGCAGCACCATCTTCTGCAATAAGTTTTCCCAACTCGATCTCCCTCATCAGCGCCTTTCTTCCTTCTTCACTAGCAGTGGCTGCAATTTAAGAAATAAGAGTACATTCTAATAGCTACAATAACTAATACAGTACAACACTGCATATATCACATGGGTGTATATGTTGTAGTTCAATTTCAACCTTAGAAAAGAACAATAGAAAATAACATTTCTGACTACACTAACACGAGAGATTCAATGTGAAAGTTTATTTAGGATGCATCAGTAGGCCTGCCAAGTCTCACGCCTGCGAGTCCAAAACTCCGATCTCACGCCTACTCACACCTATGGAGCAATTTCTCACGCCTGACTTACAGATTTGAGCTATGAGCCTTAACTGATGGCATGATCCAATTAAAAATATAGTAACGTTCATGAAAATATGGCACTTTTTGGTAGGTTTTTATCGTTCTGAACGTTACAATTACAGAGGCCTGAGGTCCATTTAAATTTCCTAATTCTTCGGAACATGTTCGGACAACTTCGGCACATCTTCGGAATAGATCGGCTTTTCTTCGGATTTGGTCGGGTCGCCTTCGGAAATCCTGGCACTCCAACGAAAAAATTCTCACGCCTATCACTCGGAAAAAGTTGGCAGGTATACGTCAGTCAGTCATCTGATGCAAATTACAATAACAGTATACAGCCTTACGAATAACAATGTCTCTAAAAATGAGAAATTGTGCTGCGCCAGATACGAAAAACTACTAAAAAACCACCCTTTAGAAGTGGCCAAAAAATATGTGGAAACGTATTCCTCATCTAATGCAGCAGCACATGACCCCGAGGAAAGGGTACAACCAAATAAGCCCAAACATTTCACAATATACAAAACTGAACAAGAGAAAAAGAGCAAATGCAAAAAAAGAAAACGCGAGCGGAGAGGACGACTAACTGACCTAGAATGATCCAAATCTCCCGCCAAAAACACTAAATACCTCTAGAACACCCCACAACCACCCGCGAACCTCGAAATCGTCCCGTCAGAATATTAATTTCTGACGAATTCATTCACGCCACTCAAACGTCAGAGATTACATATTGAACCAAGGATAAAATTGAACTACAACTTATACGCCAGCACTCAAACCTTCGTCATTTTTTAGGTGGAAAACCTTAACCAACCTCGTTCCCAGGGTTTCTCATCTTCCTGCCTCCTTGGAGCGAGAGAAGAGAGACTCTGGTTTAGTCTGGTCACGTGCGTCCCAAAATCTGGGATTATCAAATAAAAGATTTGAGGTATCTCAAGCATGTTAAGGCATGGTTCGTCCCTTGGTGTAGACCCCCGGAAAATAAACTCCTTTTCTCTTTGGAAGCAATCGAACTGGATTTAGCGTCCTTAAATTCCTTTAGGTATGATTATTGTTGTCACGTGTCTGATGACGTCATCAATTGGACAAAAAGGAAACTTCAAATGGGGTAAGGATGGTTAACTTTGGCTAAGAGAAAATTATACGCAATATCCGGAATGGACAATTTTTTTTTTATCTTATAAAGCAGATATTAAGGTGGCATCTACCCCCAAAATACGATGTCTAGGTTGCAACGTTCGTTTTTTTTTTTTTTGAAAATGGCAAATTGGAATCTTTAAACATTTGAGAATCACATTTTGAAGAATTTCACTAAATTTGCAACACTAAACAAGTTAACTATGAGATAACTGAACGGTGGTATATAATTTTCCCGTAGCAACGGCTCTAGCAACTATTGTTTACATTAGTTAAATGCTCATAAAACGTGCTCATAAATACTCCCGCGCCTATAATTGATCAAGTTTATCACTGTATTTATTATTTCCTCTGAAAATCCCCTTTGGGGACGTGGTAACCGTTCAACTAGAAATTCTCAACAATTAAACATTCCTTTATTTAGAACTGCTTCTGGCCAGAGGACATTTTATTATCGCACTGTTAATATTTGGAACTCATTGGACCCTATTTTAAAATTTAGTAAATCTGTTTCGGTTTTTAAGAAAGTTTTAAAGCGCAAGCTTCTTAAGGAATTTTTAGAATCTTAACTTAATTAATTCAATTTATATTTGTAAATACGGTTTATATTTATGATCATAATGTAATTAGTTATTTTTCGATTATTCTTGTTAGCTAGTTTTAATTATCTTTGAAAGCCCCTTTGGGGAAAGGTAATAAAGTATGTATGTATGTATGTATGTATGTATGTATGTATGTATGTGTGTATGTATTTTTTAACTTTAAGTCCATTTTTCCCAAATGTTGGAATTTAACTAAACACGTTGCAGCTCAACACTTCTCTCTAAAAGAGTATTTTACCTAAAGCAATAAATTTTGCTACAGTCCGCATTTGTGAATGCTTGCTCTATGCAATGAACTAACATCAGAATAATTTTCCAAATTCTAACTAATTATCCAATAATATGTTAATAGGGTGTGGCAAGAAATATTTTTGTCAGTTTGCACCCTTGTAAAACGAAAGAAGACTGTTGTAGATTGTCATAATTTTAGTTCATTGCACAGATCTATGTGTGCTAAACAAACTGAAATTCTCAGATCCAAATATTGCATAAATGGAGGGTTATAGCTGCCGGCGTTTGGCTAATGAAACATGTAGTTTAGGGCGTGGCATGGTTGCCATGGAAACCATAAACCACATAACACATGTCAAACAATTTCTCTTGATGAGTGTAATAACTTGGCATTTAAAAAAATCTTCTTGAACTTAATGCGAAATTTTCCATGTCTTTGGGTATATACCACCTTAAGAGACAAAAGATGTCAGGCCATACACGTAACCTCTTTTACTCTTCTCGGAGTAACCCTTTAACTGTAAATCATAGTCAACCATTCCAGCCAGATTAATATAAGGGAGAACCATACAAATACATTAACGGTTCAATTTATATCCATCATATGCCATCTCGGCACCCCATTTTCAATTTTCTTTTTGTGTAATAAAACAATGATAACAGGTCATGTGATGCAAATATTCGGTTTAAGGTTATCAAGTTTTATTCTTCTGCTAATTTTGAGCCTGTTTAGGTAAATCACCTCAAATTTACGATCGTTTTCATATTTTATGCAAATTAGGCTCTAAACCATGCCTTTAAATGAGGGGCAAAGTGTGAAATAACAAACAAAACTTTATTAGACATATAAACTTAAATACAGTTGCCCTGCAAATTAGCAAAAACGCTATTCGAGGCAGGGAAAAGTAAGAAGAAAGTAAGAAAAGAAATTTGTTCGCTCTATAGCATGCAGAGCATTGCGAATCAAAACATATTCAAAAGTGTTTTTTGCGGCTTGCCATAAATGTGAATCGGCTGTCATCCACAGACTTCAAAACATATTCACATCGACTGGTTTTGAGAGTGCAAGTTGCTTTAGGATCTCATTGTGTAAATAAACGGTTGTGGAATTGTCGCGACACTTGAAGATTTGCCTCAGCTAATTTTGGATTCGCCACACAATGCAATCCAATTTTATTACTGGACGCCGCTAAGCTGGGTCTCGTCAGAAAATGCTTTTGATTTATAGCATTGTTCCGAACTGGGATGAATGATTGCTACATACTATTAAGCAGGCGATCTTCAATCTTCATTCGACAGGCACTTTAAATTAACGCCGTTTGTTCTCGGACGATGGCGAAGCAAGAAAGAAACGGCCGCCAAGGAAAAACATTTGGACATGCAGACTGACTCTACACTTTTATAACAGGAAACGGGGTAAAGAAGATAATGATAGCTTTTATTCTTTGTGGGTGAGGCATGTTGTTTTGTTCAACATTTACCAGTTCCATACAGTCGTTTACATTTCATTGTTTCATTATACGTTTGTGAAATTTTTGAACGACAACAATTTTATCTTTGCACATTATTATCAATTCGCTTTTGTTTGAATCGTTTGATTGAACCGTTTCCGGACATCAACCGACTCTCGCACAGCACGAGCCACTTAGAAGAGAACGAGTAAAGTATGACGTATCCATGGCAAACATATTTTGAGAAGAATATTTTCCAAATTTAGAATTGTTTGCTTGAATTAACGTTTAAAAGGAAATTTTTAAATTTTCTTGTAGTAAATGTTACAAATTAAGACCATTTGAAATTATGAAGCATTATGACGTCATCACCTCACGTGACCTGCCTTATCTTAGACAATTTTTGATGTGCTTTTAATCTTCTCGATGTTATGAACGGGGTATATATGGGGAGAAATTCTGACTCCCTTTCTCCGTCCCAGAAAACCAAAAAATAGGTCTTTCTTAGATCCTACGTATCGTTTACAGCATTATCGTTTGCGGTCTTTTGCAGATTTGGAACCATAAAATACCCGGTCTGAATAGGGTTAATAATCGATATATAAACAGGTTAATCGTTTAGAGCCCTGTATTAAAAATAAATACAAAAATAAAAAATATAAGCGTGCCAGATTATTTAAAAGTAATTATTAAAACCCTCGGACGTATAAGGTTGCTTTGGTAACGAGATATGACGTCATAAATAGCATGGGGGCAAGCCATTAAAATTTTCACCTCTTTTCCGTGGAAAAAACAACATAAATTCCAACTAAAAGCAGGAAAATGTTTAATTCTATTATATTTACAACTCTGGCAAAATATATTTGCAATTTTCGCATTTTCCCGACAAATTTGAATTTTTAGTGAAATCCAAGATGGTGGCCATTTTGCATGACTTCTTGTTATAACCCATAATATTTACCTCACCTTGAGGAGCACTTCACAGGCTATCTATTAGAGGTAAAATAACTTGGAAATATTGTAACACCGCAAAAATCCAAGAGAGGGGTGCAACCACACCCTTTCTCATGTACCAAGGCGGGGGTATAAGTTTGCGTGTAAGTCCGAGGGTTAAATGGGTAAAAGTAAGAATACTTGTCATTTAAAAGTAGTAAACAAGGAGGCTTCTTCCTTTGGCTCAAGAGTTTTAACATTTATAGGCAAATTATTAAACAAATAAAAATATTTTCGGGAAAAAAATGTCAGTGCTAAACGATGTTGTGTATTTAAGAGGCCTATTGGTATTCTGGCAGCGTAAGAATGGCACTGATGACATCAAAGAAGTACCATTAATTTTTCAGCTGGACACTAAATCTGTTCACGCTTATCTTCTCACACCTTTCTTCCCGTGGCCAAATTGTTCACATCCATGAACATAAGTTTCGCGCAGAACTTTTCAAGTATCAATGATGTGAGTAATTGTACACTACGAGTCGTCTATTTATCAGTAGTAAATGAATTCAGTAGATCGAACTCACGTGTGAAGCATTTCGCGGCAACCAGCATTCTTCTGGGTCTTCCATCTGGTGCATTAAAATTTGCTTTCCAAACTGCTCCGAATGACCCTATGCCAATGACCTCTCGAAGTATTAGACGGCTTGGCGCGATCTCCCATTTATCCACTTCTTGATTCAGGACCTCCATCTCAATGACTTCCTCTTCAGCAGGATTAGATGGAACACTGTAAAAGACACTTATTCTCAGCCTATTGCCTATTGCAATATTTTAAAATAATGAGAAGAACACATACATGCACTCAAGGTTTGCTGTGGCATCTGTTAAAACGCGCAGCTATTAAACATACATACATACTTTATTTAACGTGGAAATACACTTAGCTACAAAGCTAATTTCCAGGTATTCCACAAAAAAACTAACAATAACAATTTGTAACGAAATAGGTAAAATTAAAATATACTAAAATACTAATTTGTTAAAATTTAAGATAAACTAAATACATAATTAAATAGGTTACAGAAGTATAAATTAATTACAACATCGCAATCCTTACATCCAATAATTCAATACTAATTAAAATTTAGCTCCACCCTAATATAAAAATCAACTGTTTAAAATTCAAATTGAATTAACACGAAACTTACTAAAGAATAGATTAAATTCTATTTTAATATCGTGATTATAAAAGAATAGCTTTGTTTCCACTTCCTTGGTTACCGGTATAATTATGTTAAGATCCAGAGCTGTAGCTATAGCATGAGGCAAACCAAGGCAAGTGCCTCGGTAAAAATAATACTAAAACAAGCATTGAATCTCTCTTGTTCGAGGCTTTGCATAAAAACTATCCTGATATTGCCTCAGGATGGGAACATTATTAAATTAAACATTACTTATGTAATAGGTTGATAAATTACAAGTATCCTTTTGTTACAGCTCTTGTGAATTCAATAAACGTTTCAAAGTGTATAAAAGATGGTGTTGGTGTGAGCTTATTTTATTTTCCAAACAGTGGATTGTGAAACCGGAAGGAACCCTGTCAAACTGGTTACACCAGCCATCACCGCTTATAACGTCATTGAAAATGTGTCTGTCATTACCAAATAAGGTGATACAAGTGTGCATTATTACCAAATAAGGTGATACAAGTGTACATCGCCTCCACATAAGGCGTTAATTAGACTCCACCTCACGTTAATGATATTCCACCGCACGTTAATGAGATTCCACAGCATTTTATTCATGAGTTCAAGACAATAGCTTATGTCGTCATCGGCGTTAATTTATTCCTGCGCACGCTAATGAGATTCCTGCGCAAAAAAGGGGTTAATTCGGTCCCTCCTATACTACTAATAACTTTAGTTTTCTTTGTCGGTACTTGTAGTTTTTACAATTATGCGAATCAACCCACCAAAATGGCCATGACCTTCATCTGTCTGAACACGGTTGATTGATACCCGACGGTTTGCCGTTCCAAGGGTTCGTAGCGTGCATTTTTCTATGTATATTGGCATTTATTATTGGAATAAAGAGACCGAGATGACAAATCGTAGCCTCCGCTGTAAACCGATCTTGAGAGGAAAATGACTTTGAAACTGCTTAACGAAAGTACTAACGTGCTCTTGTGCTCTGAATGTAGATAAACCAAGATGGCGGGTGGGCGCAAAGATACAAGGGCCCTGGGGCTCCCGTAGCCGTTTACATGGGTAGGATTATCCTGGCGTCTTTTGCCTGCTACGGAGCCATCAAGCAAAACAGACGTCAGTACATCTGCAGACGCGTCCAGGAAAAGAGACCTCGAGACATCTCAATCAAAGTCTACAAAAATGTCTAGAAAACTGCCTGCGACACCTGTGACTACAGTGGAATCGAAAATTCCTCGCCGGATAGAAACGATGTCTTCTATTTCACCCGAGGAAATGGCACTCCTTTTGTTGTTAGATACCCCACCTGATTCAATACGCAAATCATCTAATAAACGGAAGGCGAGAACACCCATGGTGGCCAGGTTACGGAGCAGGAAACGATGGGAACATTATTAAACTAAACATTACTTATGTAATAGGTTGATAAATTACAAGTATCCTTTTGTTACAGCTCTTGTGAATTCAATAAACGTTTGAAAGTGTATAAAAGATGGTGTTGGTGTGAGCTTATTTTATTTTCCAAACAGTGGATTGTGAAACCCTAAGGAACCCTGTCAAACTGGTTACACCAGCCATCACCGCTTATAACGTCATTGAAAATGTGTCTGTCATTACCAAATAAGGTGATACAAGTGTGCATTATTACCAAATAAGGTGATACAAGTGTACATCGCCTCCACATAAGGCGTTAATTAGACTCCACCTCACGTTAATGATATTCCACCGCACGTTAATGAGATTCCACAGCATTTTATTCATGAGTTCAAGACAATAGCTTATGTCGTCATCGGCGTTAATTTATTCCTGCGCACGCTAATGAGATTCCTGCGCAAAAAGGGGTTAATTCGGTCCCTCCTATACTACCAATAACTTTAGTTTTCTTCGTCGGTACTTGTAGTTTTTACAATTATGCGAATCAACCCACCAAAATGGCCATGACCTTCATCTGTCTGAACACGGTTGATTGATACCCGACGGTTTGCCGTTCCAAGGGTTCGTAGCGTGCATTTTACTATGTATATTGGCATTTATTATTGGAATAAAGAGACCGAGATGACAAATCGTAGCCTCCGCTGTAAACCGATCTTGAGAGGAAAATGACTTTGAAACTGCTTAACGAAAGTACTAACGTGCGGAGAAAGGTCGACAAGATAAGACAAACATGTTACCAACGTACAGAGAAACGTAATTTTCAATTTGGTTCCGTCTGGCGCTCCACTATTTTTATAAGCCCAAATCTCGAGCCCTAAATTAAATTACTTTACCAAACAAAACTGATGTAGCCGAATGTACCATGTCTGTTTCTTGTTTTTTCCTCCCCCCCCCCCCCCCTGCGTTAGCGACTCCCACCATTCTCTTATTAAAGTTGATATGACAGCAATTATCCCGTTTCCAGCTTGTTTCACCCTTAACCGCGGTCAAACAAGAGAAATTTGAAAAACTGTCGAGCAAAGTACTTAAAAGTTAACGTTCTCATTTTCACTGTTCAAAATGTACTATATTGCCAACACACTGTCAATTTACCAAACGTTTTGAAAGTTTACTAAAAATTTCTAAGTGTTTAAAAACTGTGAACTGCAGAATTGTCGGCGCCATTTGCCAACATAATTTTGATCAGGCGCAAAGAGTTTTGGTCATTTTTCAACGGAAAAAAGCTCGGCATCATTTTGAGAAAAATTAAAAGATAGTAACGTCAACTAATTTTTTTCATATATCCTTGCCCATATTTCCATTTAATATTAAATAAAATCCCACCAAATAAAAAGAAAAACGCCTCGGACGTCTGTGATAGCAAGTAGTTCCCAGTCTCTCCTGAGTGCTACATTTTCAAAATGGCGGCGCTTTGTTTTCTTCGACATGGTTCAACGTCCGACTCGGCACTACTTATTGCTTTAGAATGTACGGAAGGACACCGAAAACGTAAACTTGCTTTGCCCATGTTAATCAATTTTAGCTAGGTAAAAGTGCTTCGTGTAACCGCGGCTAATAGGGGTAACAATAACTATAACAAATAACGTTATACATAACATATGAGTAATGTTATGTTTTTCCTCTCTTGTAAAAATTGCACTATTTTCTTTCTTTTGATTTATTTTTGTTTGTATCACAACAACTTAGACCATTTGTTTCAACGTTTTCCTTGTTCTTTGCTTTTTATTACTGAGTGTGATTTATAGTCGTAAAGCTGCTATTTTTTCATCTTTTAGCATGTCTATTTTTATCTTACATCGAGCACCTTGCTATGAAAACACTCGGCCTGGCTTATCAAAGGCTAAAATTTTCAGCGGTAAAAAAGTAATTAGTATTAGTAAAAGCAACTTACTTGGCGTTGGCTGCTTTCGCTATAAAAGAAATAATAAAAATATAACACCAATTAACAATAAAATGGAACGATAAAACGATAAATAAATACATAGTTGCGTAAGTGAATATTAAATAATTTGTCGGGTGCGATAATATATGCACATGGACTTTTTCAGCCAGAAATCTTTAAATTAAGGTTGAGCTACATTGTTGGTGTGGGTTGGGGTGTAAATTGGTGGATGGGAGTATAGCGTGTGCGCGCTCACGTAACCCTTGAATTACCGTCCGCCATGTTGGAGGACCACTTCAAAGGGTTTTCGCTGTGTTTACCTTCCAGAGAACGGGCAGCGCAAGCGCTTTTAAAATAATAACTCGCATTTCGCTTAACGTTGCGGATTAAAATCGTTAAGGCCAATTTAAGGCCTATTTACACGCTGCGATTTGTCGTGCCGATTTGTCGGCCCCGAGAAATCGTGAAGCAAATCGGCGCGTGTAAATGGCGACCCGATGCGCGCGCGATTTCAGTCCGACATGTCGGCCGATTCGGAAAAAATCTGTGATCGCTTCACAGATTTTCGCGTGTCGGGCCCGATTTTAAGAACGAAAACGCAATCTGGACAAGAAATCACGCAAAACAAATTATATCTGCAGTATTTAAACTAACAACAACCTAAATAACCTATCGGATATCATTCGTTTTTCAAGAAGTTCTTAGCAGAAAAGTTTTGAAATAAAATAAAGTTCATGTACAATGCTTGCACTGTACAAAGAGCGCGCGCACGATTTGTCGTGGCCGACAAATCGGCCCGACAAATCGCAGCGTGTAAATAGGCCTTGACAGTGTTTTGTTTTGTCAGTTGTGCTAGTTTAAATCCCAAAATATATATTTTTTCGATTCTTAGGGCCGTATTTGTTTCGATCAATTTGATTTGCCGCCCGATATTTTTTAAAACTTGTAAACATAATCAAAGAGTTGAAGATCAGCCAGACTTTTAAAAATCGGTTTTACTTGAGCAATTGTTTTTGTCGAGAAACCTACAAATTAAGATATCAGGCCGACAAATCGTAGAATCTGTTTTGTTGCGCGTCTGTTTACATTATTTGTTTATTTTAATTACGTCAGTCTTCCAACATGGCCGCCGGTAATTTTGTGACGTCATCCGCACACGCACCGGATGCAGCCGCACTTGGTAAGTTAACTGGGTTGTTTTTTTAGACGGTTA
The DNA here is from genome assembly GCA_022457155.1 of Cladopsammia gracilis. Classification (NCBI taxonomy): domain Eukaryota; kingdom Metazoa; phylum Cnidaria; class Anthozoa; order Scleractinia; family Dendrophylliidae; genus Cladopsammia; species Cladopsammia gracilis. The sequence goes on from JAJGOT010000578.1 coordinate 504,950, forward strand.
AAATTCCAAAAATAAGTAACTCGGTGAAAAGGTGTTTGTAGAAATAACCTAGTTTATTTTTTCTGAACGGTCGCACTTCAGAAGGTTGAACTTTGAACATGAGGGATCATGTTATCATTTGCTATAATTCCTTATTCTTTTTTTGTGACATTGTTAAGTTTCTATTCATCTGATGGAAACGAGGAACGAAATAAGCCTGCCAAAGCAGCCGCCGGGCAGCAACCACGACGGCGAAGGCAGCGAGAGCGGCACAAAAAATAGCATTAATGAGCGAAAACAATTCCTCTGCACGTGCATTTTACATTTTGGTATTCCCTGTAAAACAACATCGTCAAATGATCAAATTATAGGTTTTGTGGAGAACGTAAACACACGACGGTTTTTCTTTCTCTATTTGAAAATGAAAGTCGTCCCCATTAATGGGTGTTTCTTGGTGTTGCGGAAGCCAGTTGTTGGTTAGCTTTTATGTTGTGGTGTGGATATTGTTCAGTGTCTTTTGAATCTTTTGTTTGACGTCATTTGGTGATCACACCATCCGCAACACCAAGAAACTACCCTATTAATTCAACAGGGAGCAAAAAATTACCGCGTAATTAAAGATGATTGACAGATCGGGAATGTTAACCTGCACTAAACTACCTAGCGAGGTTGTTTGAAAAAAACCTAACTCGGTTAAAAAAAAAATCTATTCTTTAATTAATTTTCATGGCAACCACTAACACGGTTTAAATTCGGTGAACGCCAAATACACGGCCGCATCTGGAATTTTGTTAAACCAGTTAACTTGAATTAAATTAACTGGAAATAACCCGGTTAACTCACTCTAGTGCGGCCGCAGCCACTATATTGTAAGGAGGGTCACCACATTGTTAGGGATCCAGGCGTCTTCGCTAAAAAAAATGAGGTTTTAATTAACAACATGATGCCGAAACAACATGATTTTTGTCGAGTCGATATAGCTTTCAAATAAAATTACTGTGTTCTGCGGGGTTAAGATGAAAACTAAACTTGAAACAGACTACAAAGGAAACACTATACAATATTTGCGGTTTGGCCTGTGCCTTGTGCATGCGCAAGGCACATGTAAAGTTCGACGTTTGAATTAATAGCGTTCCGCTCAGGTGACGTCATATTTGGCAGCGTTGCATTGTGGGATCGAAATGCGGACAAATATTTCAAAATGGCTGCCTCGGAAACACCAGTTTTTGCGATTCCTGTACATGTTGTGGATAATTGTCGAGTTGTACCCAAGAACAGTGCTTCGTAGCACCTGCTTTTTTCGTAGCTTCCTGCATTGTTCTTGAATGTTTGTACGCATTTCAATCCCATGATGCTGCGCGCCAATTCTATTTTTAGAATCTGGGCGGAACGCTATTAGAATCGACACTTTTGTATTTGGGACTTTTTTGGGTCGACTCTGCCGTTCTATTCGACTGAGCTTGTCGAATAGAACGGCAAAAGATCGACTTCGATTCATACGTCGATCTTTACATGTGCATACATTAAATATTTTTTTTCCTATAACTTTTCTTTTTTGAATTAAGTTCGACGTCTGAATCAACTGTCGAACGTAATTATTTGGGTCGACCCAAATAGGTATTAGGTTCGGCACATGTAGAGTTCGACGTTTGAACCGGGCCTAAGGATGCGCGTCGACCTAAAAAATAAATAATACAAAATATTTTGAAAAAAACTCTTTGTAGTTAATTATATTATTATGAGATACCGCAATATTAAAATATAGCTAAACAAAGAACCAGCTTCAACATTCAAATTTGTTATTCTACAAGAAAAGAAAACGGGTCGAAACAGCTGGAGATTTAAAAAAACACAGACAAGCGTGTTCTCTATCCTCGAGGAATATCAACGGCCCTTTTAAAATTTAGGCTTTTTGAAAAAAAAATCGTGATCAAAACACTTGTCCTGGCGATGATTCTGCCTTATGTGCAGTACGGGTTATCATGAAAAGTTTAATTTCTATAAACTGTTGTTGTCAAAACGTAGGTGGGACCTGCCTTAGCAAAGTTTGTCATTTTCTTGGTTTTATTTATCTGCCACAAATTGACAGAATTGTCTCATATCCTACCAGGCTCTAAATATGGGATAAATATCAAGAGCAGTTTTATTATTTTCAGTTGCTAATTTGTAATGCTTTAAGAGAGAACTCGAAACTCTTTAAACAAACACGTTCGGCCGGGGGATGAAACCTCATCCATTGTCAGGATTATTAAATGTGAAGAAAAAACTAGTAATAATTATTGTTTACAGCGTGACAGTAAATAATGCAAAAAAAATAACAGAGATATCTCTCATTTCTGAGTGATGAGTGTTTTACGATCCCTGACGCAGCTTTAACACGATCAAAGAAACGGCTAGCCGCGCATATTCTTTGGAGTAGTCCTCGTTAAATATTATGCTCATTAAACATCTCAATTTTTCTTTATCAAATTAGCTAGTGTGTTCGTTGTTTATTCTTTTTTATCTGTATTCTTTAGACATCTTTTTTACGCTTTAGTTTTCTCTTCGCATGCAATAAATATACTGTATCTGACAATTTTAAACTGGTTTCAGTTAGTAACTGACGATGGTGAGTTTTTCATTCAAAACATGTTGCTAAAAAAGTGTTGTTGTTTTGCCAATATACAGCTATTTCAATTAACGTTGTCGGATGAAAAAGCGTAAAAGCCAAGACCGCAAGGTAGTATGGGATTTTTATGCAAGGGCTATTTACAACTACCCATACTACCTTGCAGTCTTGGCTTTGAGCTTTCATCCGACAACGTTAATTGAAAAAGCTGTATCTGTCAAAATCAAAACCGTCTTGTTTAGATTATTGTTATATTTGAGGTAGTCAGTTTGTTATGGGAACCAAAGTAATTGAATTGCTATCACTTTTTGTAATGAAACAAATCGTTGTGTCCAAAACAAAAAGTGGTGAATGTTCGTACCTTTCATTCGTCGTTTGCAGATGTACCAGCAGATACACGTAACCAATGCGAGAAACAGGACAGCCGCAATAGCACCAACAATGTACTTCCATTCCTGTTTCGTCTCACCAGAAGAAGCACCTTCAACAAAAATGTGTTGAGGAGCAGATCAAATTATTACATTAAGGTTATGTTAACACTTTCATTTTAAAATAAAGTAGCTAATACTTAAACAAGTAAATGGAATCCGCACCTCCATCAAATTTAAATAAACCACTGAGTGGGTCTTTGATGAAGTCACTGAGCTATGCTAATTTAGAACGTAGTTCTCAGTTTGGGTCAGTGTATTGTATTCGTTCTAACCGTTATACTATAAAATTACATTAGTATTGTTATACTGTTTAATTATACATGTGACGACTTGTTATTTCTAGCAAAAAAGGACACTCAAACTGCAACAAATGCTATCCTACCCGTCACTTTAATCTTCACAGTAGAGGACGCAAAGCCAGCTTGGTTGTGTGCTTCACAAGAATAATCACCGCTGTCATCACTCACTACTTTTTCAATAACCAGAGTACTCTTGTCATTCTTCCGACTGATGTGAGCTCTTGGAGTCACCGGGGCACCATTTTTCTTCCATTTGACCTCCACTTTTTTCCCACTCACTTTGCAAGTCAATTCTAGCTTACTACCGGCTAGAATTGGGGGATATGGCTTTTGCATTATTTCAGCGGTGAGTTTTTCTATTATCAAAAGAGAACCGTGAAACTATATTAAGAGACCCGAGATAAATGAAAGTAAAAAGAGTTGGAGGATTTATATTTAGAACCTTCTGATTAACATGCTTTGTTTGTTTTTTTGTTTTTGCGAAATCACATTTCTAGATTTTTCACCGCGCCTGAGCATTGTTCTGGTATAAGTCAATTATAATTAGCTCTGATACAATTTAAACATCATTGGTTAAGCAGCTACCTCAAGACCTACTTTGCAACATACTTCATTTGCTCTGACGGGTGAAAGTAAGTTGCAAAAGTAAGATTTCGTTGCCAGTTTATCTTGAAATTATCTTGCATCGTCAAGAGAAAAGTAAAGGACTAATCTGGGCAATTAAAGCTGATGTTTGATTGAATTAGGGATCAAGGCTAAGTTCTGGAATAATGTGAGAGAAAAAAAAGGACGAAGTAATTAAACATGAAGTTCTACTATACATATTTTGATATATTTTTGAGATGTCTCTTGCATATAGTCATACAAAATAATACATATGTTACCCATATTTCTTACCAAAACACATTGTAACAATGGATTCGATATATACTATAAAATTACATTGGTGTTGTTATACTATTTTATTATACACGTGACGATTTGTTATTTTCAGCAACAAATAAAAAACACTCAAACTGCAACAAATGCCATCTTACCCGCCACTTCAATCTCCGTCACTTTAACCTCCACAGTAGAGGACATAAAGCCAGCTTGGTTGTGTGCTTCACAAGAATAATCACCGCTGTCATCACTCACTACTTTTTCAATAACCAGAGTACTCTTGTCATTCTTCCGACTGATGTGAGCTCTTGGAGTCACCGGGGAACCATTTTTCTTCCATTCGACCTCCACTTTTTTGCCCCTCACTTTGCAAGTCAATTCTAGCTTAACACCGGCTAGAATTGGGGGATACGGCTTTTGCATTATTTCAGCGGTGGGTTTTTCTATTATCAAAAGAGAACCGTGAAACTATATTAAGAGACCCGAGATAAAACGGATGACTCATTAGTGCCTTTTCTCTCTTGCATGCTAGTTCTTGTGCTCGGTTGTTGGTTGCCTTATCGCTCAGTAATCTCTGGGGATGGTTGGCATGTCGGCTGTGCCCTGTTTTCACTTATGCCGTTTTGTTGCCGCTCCGTTCGTTTTTTTCTGGTTTGCATTGTTAATTGGGCTGTTCGTTTCTTTTATTTTCTGTACATAAAAATATTTTACCCCATTAGTTAATAATTTCTTATAAATTAAGGGTTGCAACAAGTATTAAAACTTTTGGAGTCAAATCTCTAATGTTTTAATATAAATGTTAGCATTAGCCACAACATAGGGGCTCTCTCTTCACTTCAATTCTTTTTCTTCTAGCACAAAAGTGTATTCAGTCCTTCTCCTTGTTGCTGGCGGGTGTTTGCGTTCGGGTGGCGGCTATCTTGTTGTTCGGGATTCATTGTTTCGACTGTCTTTTCAGTTGTGCTGTGTTTTTCTGTGCACCATTTTGGTTGCTTTTCCGTTCGTTTTCTCCCGGTTGGTGATTTTTAGTTGGGCTGTTTATGTCTTTTGCTTTTTATACAAAAAAACGAGATAAAACAAAGTAAAAAGAGTTGGAGGATTTATATTTAGAACCTTATAACTTTCTGATTAACATGTTTTTTTTTTCTTTTTTTGATTTTGTTTTTGCGAAATCACATTTGTAGATTTTTCACCTCGCCAAAGCATGGTTCTGGTATAATTATAAGTCAATTATAATTAGCTCTGATACAATTTAAACATCATTGGTTAAACAGCTACCTCAAGAGCTACTTTGCAACATACTTCATTTGCTCTGACGGGTGAAAAGTTGCAATAGTAAGATTTCGTTGCAAGTTGATCTTGAAATTATCATGCATCGTCAAGAAAATACGAGGTGAAGTGCCCTCGTATCTAAATGAGCTACTTAAGTTAAATAGTAATTTCCACACTAGACGAACCAGATACTCAAATTATAATTTAAGATGTCCTCACTTTAAACGTCAGACGGAAGGAGGAAAAACGTTTACCACCACCTGTTGTCAATTATGGAATGCTTTATCTCTTTCTTTAAGACAGAGGGACACATTATATTCTTTTATTAAAGCAGGCAATGTGGAATGAACTTTTTAATCAGCAACAGCTTCTTAATCATTTTATTGTTTAAATGTTAGTTTTTAGATTTCTTATTCTTATAATGTAAAGTAATTAGTTTAAGTGGTGGTGAGTTGCAACCACACCCTTTTCCACCACGGTTGGGGTATAAGTTTGCGTGTACATCCGAGGGTTAACTAATATGAGATAGCATGAAGCATGACAGAAAATTGCTAAAGTCACAAATATTTACTTTTAAGTACTACCTTTACGTAAAGGCCGCAACCTTGGTTTAGTTTCCAAACGTGGGCGTTTTGCTGTACCCCTCTACTACCGCGGTAGGGTGCACGGGTTACACTTTGCTTATGAGTAAAAAATAATTCAATATCGCGAAGCCAAAATGTCAATTTAATGTCGTTACAGACAAGAAACGATGTCCGTTGTGATCAACTACATTGAATAACAAGCTTAGCAACATCAAAATTTTAAGTTTGTTTCTCTGCTTCTTTTAATATTGCGCGATCATAATCATAATCGTTTGGGTGTATGATAATCATTAACTTGAAATCAACATATAAACACGATACAAACTCAAAACACACTGAAAATGAAGACCAAAACATACCCAACACACGAAGGGTTGAAGTGACAGTTGTTTTATTTGCTTTGTTTTCTGCGATGCACTGATATGTTCCTTCCATCTCTTTTGTAGTATGTTGCATCTGAAGGACTGATCCGTTCTCAATCTCTGTTCCAAATGCACCCGGGGGAAGGCTTCCACCCTCAAAGTTCCAGGATAATGATGGTTTTGGGACACCAGATGTGACTTTGCAGCTGATGTTGGTTACTTTGCCTTCAGAAACAGTCTGGTTTGTCGGAGACACATTCACCTGAGGGGAGACTGATT